>JAIWZP010000047.1:0-235105 GCA_025201375.1 Gongronella butleri
TTCTTGAATTTATAGAAAACCCAGGGTTTTGGTAACACGGAAGGCCGTTCCGAGAAAGGCGATTCAATGCCATTTTTGTACAGATCTCTATCCAAATATGCAAGGTGCCCCTGAATCCAAATGGGAGGCTCGATCGTACCATTGCCGCGTTGCACGCGTTTTCTCCGACATGACCACAAAATTCGTACGGAATTCATAACTGTCACGCTCTAAATACACACTCTCATGGCATTGAAAAGCGGGTCGAGACAAAAATATGACCTGATCGTCCCTTTATTTTTTTCTGGAAAAACAAGAAACAAACGCGTTTCTTCAGAAAAAATAAGACGTGCCTAATGATCGCGCCTTTTTTCTCTTTTTTAGCATTGCTGTGTAGCCACGTGACAAAAATAATGTCATATTAACCCTGCTTGGGCAATGGTGGACCCCATTTCAAGGATAAAATGCCGAGACTCGAAGCCATTGACGACCCCGATAAGCTCGAAACCTAGTTGTCTATTGCCTGATAAACTCATCCAGCGCGCACGACGGGAGGTAACATCCCCGCAACTTGTCACACGTAAAAATCCCCGTTTCTGCTTGCTGCATGGGAGGCCGCTGAAAAAAAAACAACCATAAAATGCTTACGGCAGCAACAAATCGCTCTCACAACGAGCCTATGCTCTTGGCACGGTAGCTTATCGTTGTATTTCGTCTTGATGCCATCTATCTTTTGCTTGCAGAGCGTGAGAATTGGTGCATGAAATTCAAAAATAAAAGAAAAACTTGAGAAACGCGTCATGATTGGCATTTCCGCCAATTTTGTTGTCCTATCTGTGATATAGAAATACACTTATGAAAAAAAGGAGGCAAAAGGGGCTGCAGGCAATGATTAATCTAGAGGGTCACTTTTGCGCCGGCTGCGAAAAAAAGAGCAAAAATAATAAAACAACGCGTGATCTGCAAGGCGTGTCGCCGTGCACCGCAACTTGTAGCATACCGAGGCATTGTGGGCATTGTCCCCGTCCAAATCAAGGCATGCGCGATCATGTTTCATTGTATTTTTCTCACAATCATGTCGCGTACTGGACCCAAGGCAAAATAGCCCACGTAGCACGGTGCTGCCACCCGGTATATGCCGCATTGTTGAAATGATACGGACACGGAGAATCAAACGGTGTATTTCACGCGTAATCAAAACCTATCAAATCGTTGAAAACGTGTGCATTTATCGTGTTTGTTCAATTTTTGTGCAAAAAAAACGGCCAGAACGTCTTTGACGACCCATGCTTTTTTTTTGGCAGCCACGACTTGCCTATTTTTGTGCATCTAATCTTGTTCAATTGTGTGCTCTTTATCCTTGGAAAGCCACCTCCCACGCTCCCAGACTTGATTTCCCAAAAAAAAAGACACTGGCATCATATTGGAACAACCTCCTGACCCATACCTCCTTGGAAGCCACAGATACCGCGTGTCGAATGGACCCAAAGTGCACCCAAATTCAAGTTCTCAATACTAAAATACACGCTTTTTCGCGTAAAAATAGGAAGATGACAATAAGTGAAAAGTGAAAATCACCTTTAATGAATTTGTTTTAGGTGCGACACGGACAGCATATGCTGTCGAACGCGCATAAAAAATAGACCCACCTCCTACCCATTCGAGTATCATGTAGGCTCCCCCAGCATTTTTTTTTCTGGTGAATTCATGGTTGTGGCGCAAAACGTGAATATGATGAGGACAATGGGCACCAGAATCTTTTTTTGGGGGGTGTCAGCTGATGGCCAGCGATGCCCGGACCAAACTTGTTAATGTCTGAATACACTTTTAAACGAATCATGGTATTAGGATTGGTAAAAGATGCAAATTTAGTGATCCAGGGCTTTTTCTTTACATGGTGGCCTGGCGGGTGTCTACTTTTAAAGGCGGGAGCGGATCAGCCCAAACATGTTATAATGCTTCTTTTTATTTTTAGCCTTGAAACCAAAATGAATGGCCTAACAGCTTTATTTTTAGCCTTGGAAACATTATAAGATGGAGTTACCTTGCAGGTATTTTTTTTGAAACGGGATCAAGAAAGATGCATCAATTGCTTATTCTGCTTTTGCTCGCGACAGCAATCTCGAAGTCATATCAATTGCTCTATCCGTTCAATGTTACCAGGATTGGGCTGTCCAACCTGAGTTTGATCTACAAGAAAGTGTTTTTGTTCTATGACGCGTGGTACACGGCTCCCCTCGTCAAATTTTCTGATTCAAGCATTTCTTTGCTCTGTGTGTGTGCGGGCCAATCCAAGGCAACCCAGATCATTTTGCCTTCGCGCTTCGGAAATCGCCTCATTGCGACCAATGTGTATTATCAAATTGGCGAGAAACCAGATCCTGTGACAGGGGACCAGGTGCTTTGGCACGCTGGTGTGGCCGCCGGTGGCGTGCAACTGTCTGGCAGCTCGGACAGCGGCGACACGAAAGAAACATGTCCATCGGAATGCATTGCCTGGTGGTCCTCGGGTGAGCTGCTCACGTCCTATGACAATGATCTTCAAGTTATCATCCCTCCACCTGGCGACCTCTACCACAAAGTGTCAGGGCCAAACGGTGGCGTGCGTTCGGGTGGCTATCAAGTGACTTGCATTGGCAAACAAGTCAGCGATGCGTCATGCACCTCAGGCGGCTCCCAGTGCGTGTTTTCCGGCGGACCGTGTATCATCTTGGCCTCCACCGGTGTTGGCACGCCAGATTATGCTTTCACAGCCGCCTGTGCAGACAGCGCCTATGTCGATGAGGGCGACGCTGATCCTTCCATTGAATTGTGTGTCGGTGGCTCCTTGACCATTGCAGATATTGTGCAAACAGTGGAGTTTGACCAAACATACACCTGATCCCATCCAGTCTTACGCCAGTGCAAAGAAAAAAAATAGCTGACATTATAAACGCAATAAAACATCTTCTTTATCATTATTTTCGTGGATTTGGCCACAGATTGACGCGCATTTTTTTTATCCCAAGAGAGCCTCTTGCGTCAGCACAATTCATTTTTTCGGCGATGACATAGTCACTGGCCGTCAAAAAGACGTCTAATTCTGCTTCAATGGCATGTTTGTTCTAAAAAGTTGCTGGCATTCCAGCGCAGTAAGGTTTGCCTAGATCTCATTGCATATATACGGACATGACGCGACGAATAGCGACAAGTGCATGCACGTAATTTCGCGCACCAGATCCGCAAAAGCACACGCTCTTTTCGCCCAAATTTTGCGTTTTCTCGATTTTTCGCACAATTTTTTCCAGGAAACCTCCAGATGATCTGCATTGTTTTTCAAATCTAATCCCTTCCCACGCCCCCACGCCATGCTTCACACGTTTACACAATCAAAAACATTCCTTTGGTTGCGCGCGCGACAAGGGCGCAACGTTTCAGCGTGCGAGTCAACTCAACTTTGTGATCAAAGGCGGCAAAAGCGCTTGTGGTGTGCAGAGATTGCGTTGGGAATTCGGCGACTTGGTGTGCAATGAGCCAATGACTCTGAAAACTCGATTTTTCGATATTGAATTGGCAGACATGATGTTGGTTCGACTCTGCTTACCGGTCCATTGTCACTGAGCTTCTGCAAGCGGAAAAAAAATCAGTCTGCATCTCATAAAGTGCCCGAGAAAACGCGCTATTTTATAATTTTTTTTAATTTTTCCCAATTTCCATACACAAAACTTTTGCCCAAAGCAATAGGTGCATGGACAGACATGGCTCGCGCATCAGCGCTGCTCGAATAAATACGCCTGATCATACTTTTTAGTGTAAATGGGACGGTTTTTATTGAAAAAAAAAGGAAATTTACGCAATCAACTGTTGGGTGGAGCAATGAATGGTGCCACCACCATTGGAAATGCCATCAACAGTGATCTGCATGATCGTCTTTGTAGGGAAAGTGTTTTTCAAAAGGGTAAAAGCAGCATAGTCGGCATCGAGATCGCCATACTGGGTCATGAGTACAAATTTCTCGCTAGCGTAATAGCCAATGTAGCTTGCCGCAAACGAGTTGCTCATGAAATTGCGGCTGAAGCTGCTCCATCCATTGCGTTTGTTGACAGCCGAGCGCACCATGTCAAAGTTTGGCGTCTTCAAGGCAATGGGTGTCAGCGTGCTGCCAGAGACATCGGTGGCATTGGCGAGGATTTGTTGATTGACGCGAGTTGGCTTGTAGTCGGGCGAATAAGAATCGATGTCGAGGGTGTAAAAGACGCGAGCATTGCCAGCAAAACGAGCAGCGAAATCGACGTGGCCGTCCGTGATGTCTTCCGCCTTTTTGCCAGGGAGCCAAATGACCTTGTTGACGCCCAACGTGCGACTAAGCTCCTGCTCAACGTCGGTCTTGCTTTTGCCAGGATTGCGGTTGTCATTGAGGATGCTGCTTTCCGTGCAAATTGCCGTGCCATTGCCATCCACCTCGACACCGCCACCTTCAAGGACGAGCCACGTCGACACCAGCGTCGCATTGGATTGTGCAATCGTAAAGTTGGCAATTCGTTGGTCGTTGCTGACTGGCTGGTCTTGAATGCCATTGGCTGCCTTGTTGGGATCCTTTTGCCAGCCCGGAGCACCCGTGCTGACTTGGCCCCATCCATTGAAATTGAAATTGACGCCATACAGAGCATTACTGGGATCCTTGACAAAGACAGCGCCAGTGTCACGCATCCACAGATCATCCACAGGCTGCACAAGGAACTTGATGTTGTCGCGTTGCACGTCAGGGAGCTGCTGATCGGTAAATAAGGGTCCATTGTAATCATCCGTGCTCACAGGCTCAGCAATCACTTGCTCCAAAAAGTTTTGCGCTTCGGCTTGGTCGTCACCATTGTCCACAACCATCATCACAGGCTCAAAGCGAGCAATGTTGGCAGCAATGCGCATCAAATCCTTTCTTGCAACAAGGCGATTCGCACCAAAGGGCCCGCTTGTGCCCCACGCCCGCTTCGTAGCACCGTAAGCCATCCAAGTCAGCTTGTGCGCACCACCTTCATCAGGCATTTTTAGGTTGGCCATGACAGAAACAATGCTCAGCCCGATCAAAACAAGAGTAGACTTGATCATTGATGTCCAAAGAATATTTGCTTTTTTTTTTAATCGAAAAAAAAAACTTGGATTTATATGATCCGACTTGCATGACCCGTTTATCCAATGAGCAGGTCAACGGCGCAAATGCCGCGCCCATGCCATTGGAGCATGGATGTGGCTCGTTCGACAAGTTGTTTGATCCCGCGGCTCAGCAAATTGTTCAATTTTACCCAGATTAGGCAGCTGCTACAATGGCGCCGCTTCCTTTTTTACCTCAGTCAAACCTGTTCTGTGGAGAAAAAAATGGAGTTGCACATAAAAAAAAAAAAAAAAAAAAAAGATCTGCGAGAGAAAACGATCCCGTAATCTTAATTTTCAAATGCTGTGGCGTGTGTGCTCCCCTTCCCCGGTATTTTTTTTTCTTTGCCACAGTGAAAAAAGCTTCATCCTATTCCTTTGAACAGGGGTATCCATCATTTACTGTTTCTTTTTGTTTTGATGATGATTCAAGCTGGAATTTCGTATAAAGCGCACTTCATAATGTGGTGCTGACCAGAGTGTCTTGACACCTATTTGAATGACAGAAAAAAAGAGGTGGCGTCCCATGGTTAAAGCTTGGCGGCGGTGATTAAAAATAGAGCGATCGGTCGAAATGACGATTATGGTGACACCGAGATTTAATGGAGCCTTTTGTGCATCATTTTGCCTACCCATGGAGCCCGGTGGGTGCGCCGTGGGCCAACGAGGGAACGATTGCATCGACTTGGACTTGGCGAAGGGACCTAGGTTTTACATCTGGGAAAGGACTTGCCTTTCATTATTACTGGACGCATGGATTGATCGGCACAACTTGCCAGCTGCGGAATAAAATGCCCGCCTAGACGAGCGAGTTTCAAGAAGCCTGGTGGTGATCTGAGAACACTGAGCAATCGATTGCGAATTCCACGGAAACATGTCTTTTTGTTTTTCAAGGCTGAAATTTCACCACACGGATGTAATGAAACACCTTGCCCTCGAGAAAAAAAAAAAAAAAAAAAAAAAGTGAAAAAAGAAAGACAATATGCTTGATGATGCATTTCGAGTCAAATGGAGCTCGACCAATTCGCGTCGTAGCAGCCTGACTCTTTTCCCATTGAAAAGCCCAGACCAAGGCACGTCTAGTACAGTCACTTGATCCAATTGCACGCGTCGGATCCGTCAAAATACGCTGTTTTGTGTAAAAGTGACATAGCTGCCTCGTTTCTCGGGGGGGAGCCAAAAGAGACTCTCTTGACTTGCCACACACTTTATTTCCGTAATGCCGGTAGCGCTGCTGCTCTATTCAAGGCGCTTAATCGGATTCTGTTGCCATTTTTTTCTTCCGCCGCCTTATCCGGGATTGGAATTCTAGCAAAAAGTCGCTGGCATCATGGTACAGCAGACTGACACATACCGTATTGGACTGACACGATCACAGCGCGTCTACCGACACCAATCGTGCGTTATGTCGCGCACGTGGGCCCGGGAAACGCGCTTTTTAGCGCAATCTTGTCTTTTGTCTCCATTTTTGCGAAATTTCTTTTCAAGAAGCCTCGTGACGCCCCCCCGGCATGAATAGACATGAAATTGGGACCATGGTCCCATTGGACATCAAGTAAATTCATGTGTTCTAGCTCAATTCCACGTGATCATCTCCCCAAGCTTGAACTTGAGAAAAATCGATAGCATCGTGGCATAGCAGCCTGGCACGTACGGCGTAGGATAGCTACGGCCACACCTCGTCAAATGCCAACAATTGCTCCTACTCGCGCGCAGCGGGTGCAAAAAAACGCGCTTTTAGCGCATTCTATTCGTTTCTCTTTCTTTGCGCGCGCAATTTCTTTTCGAGAAGCCTCTTGATGCACCGTCTGCATTAATACGGTCTCGGCGTCAATTTTACTCAACCTCCCCTGATTGACAAAGAATGACCAATCGACCATCACATCAGCAAGCAATTGGTCATCACCTTTCCAGAGTATCTCATTACCACATTAGCCGCGTAAAGATATAAATACGCGCGCATTTTGTATTGTAAATAAAAATCATCGAATTATTGATGTTCAAATAACAAGTTAACTTATAACATTTGTATTTGAATCATTCTTTTATTTTTACTCCCTTTGCTCTGCCCTGGAAACCTTACCTTAACCCCACAAATCGACAGTCTTTTGATGCAGGTGATCCGTCAAGAGGCTTCACGAAAAAAATCCGCAATTCGCGAAAAAGACAAGATTGCGCGAAAAGTGCGTATTTCCGGGACGTGTTGCGCAAAACTAGTTGGCCACATTCGACGGGCCGTGATTGTAGCTATCTAACAAGGTATGGGTTAGGCCGCTGCACCACGATGCCACTGAATTTTCTAGAGTTCAAGCCTCGGAAGTGACTGTAGAAAAAAGAATGCAATTGAGGCAGATCAGGCGCGTTGATTCGGATTAAGGCTATGTTACGACTGCGGAATAAGACCCTGACAAGTCAAGAGGATCTTTAAGAGTGTTTTGCCATAGCCCGCCGCGCAAACAAAGATGAAACTGCGTGCCTTGGCTCTTTATTCATGATGCTTATAATTGGTCGCCTGGTGCCGCTCAGAAAGCCACAATTTCCGTGCAAGATTGGAGGACGCATTGCAATATAGAGCGATTTTATAGAGGCTATTAATTACCTGAAACTGTCGAGCTAGGAAGGATGGACAGCGAGTAGTTTTGGCAAATGTCGTAATTTTGCTACAGACGAATCATGCTCCAAGGACGCCAGTGTCGCGAGACAGGTATTGAAAATGGTTTTGTGCGCTACTTCTTTTTTTTTTTTTTGCATGAAAATCTGAGGCGCGTCAATGAGACCAAAAAGCAAGCTGACAAGAGACGGTGACGCAACGCGCTGTTCTCAACTCACGCATTTCGGGATGTGAATGTACTATATCTTTCCAGAGTTAATATACTGTATTTTTGGGCAAACCCCGTTTAGAATTCACGATTGAAGGCGAATCAATTTTATTTTCAATGGATGACATTGATAATGTACAAATACAGATCACAACTTCGAGCGCACAATGACCTTGACGGACTTTGATTGCAAATATCTTTCGAGGCCCGCCACGCCCAGCTCACGCCTGATACCGGTCATCTTGTAGACGCCAAACAGCGTGGGATTTTCGATGACTATTAACCAATAAATGTTACAAAACGTATGTTTCAATTGGACTGATATCACTTACCATTATAATGATTGAACCCTGCGAAAGTAAGGGAGGCAAAATGGCGTGAGATAGTGTGATTTTTGGTAACTAAAGCAACTTACAGACGGTACCGGCTTGCAAGCGCTTAGTAACACGCAACGCGCGCTCAATATCGCGTGTGTGGACAGCTGCAGCATGACTGCATACAGTGTAGTTGGCGAGCTTGAACACATCTTCCTCGTCCTTAAACTTGACGACGACCGCGATGGGACCAACAATTTCTTCACGGACGATTTTCTCGATGCCATGGAGATCGGTCAAGATGGTGGGTTCGATACAGTGGCCATAATTGCCGATGCATCTGCCGCCCGTGTACACGGTACATTTTTCTGCCATGCCGCGTTCGACGTAGCCCACAACCTTGTTCAATTGCGTCTGCGGGATCACGGGGCAGTGCATGGTCTTGACAACAACGGAATCGCATGATTTGCTCAATGTCGCCATTGCATGCAAACCCTGCACAAACTGATCATAGACGCCTTCTTGCACGTAAATGCGGTTGCCAAGCGTGCCTAATAATAAAAAAAAAGTAAAAGGCTGTCAACCACAGAGTGTTTCTCGGCTGCTTTTGCTTACAATTATGGCCTTGGTTGCGATAGATGCTGCGGAACGCCCACTGCACGGCCTGGTCCACTTCGGCGTCAGCAAACACGATATTGAGACTCTTATTACCTATTGATCCGTGAATAAAGCGCGTCAGTTGTTTCCATTCCGCAACAATTTTCGGCTTACCCAGCTCCAAAGTGGCCGTTTTCAGGTTGGTCTCGCCAGAGGTCGTCATGAATTGATGGCCGACCAAGTTGACGTTAGCGGGACCCGTCGTGATTTGATGACCGACGAGGTTGGTGTCAGCGGTGGCCTTCATTATCTGATGGCCGACAAGGTTGCTGCCCGTGAATGCAATCTTGGAGATGCGCATATTATGCGACAATGTCTTGCCCACTATCATGAAAATGAGTGTGAGTTGAAAACTGCGTGATTCTTGCGCGATTGCTTACTGGATTTGCCGTAACCAGAGACAATTTGAAGGACACCGGGCGGGAATCCGGCTTCCTTGGCGAGTGCAGCAACTTTGAGCGCAGAGAGAGAGGTGTGCTCAGACGTTTTGATGATCATGGCATTGCCAAAGGCGAGCGCAGGGCCAAATCTCCAGCCGAGCATGGTCAATGGGAAGTTCCAGGGAAGGATGCCGCAGCGTACGTCATGGGGCTCGAACCGCGTAAAGCTGTAGGACACAGTGTCAACCACCTTGCCGTGAATCTTGTCGCAATAGCCCGCGTAGTAGCGCAGCGTTGCGGCAATCCCGGGCACATCCACAACCAGCGAGTTGGTGCAATGCTTGCCGTCGTCGAGCATCTCCAATAGCGTTAACTCATCCCTATCGCGCTCAATCAGATCCGCCAATCTGAGCAGCAGCTGCGCGCGATCCACCGCCGTCGTCTTGCTCCACACTTCCATGTACGCCTTTTCAGCGATGGCCATTGCTTCATTAATTTTGGTTTCATTGGCTTGAATAATAAAAAAATGTATCAGGAGAGACTGATGTGACAAATTGGGCAAGTACGTTACCAGCATGCACCGAGCAAATGACCTTGCCAGTGGCAGGATTCATCATGTCAATGGTATGATCACCGGCCACAAACTCGTTGTTAATAAACAGGCCAGTTTGCACTAAACAAAACGCGTCAACAACTCGATGAAAGACCGTGATCGCATGTCTCACCCTTCATCTCAATGCCATTGGGGGCCATGACAGTGACAATCAAATCCGTGTGAGTCATGTTTGTATCTACTTTGATAAAAATGGAACGCGAATGAGAATGAGAAAAATCACTTGGCAGTTTACTCCATTAAATACCGCGCATGGCTACACAAGGGCTTGTCGCGCAATGCAACCCGATCCAAAACGAAGGCGGGCGCGATTGTCTTGCCTAATTTGGATGAAATCCGGTTCCCCCGTCTCGCCCGTGCTTTTTTTTTTTTTTTTGTCTTCTCTGATCGATCTTATTGACAAAGCCTATGGGAAATCGAAATTCGATACGCCAGGTGATGTTGTTGATGAATGGTAAAAAGGAACAGCACTACACCCTGGGAGCCCGCGTTTTTTCTGGGTATTCACGGCAAAAGGTGTTAATTCGTATCTGACAGTGGTCAAATCATAGTATTATTGAGCTAATATGAAGTTTTGACTATGATGAAGGACGTTGGGTTGTTCCATGGGACAAGTCGGACGGCCTAGTGGTCGTTGCCACAACGTGCCGAGCAATCGCCCAAAATGGAAACCCCCGACACGCGGAACATTCCAGTTTTCCCGTGTTGTCTACGAAATTCGACGCTACAGTGATGAATTTAATAATCCGCTACAAGTATTACTTGCTACCATGCTGCATTCTTCTTGATTTGCTATCAACATGCATTGAAAAAAAATCGGTTCATTTCATTTCAGTAACTTTACACACGCCCTTTTTTTTTAATCAAAACGCGAGGTGCCAAATGGGGGCTTCAAAGTTTTTTTATTTTTGGCAACTCTTTGTTCTCAGTGTTTCATCGCATCTAAAAGCTCAGCAGATTTTTCCAACTTACCGGTACATTGCACTCCAACGGTTAGAAACGAGTATAAATGGGCGCGTATTTTTCGCAGTTCGCGTACAATGGGAGTGATGTTGATATAGCACAAGATTCGCCATCATCGAGCCTTTCTAACGCAATCTCGTCGGCTCAGGCCCGATGTGTGTATAGAGAAATAACGATGATTCTCCCACGGTTGGCTTCTGAGTCGATCGGATCTGCAACGAAAAATATACATCTTCTTCGGACTCTCATGGCCGATGCGCCGCGTGGTACCAAGTCATTGTGCGAGTGGAGCTGGAATGTTCACCTACGGGCTACAATATACCATTTGTGCTAAAAAGGTGGCATTTTGAAGCTCATGCTTTTTGGCAGATCATGTCGACGAGACTATCGAGCGCGTCCATCAGGCAGGCAGCGACCCAGAGCGTACTGCGATAAAAACCACTGGTCTGACCAGTCAAGTTGAAAAAGGAAATATCACGAGCTGAAGAAGACCCAGATTTTTGACATGCTTTACCGCGCTTGTATTTTCACACGCTGGCATGCGATGGACCTCTTTGGCGATTTGTTTACATGTCTTCACAATGGTGCTTAGCGACAATTTAAGACCCGAATCGCTCCAGCCCATTGTTGTTCAAATCCCCACATCAAAGCTGCAAACTTGCTACGGAAATCGCTTTGACACGCTTTTGACGCGATTTGACGCGCTTTTTATCGCGTTTTTGACGCATATACACGTTTATTCTCTTTTAATTCATGTGCAGACACATATTTTATTGATATTTTACACATACATCCAATGAAATGACTCTTACAACGCGTTGTTCTTGTCCAATTGCCTCCAGATACTGATCCTTGATGAAATTTTGGCCAAATCGAGCGTGCAGCGCGTTCAATTCGGCTTGAGAAAGGAATTGGACGTTGCGCCCGTATGTAATAGAGTCTAAATTAAACAGGAGTGAGGAAACGAGTGAAAAAGAAAAGGAATCAGCACACTTACACGCAGCAATGGCATCGCGGGCACCCGTTAATAACAGAAAATCAATGAGAAACTTATTCACTTTGCTTTTTGGTGCGTGCTTACCTTGCGCATACGATTGAACGCGCTCTGGCATGCAACTAGGAGACTATGTAATACATAGAGGACCTGATGAGTGTTGTTTGCGCCATTTTGACACATACTTACATTTGCGATGGCAATTGGCGCGTCTTTTTTGTAAAAGAATCCCTGGAAAGCACAATGAGATTGAAGTGGGACCCGTTCTTTTTTTTTTTTTTTTGACGCATGCTTACTTTGCGAGAGCCAATGATGCGGCCGTGCTTTGCAAAAATGGGCTAAAATATATGGAAAATCCTTTGAGTCGCTCTTTTTTCTTTCTTTTGCGCGCGTGCCTTCTAGTTGGGCGCGACTTACACCGCTTTTTTATGCCAAGCTGAATGCCAATTGCATTGCTCGTGCTTGCTTTTTAACAAAAAAGCACAGTGAGATGCACTAAAAGAGCCTTGTCAGCTGCCAATCATTCACAATCGCCGCTATTCTGTCATTTCACCATAAACTTGCTCACTTGTTCAATTCACAGACAGCTTGCACCCTCATCTAACATTGATATATAGTTTGCGATGCGTTGACAAGCGTACACCAAGATGAAAAGATAAAAAAAAAGAAAAAAAAAGGAGCAAGAACACATGAATTCGGGCTTGGATGACGCGCAATGGATAGTGAAAGAAGAAAAAAAAGCAAATCAAACATGGAGCGCGCGTCGAGGACCATACAATGGCCAAACGACAGCTGTTTCCCAGCTTGGGTACGAAACAGGTACGAAAAAAAAAACTACGAAGCAAAAAAATTTTCGTAGGTACGCAACGCCTACCATCACAGCGCGTCCAATGCCAACAATGGCGCGCCAAATCGCGCACATGGGCTTGAGAAACACGCTTATTCACGTAATCTTGTGTTTTTTGTCCTTTTTTTGCGAAATTTCTTTTCGAGAAGCCTCTTGACGGACTATCTGCATTGATAGACATCAAGGGGGACTATGGCCCAATTGGACAAGGCATCTGACTACGAATCAGGGGATTGCAGGTTCGAGTCCTGCTAGTCTCATCTTTTTTTGGCGCGTGCGATGATTTTTTGCGTTTTTTGCGTGTTTTTTGCATGTTTTTCGGGCGTTGCGCGGTCTGTAGGGTTCTTTTTGTTTTGTTTGTGTGTGGTGGAAGGCGGTGGTGTGCGTGGATTAGATGGGGTTGGGATTCAGGTGTTGGCTCGCTCTTTTTTTTTTTTTTTCCTGGAAATGATGGTGTGCGCTATTGTGGCTTGCAATTGCGGAGCAAAAGGTGCTCTGCATTGGCATTGGTCGGTCTTTGCGGAACGGTGCAGGGCGCTTTGTTGATCCACCAGGCTGATTTTACTGGGTGCGAGGGCACATTTGCGAATAGCGGGGCAAAATTTCCTCTGCGCATTGGTGCCAATTGCCTTTTTGTGCAATCTATGCCAGTTTGTGCATCACTGTAAAGATGGGGAAGCGCAGACCACGTCAATGCAGCATTGGCTGCGGTCACATTCCTTGCATTTATGCCAAAAAAAAAAAAAAAAAAAAAAAGACGGTCGATTGCGCTGACCATTTGATTTACTTGCCCGAATATTCAGTCAAACACAAAAAGAACAGATCAAGTCTCGCGCCAGGACTCTTTACAAAGAGCAATGCCTCCCACCTACGTGATTTTCAAGAAAAAAAAAATGCAAAAAAAGCATTACAGCACCTGGTATTCCCGTGTGATCTCTCACCACAGTACTAACCAGGCCGTATTCTGGATCGCTGCAGAGATCGGACGGGATCTGGCGCTTTCAGAATCGTATGGCCGTAACATGACGGGAAAACCTGTTGGTGCACCTTGGCTCTTGTTAAAAAATTTTGCGCCGCCGCGGCGGCGCTTTTACATGCATTTTACAGTCAAGTTTAGCGCAAAAAAGTTCAAAAAATGCAATTCTAGTCCTCTTTTATGAGTTTTATTGTTATGAATGGTATTAAAACTTTCAAAACAGACACTTTTTTAGAGATCACATGCGGCCTTGATGCCTTTTTCGAGCCACGTTTGGCTGATTTCTTGCTGGATATCGCTGAAATCGTCGTTTTCAGCCGTCTTGCTGACGAGTTTGACGACACGATCGGCGGCTGCAAAGATATTATTGACCTTTCCGGAAAAAACGTGGATGACTTCGTCGTCATCAGCAAAGACGATGGCGCTTCTAAATTCTGACTGGGATTTGATCTTTGTGGCGATACCTGTATTGTAGCCGACATGGACGAATCGATCTGCAAAGGTCGGGTAATAGCGATGGATGTCCTTTTCAAACAATGGCCGTTTGCCCTGGACGTCGTTGTCTGTCATGTTGTCTAGGACGTTTTGGGCTTGCGCCACAGTGTCAAAGGTGCCGAGGATGGTGTATTTGGCGTGGTAGAGGACGTATGTGCGGTTGTTTGGCGATTTCCATGCATTTTCATAGGGCATGATGCACGGGTACCAGCCATCCATCACGGTGAATGAAAAAGGTTTGGTGTTTGCGACGCGATCTTGGTAAAACAGAGTCAGGCAAGGCTGGTAGACAATTTCAATGTCCAATGGGATCTGTTTGGGGAGCAAGGCCTTGAAATAGGTACAATTGATGATGTGATCATAGCGGATGCCGTCGATAGTCTTGTTGTGGATCGTTTCAATGGGATGATTCAAGACGGTCCTTATCTCTTTTCGGTCAAAGAGCTGCTGGAAATGATCCCCGACGATTTCCATCTTGAGACTTGGCTCGATCACGCTGTACAACGCCTCAATTCGTTGAAAGTCCGTGCCTCGCAGATCGACCTCGCCAAATCCCGGGCATTCTTTGCATACTTGTTCAAAGGCCGCCTTGCCGATCCTTGGCTTGATGCCATCCACATCCTCGAGGCCCAGGCCATAGTAAGAAAAGTCATGGTCGATGATCAGCTCGGGGTACTCGGCGACAAAGCGGTGATAACCCGCGAGGCAGTCGCGTCGCGTGATGGGCGACCGTGGATAGTGAGGTCCGATATGGATTCGGATTCCATAGGAACCAGAGACGCCCTTGAACAAAGCGGCTTCCTTTTCATACAGCGTGATATCGTGACCGTGTTTGTTTAGCACAGAAGCAATATGGCATCCATACCAGCCACCACCAATGACCGCGATGCGCTTGCCGTGGACCAGTTTTTTTGGAGTGATAGACGAGATAGGAGGCGCCGCCGGCATGTTTTTTTGAAAAAAAAAATGGAGAGCGGAAAAGCGAAAAAGTAATACGAGCGATTCACGCTTGGACTCCCTTAAATGGATCGAACCGAGGTACCTGCACAATTTGTAACTCCTTCAGGGGCAACACAGCCGCATTGGTCAATGATGGGCAAGTTTAGCGTGACAAGCATGCCGTCGCACGTTTTGACGATAAGAGAAGAAGGAAAAAAAAAAAAAAAAGGAGTGGTCGCTTTCTGTTCCTTTTTGAAAGGAGACAGCCGCTTGTTGCCTGTGTTTTCCCCGCAGTCAAGCATCACATGATGTTGATGGATTGCAGATGCTCCTAAAAAAAAGGGCCCTGGTTGATCGCGGACAAAAGGAGAACCCAAAATCAGGGTTTCTCGACTGGTAAATGAAAAAAGTCTTTATTCTTGCAAAAGCAAATGAAAAAGCTGCCATTGCTAGAACCGAATGTTACCAATGGCACGACAGAACAACACATTTCCCTTTTAAGAGACCTGTGTGACGCCGTGCTTGCCATTACACCCAGCTCGTTTTCAGAGCCAAATCTGGCGGTAGATTGCTTAGATACTGTTGACTTTTTTGATTGCAATGTGACCAATCTGCAATCGCTGATGGGCCGCAGCCGGCATTAGTTTATATTTCATAGAAAAATGAGCCTCCTTATTTTGTGCTGCATCGTTGCAGAATGTCCAATCATCAGCATGCAAGTGTCGATGATTTATAAAAAAAAAAAAAAAAAAAGAAAGAAACAAAAAAAAAGCACTCGTTGGGCTTAGATATCGTAATGGACTGTAATCTCGCAATTTGAAAAGCACTGTCGCAAAAGGGGGAAAATGAGCAATGTTGCAATGTTGCAAATAAAAAAATAAAAAAGAACGATGAGTCGACAGAATTCTCAACAAAGGACACTTCAATACTTTTGTAAAAAGTAGGTTGTGGCTGTAGCAGTCTGTTACGCATGGCGATGACCGGCGTGGAAAAATAAATTGATAAAAACGGCAGCGGTCGACAATCTGAAAGGCATCAGCAGGGGCGAATTATATCCATAGCCGACAATATCAACGAATACCAGCCAAAATGGGCAGCATTTACCTGAAAAGCGGCCAGCGGTGGAGGTCTTGAAAAGGCCATGAGGAGGTCCAACGCTGCCAAAAACGAGGATTGACGATTTTTTTTGCTTTTTTATGTGCTTGACGTACAAGGACATGCGTGTGTGGGTGACAAGAAGATGAAGAATGAACGTCATCCATTACCAGACGTACCTATCGCTTTTTTACAGTATACCTTTCGAATTTTTCAATGATCATCATGGCTCAAATATGAAACGGACGTCACTCCTGCTTGAGTCTTGTTCAAAAAGCATCCACACGTTCCAACTTCCAAACCGATTCCATGCTGCCCATTGCGTCGTGATCGTCAATGGACATCAGCCCTTACTGCGGAAGAATTGCAAAAACTGAGTGCGCGTACGCGTTTTTTATTTTTATACCGGTATTTACCGGTACGAGGGCATCAATCACTCGCCCAGATTAGTAGGCCAGATTAATTTACTAGCGGCTCATCGTGGTTGAGCGATCATCAGTGGTACCGTATGCATGTTTTTTCTCCTGAATATGCGCGCGTGTCTTCAGCCCTCACTGGTCGTTACTGCGAAGCCACAAAAAGGAAGCAAGCAAGGAGCGCACTTCTTCAAAATTGCGGTCGCTCTTGTTTTTTACAGTACAAATGCGCAACTGCGCATCATCACGGAGTGGTGACCATCATGCATCATTGGTGGATGGTCTGGTTGCTGATGGCACGTGGGTGCCGACGCGGGGTACTGTACTGTACTGCGCATAATACTGGGTACCAGACAATTCACGAAGATTATTGGATGCGTGCACGCGTCTCGTAGGTCGTAGCGTGATCTGATCTCAGCGCGTCTGTGGGACAAAAGCGCGATATTACAGTACTACAGACTAGAGCTGTACCGGTAACCGCTAACCGCTAACCGGTATACAAATTTGACCTATTATCTTGCATTTTTCTGGCCATCTGCTTGGTCGATCCCGCTCAAATTCCTCAAAAATACCGGTAGCTGCATCGCAGCATTCAGCGCAAATTTTGCCACGAAACCCCTTAATACTGTACACCAAAAAAGCGCTACGAGTCTACGACCACTTTTTAAAAAATTCAGGGATCAATCAGGGTCACACATTCCACCAATCGCAGAAATGCCAATTTCGGTAAAAATCGAACTCCGAGTGATCAATGCATCCCAAACAGGTAACTCCGACGATTTGCTTTTGGGACACAAAAAGTCAGAAGCCCCCAAGAAGCCCCGACAAATGAAGAAAATTGCTTGGCCAAAGAACGATGCATGATGAACGCCGATCGACTGAAAAAAGTGCCTACTTTGGTTAAAATTATTTTTCACCAGACGCATATCATATCAAAATGGTAATTTTGGATTTATTGCATGGAAGCAATAATTTTTTTATTTTTTATTTACCGGTACAGTAATTGCACATTTTATTGTGCGCTGGCAGGCTGGCTCCTGGGTGCTCAGTAGTGATGGGCAGCAGCAGCATCCTGCAGAAATGAATGAGCGATGCAAAAAGGTCAAACCCAAGCTAGCGCGCTGCAAGTCATCTCATTATACTGTGTGATTTGGCCCCCTGTTTGTTAGTACTGTAAATCTGGAATAAAAACTGGGTGTCAATAATTAGATCGTTCTCGAGCAAGTCAGCATTAAAGAAATTGTCGAAAAACTGAATTTTCTCCGTCAGTTTTGGTCGGACACCGATGAAACTGATCTCGATCGGTTGGGATCTAATACTGTAGCTGCTTATGACACGTTAAAAGCGTCATGGTGTCACGATCCAATTCGTGAGCATTGTCCCACAACTCTTTTTTTTCCTTGCTCCCTTTCGTTCCTTTTTGTTTCCAGTCCTTCCCTTTTCCTTTGGCCACCGCCCAATTCCAACACCAGCATCTGGTGGCCCTGGCTCTTGGCTTTCGAACGCACCTTCCCTCAAGCCTCTAGCTGCTCTCGTCGCCGAGCAATGGCCAATTCTTCTCCTTGCCCGACGACTTTGCCCCGCTTTTTCTTCTTTTGCTGCGCCGTTGGAACCCCGACCCGTCTGTGCGCCAAGGCTACAGACCAATTGGCCTTGTCGCGCATATAAGACCCCGCTACCTTCCTTTTCCCCTTTTTTTTCTTTTATTTTTTTTTCTTTACCCTTTCAACACCGTTTCTCCTCCTCTGAACACCCCCTCTTGCCGTTACAATAAAACTCCCTTGTTTGTCCCCAATATCAATATGCGTCCTACCAAGAGAGTCTCCGAGCGCCCTGCCCGTCACATCCGTGGTGCCGCCTCACGCCCCACGCAGCAACGACCACGCCGCGAACGTCTCGTCGTGCGGGCCGCCGACAAGACCCGTCGCCGTCCCACTATGCGCTCCGTGCTTTCTCCCGAGACTCTGGCCCGTTGGGTCCCAACACCACAAGAGGACGGTCCAGCAGACGAGCAGAGGATCGTCACACATGGGTCGTTCTTTTTGTTGTCGAGAAAATGGATTTTAAAAATACGTACTGTAAATCCAATGTTTGATCGGATTTTGCAAACGTACAGAGCCATATATCGGAGCAAACAGACAATCCTAAAGTGACGCATGAGCTCGTCTCATTGGAACGGTGCAAGTTTCATCACGATTGAAAAATAATTTTACAAATCAATGCTGAATTTGTGACAATGTCGAGATTTTGGATTCATCTGCACCACTGCCCAGCAGTCGATCTTGTTTGGTATCTTCGTGCATCGTGTTAGAAAAAGACGCGCTGCGCTGAAATGGCCTATGATTGGAAACGATCCAGGCAAGATTTTGCAGCCTCCAAAGCTGGATTTGTGAAAATGTCGAAATTATAGTCATGCGGGCATGAATCCTCCAATAGACATCTGGCTTTTTTTCAACGTCTTGTTGAATAGAAAAGCGATGAAATGACAACAAAAGTGCAAAGATTTAATGGTGATTCAATCGTGGTGGTTTGTGGGCCAATATTGATTAATTTGTAAAGATTCGTGACATCATCGATGCTAGTCTCGAACTCTCGATAACCACATGATTGACTTTTTTTACCTGAAAAAAAGAAGGGAAGCGTCGAGAAAAACGGTAGGCAAATTTGGCAAGGTTTAAGCGCGATTAAATATCAATTTATTGGGCCATAACATACAGTATAGTAAAACGTCAATTTCTGGGAAAAGGTCGATTTTCTCGGCAATAGCCCAATCAACCCCAGTTTCAAGGGATGATGGCCACTCGACAGCTAGCCACATCAATATGAAAAAGCGCAATTTTTTTTGGTTGATTTTCCAAGGGGTAGAGTCGAGGATTTAAAAATGGCAAAATCGTCAGATCGCCGCGTCGTTCTATCATATGATGGAATCGCCCAATAACTGACAAAAAGTCAATAAAACGCATGAGTCCATTGACTGGTTTTTGATAAAATGAAATCGAGGGATAATTTCCGCCACAAGGGTGACTCAACGAAAATTGCATCAACCTCCAAGAAACAAACATCATCAGAAAGAGCATGGCTTGCTGCGTGTATGGGCTTAAATGATCACTAAAAAAGTGTTTTTTTTTGGCATTTTGACCCAGTTACAAAATCATTTACACTTTTCGACGCGTGATAAACCGCGTCAGTCGTCGAGTGACAGGCGCCAGTTCCTAATCAAATACATGCATCTGGAGCTGCTCTTGCTAGAGGACGCATAAGCGCGGCTTCATGGACGCGTTTTTCCTTCGTTACAGTATTTGCCTTTTGTAATTAAACCCAATATCGCTTGTTGCTCGTCAACCAGCAGGTGGAACGCCAGTTCATTTGGCACTTCTCGTGGTTTCTCCATGCCGTTTTTCCTAGGAGAGAGAGTTTGGTGGAATTCTGGAGACCAATTCTTTTTCATTTGGTTCTGGAGTCTGGTCAAGGCTGAATTTGGATTTGCGCGTTTGTGCACTGTTACTAGCATCCCACCGGGGTGTTTCGCTTGCCAATTCACACCAGGACGCGTTTTGGGTTGAATGCAAGGCGTGTTTGGTAATTTGACCTACAGTGCATCACTGAAAATCAGTGTTTGATGATTTTTTTTCTGCAGAAACAAGGCGATTTCGGCAATCATTTGCTGCAATTGATCCTCGATGATTACTCTGAGATGGTCATGGAGACAACACTGGCGTCATTTCCATCGACTGCCCATGGGGGTTCCCGCTCTTTTTTTCCTGATTTTTTTTATTCTTGGTTTGGATCATGCTGACAAACGATGCAGTGGTACGCCTGGTCTGCGGACTGCAATGGCCCTTGCCTTCCATTCTGAGCTAGAACTGATTGGTAAAAAGGTGATGGATTACCGGGAACGTTCCATCAGTCGATCATGATGATGTGCAAAAAGCGGCCCACAAAAAACGAAGAGGTTCACCCAATGAGAAAGTTTCGCCGCCAATCATATTTTTTTTCGGGTCGGCCGAGATAAAGTTCGTCCAGGGCATCTGCGATCCACGGTTTTACGCGTCGAGGAACCTGCATGGCGTCTCATCCACGGATCCTTGATCTTTTCTTTATGTCTGCGCTAAAGACAGCCACAAAAGGGGGGCTATAGCTTGGCGCGGGTGGCCATTGAATGAACGAGACGTTTGTGCTCGGCCATTTTCTCGTGGCTATGGTACTGTATTTCGCACTTCAATGTGGGGATCATTTTAAAATGTAAAAGGAACCAGCAGAATAAAGTTGATCGGGTCGTGGCGCGCGCCGTCTCAACATTGATCAAAATGTCAAAAAAAAAAAATGAGAAGGTTTTGCTGCAAATCACCGTCAGCGCGCACAAAAAAAAAAAAAAAAACGCATAAATACTTGTGACCTTTTTGTGAAAAATGCAGTGGTTTCTTCCCTTTTTATCCATTTTACATCCTTCATCTACCCCCTGACCATGAAGCTGACTCTGTTGACTGCTCTTGTTTCCACTCTGATGGCTGGCCATGCCTATGCGCATGTGGAATTTACCAATTCTACAATGAAGGTAAATAAAATCATGCTTGGACCGACGTTGCACCAACTCGCATTATTTGTCTTTTTTTTTTAGCCCAACAGCACGCTGAACACGGCGATGGCGGTTCCTCACGGCTGCAGCGGCTCTGACACGGTGGGCGTCAATGTGACGGCGCCCACGTCGCTCAAGGGTCTCGTGGTTGTGCCCCAGCAGGTGCAAAACTGGGTAAGAAATAGCGAAAAAAGTGACCAATGGCATCGTGCTGACGCGTTTTTTTTTTTACATAGACATTGAATGTGGTGTATCAAGATGCCAGCAACAAGACGGTCACCAGCTTTAGCTGGACCGGTGGCTACCTGGCGCATGATGGCCGTCAAGAATTTGGCGTGCAAATCACGGCGCCCAATGTCGACTTATCGCAGCAGTCTAATGTCACGCTCTTGTTCCCCACGGTCCAGACCTGGTACGTGTCTCTTTAAAAAAAAGAATTCAGGGCACTCACGGGTGATTTCTCTCTTGCTCTTTTTTTCTAGTTTGAACGGCACTAGCAATTGGACGTCTGATCCCAATGCGCCCGGCTACAATGCGTCGGTACAAAAGCCTGCGCCCGAATTGGTGATCACAAACCAAGTGGAGACCAGCGCGCCCGTCTCGAGTGGCGCGTTGCCAAGCATCGGCCAGCTGTCCGTGCCGGCCATGGCCACGCTGATGCTCATGGCTGCTGCCGCGGCCCTGTAAAAAAAAAATAATATTTCCATGATAAATTCGCCATTTCCATAATAAAAAATCTACCCTTGACAAGAAAACAAGGAGCAGGTCGGAACAAAAAGGAGGGTATTTTTGTCGCCCATGCTCGGGATCACCCTTTTGACGGGCCAATGGGCCCTGGTGCTTGCTGTCGTAGGGCGATCAAGAGACTTTGAGAATCTTTAAAGGGTGAAAGCAATGCAAAGATGATGGCTATGGAGTCATTGGCATCTATTGAGCGCCATTGATATAGTAAAAACGTGAAAAATGTCTAGAAAAAAAAAAAGGCTTGTCATTCTTGCTTTTTCCCGGCTTTTGGGACCAATCTCCCGCAAAACGTAAAAAGCAAAACTCTTAATTTTTTTTCCCTCTTTCTTTCTTGTTTATCCCTATTTTTTTGTATCTTTTTCCATGCTTCGCGGATCGACCTTGCTCTTTAAAGCCAAATTGACGGCTGGTAAGTGACCTTTTTGCTCAACCACGACGACTGCCAGCACCCTTGGTTCCGCGCGAGATTTGGCCTGTTGGGGGCAAAATCGGCTCTCGCCTACATGGAAAGCGACACTTGTCTTTTTTATTTTATTTTTGTTGGGACGCCCCGGATCCGGCTCACACATTGTTTTTCAATCGTTGTTTTAGGCCTTCACACGTCGGCGGCGCGCGCTGCTATCACGAAATTCAATTTGCCGGCCATGAGCCCTACCATGACCGAGGGCACCATCCACCAATGGAAGATCAAAGAAGGTATGGGCCCCATTGGCCAGCGTCTGGCGTCGTATTCCTCATTTGTTTTTGATTTTCATAGGCCAAGCGTTCTCTGCCGGCGACATTTTGCTGGAATTGGAGACGGACAAGGCACAAATCGACGTTGAGGCGCCTGAAGATGGTGTTCTTGCCAAGATTGTGGTAATTGAAAAGCCATCCCCGATATATGGACCATGGCCCGTCTCACCCATTCTTATAATATAGCTCGGCGACGGCCAAAAGGGCGAGGTCAACAGCTTGATTGCGCTCCTTGCGGAAGAGGGCGATGATCTGTCCAACATTGAGGTTCCTCAAGATGAGCCTGCGCCCGCGGCTGCCGCGCCTGCGCAAGAGGAGAAGAAGGGTATGAAAGAGGGGAGGGGCAATTGGTGTGTGACGCGAGAAATCACGAATTGACGCGCTTTTTTTTTTTTTTTGCTTTTTTGGTTGGATTTATGCAAAAAAAAAAGAAGAGCGCGCTGCTCCTTCTGTTTCTGCGCCATCGACGCCCATGGACCATCACGACCTGGATACCAGCAAGCTGAAGAAGCCACTGGGCCCCGCTGTGCTCAGTCTCGTGCTGCGCCATCACATCAAGGACTTGGATGCCATCAAGGCGTCCGGCCCTGGCGGCCGCATTCTAAAGGGCGATGTTCTCGCCCATCTGGGCCTGATTGCTCCCAAACCCGCGCCCAAGCCAACTCTGTCGGTGGCCCCTCCTCGCGATCAGATTGAATTCGCAAAGGTAAAAAAAAGAAAAAACTCAAAACCCCCAAAAAAGGCGCGTCCCATGGCTCATTTCCTTGTCAATTCAGCCCAAGGAAGAACCCAAGTCCGCTGGCAAGGCCAAGAAAGAAGATATCCCCGTGGTGCCAGACTATATTGAACGCCAAATCACCCTTGACGCGCTGTTGGGTTTCCGTGAGGCAACCAGTAATGTCTTTTCTTTTTTTTTTTTTTTTTTTGTGTGTGTGTGTGGATGATGTGTTGACGCTAATTCTTGTTTAGATGCAACGGTGAATGACCTGATTGCACAGGCAGCGACGCGCGCATTGCAAGAGGTGCATGGCGCCAAGCTGCGAGGTGGCAGCAAGGACATTGTTTACCAAACAAGCGCGTCTAGCTACGCGCCCACGTACCGCGGCGGTGAATTCAAGTAAGGCGATGTTGCTCCACTCCCCCTTTTTCGTTCTCCCCCCCCTTTTTTTTTATATGTGGTGATTTACAATGGATTTTTTTTTGGGTTTTGTGCGACGCAGGATTTTCCATTTGGCGCCCCCCACGTATGATTTCATTACCGACTCGTACGTTGGCTCGAAGCCCTTTGTGCTACACGTGAATGGCGTACAAAAGCGCAAGGTCGCCAGCCAGCCGGAGACGATGGTGGACATTCTTGACTTTTTGGGTGGAGGCAAGGGCCGTGCAGCCCCACGCAGCACCGTCTCGCTTCAGCGCAAGGCCACGAGCGCGCTGCCAGCACAAGCGCAATATCAAGTCGACTTTAAATTGCAAGGCAACAAGCAAATCACCGCCAACAAGGATGCCAAGGTGTTTTTGGACCGCTTAGAATACTACATTAGACATCCGGAGGAATTGGCTGCCTAGACTCCCGTTTTTGAAAATAGAAAAAATACACTCTTTGCAAATGACACTTTTTGTTCCATTACATCATGCGCCTCGCTTTTTTTTTTTTTTTTTTTTTTTTTCGGGCGACTCAGCACCTGATCTGCTTTTTCTGCCCATCTGGCCTTGTTTCGTGCACATGTGCTGTTGTGTCACTTGCCAGGGTCGATCGGATAGTGAACTTTTTTTTTTTTTTTTCGCAACCCAAAAAATAGAATGGGGATCTTGCCGTTCTCTGTCTGTTTGTGTCACTCGTTTTTTTTTTTTTTTTTTTTTTTTTTTTTTTGTAGGGAGTTGTCTAGACGAGTGCGCGCGCCAAAACGGTGCATCTGCCCCCCTTTTTTTGTCCGTGACCAAGGCAAAACTTGGCGTGATCAAAGCCATCTTTTTTTTTTTTTCCCCAGCCTCCCCCTTTTTGGCAACACGTGGATGCTGACAATTGTACCAATTCTCACTTTATTGCATGTCTGTTTGTATTTTGGGGGATGCTAAGGAGGGGACCATGATCCGCTTTATGGAAAAAAAGAAACAACAACAAATGGGCGGATGGGGTACGGCATGATTGGTTCAAAGGGACAGAGAGGGGCTTTCCAAAGAAAAAGAGGCCCTAGGCCCCAATTTGCATCGTCGAATCGGGGAGGGGAGACAGGTCTCAGCCTAAATTTTTATTTCATTCCTTCTTGGCCGACCGTCTCGGCATGCACGGAGTTTCCTTGATGGATAAAAAGACGTGGGCTTGCCTCAAGTGGTTGGATTGGGATTTGGGGGGCCCCCGAAAAAGAAAAAGCAAGGGATGGGGCTCATTGGTCAATCGCGGAGGCAAAAAAAGAGCCGCCCCGTTCCGCTCTGGCGTGTTGTACGTGGCCTTGTTTTATTTTTCTCCCCCGCTTTTGGGCGGTGCCAAAAAAAGAAAACAAGAATGGCTTTATGCTTTCCAGCTAGTCTGTTCCACGTGAGTCGCCATATAGATCCGGTGTTCAATCATTTGTACGCCTAGAGTGATCGACACCCAAAAAATCATGCATTGCTACACACGCGCTCACACGCACACACGTCCAAGAAAAAAAAACCACATAAACATAGACACACGCACACTAATACACACACACACACAGCTCCAATCCCACATGCACCATGTCGTCTTGTTGTACATTGCACAAGGCAATCGGGTTGCCGAATCAGCGGCTTTTTGCTTCTCCCATAAAAAAAATGCGCGCCATCCTGCTGGTTTTGGTAAAGACGGCTCTTTCCGCCTCCTTTTGTTGCCAAGCACACCCATCACACACCCCCAATCTTTTTCGGTCCTCCTTGATGCACCCTAAAAAGAATGAAACTCAAAAAAAAAAAGAAAATTCAATAGGAGAGAACGCAAAAAAAAACAGGCTTTATTGGGATGCACCTCAGCATCCACGGCACGATTTGATCATCAAGACAAGCGATTGGAGAGGCGCAAGATTGGGGGGGGGGAGAGAACGGGCATGACACATCCATTTCCACCCTTTTTTCCCTCTCTCTCGCTCTTTTTTTTTTGTCCCCTCTCCCCCCCTTTTTTTTTTTTCGTAATGCGTTTTGACAGGTGCGACGCAGACTCCGCGCAAGCCGTTGCGCAAAAGGTGAGCCTCGTTTGGCTGGTGTCACCCCATTTTTGGTTTCATGCGCTTGCCATTTTGCCCGCAATTGAAGCCCATTTCTCGCCTTTCCCAGTGTCAATAATACTGCAAATAGATTCAAACCTTTTTTATCCGCTCCATTGTCGTGTTCCAGTGTGCGCAAAAAGTAAAAAAGAAATGGAAAAAAAGGGGATGGGGGGTGGTGGGAGGATTGATTTATTTTGTAAATTGTAAAAAGATTATATACAGATGCAAGGAAAAAGAGACAAAGAGATATGTAATTGCCATGCGTCGGCATGAGCAGGAAGGTAAAAAAAAAATCTGTACAAAGAAGAGATTAGGAGGCCGAGCAGGGGGAAAAGTAAAAAAGAACCCATTGGGGGATGCGAATTGAATGCAAGAGGACGAAATGGCTAAAAATATGGAAGCAGGGGGGGGGGAAAGAGGGGAGGAGGGGGGTATGATTTGGCTGGCAATACACCGGTTTCTTGGTTCATTATTCAAGGCCCAGGCATTGAACCTTTGTTGCCAACAGGGAGGTGGAATAATGCAATGTGCCGGCCGAGATGGACGCAGGGAGATGACGCGACGCCAGCAGTGAGGGGCCGGACGACGAAGACCAGCTAAGAATGGGTGCTGGGCAGTCATTTGGCGTCGGTGCGTCGGTGATGATGGTAGGTGTGTGGTGGTGTGGATGATAATTGGGTGTTTGATGGTGTTGTTGAATCAGAATGGGAGGCGGCGCAGGATGATACGCCTCGGGTGGTGTGTACGGCATTTTAAATGTATACAGATGCTGTCTTTTTTGCCGAGGATAGTAATACGCGTGCGACGATGGCGCGTACGCGTGATGCGCGTGTCTGCGCATCATGTCGTCGTCGTCATCATCGTCATCGTTGGGATGGGACCGTTTCAAATTTGGCGTGGAAGCCGAGGGCGTCGGTGGAAGCAAGGGCGGCGCCATTGCATGAGCAGGGGGCGTGTGACGATGTGTTTGCTGTTGCGATCGCGTGGTCATGGATGTCGACGCGGAAGGCTTGCTTGGCAGCTTGATCGTGCGATGATGTAATAGCGTGGGGATCATCCATTGTTGGCAGCTCTGCACCCAATGATAGAATTGATCCATCGAAAGGTGCACATTATACTCGAGTGCTGATAAAAACTCCATTTCCATAATGTTGAGCTCAACAGAAGGAATGCTCGATACCTGCGACCATGTCTAGTTGAAAAAAATAATACTCAGATGAGCAACTAAAAAAAAGGTGCACAATTCCTTTTTTTTTTTTTTTTTTACCTTGTTGGTGAATGTATTGTCTTCTAAATATTTGTTGGCAAGAACAAGTGCCGTTGTAAAGAGTCTGATTTCAGACCCCATGGACGCGGTGATGTGCGGATAGGCGGAGCGCAGGCGGTGGATGTAGTAAAGTGACAGTGTCACGCAAGTGCAAGAGATCTGCGTGGCCTTGATGATTTTTTGGCAAAATTGCTTAAAGGCCAGCGATCGATTCAGCGGGCCCCAGATGGCAGGCACGGCAAGTGAACAAAAATCGGCGAGCTGTGTGGCATTGGTGCATGAAAGTATCGAATTGGCGTGCAATGACATTTGGTATGAAGATGTGTTTGGGAAAAAAGAGAAAAAAAGAGGAAAGAGAACAAGAAGAATCGTATTTATATTCGCCCTGCGCCAACGGACTGGGATTTAAAGAAAACAAAAGGGAGAACGACTCAATTGGGGGGAGCAAAAAGAATGATGGGGGGTGGCCGCGCGCATCGAAAACCTAGCATTTTTACCATTTCGAGATTGGCCATGGATTTGCCAAAATAAAAAGGAACGGAGAAGGAATCCATGATGATGGTGGGATGAGGTTTGGGATTGGGATTGGGGGGACGGGAAAAAGGGAAAAAAAGGGGGGGAGGGGAGGGAGAGGGGGCGGGCGTATGTGTGTTTGGGAGTGCCCAAAAGGGTAAAAGTCAGTCTCGGAGCATTTTTTTCCATGGCACACGTTGGATGGGACACACAATGAGAAATGGGGGGGGGGAGAATTGAAAAAAAAAGCATGGCGCATCCCACACATGAACCTTTTTCCAACATCGACACACACGACATCGATTGCAAAGGCGGAGAACAATCAAAAGCGGCCTTTTAAGGGGATCCAATCCAATTATGCAAGGGAGCACCACCTCTCTCTCAAAAATACACAACCCAAAAAAAAAAAGATTCCAAATCACACACACACGCACGCACACGCGCACGCTTTTCAAACAATTCCCCCAAAAACACACATGTCACAGAGAAAAACGAGCCAAGACGCCCATTTTTTTTTTTTTTTTTTTTCGCGAGTCAATTGTACCACGCAGATGTTTTTATTTTTTAAATCATGGTGACAACATCATCTTTTCAGGCGCGCGCACACGCATGCGCGTCCCGCACGAGTCGGTGCCCCGCTCCTCATCCTTTTCCCCCCTTCCAATGGATCATGGAGCATTCGGTCTGACAGAGCATGGTTCTGTTTGCAAGGACAGGGAGTAAAAAAAAAAACAAGGACAGATGCAAGGACGCCACGTCCTTGCTTGGGCGTGTTCATCAATCACAAATTGTGATGATCAAAACAAAGAGAAATCATGCACTGAAATTGTGTTTCAAGGGGAATGGGATGAAGCTCCCTTTTTTTTTTTTAAAAAAAAAGGGGATGCCCCCTCTTGGTCGCGTCGCACACATAACACACACACACACACACACATGTATACACACGACACACGACTTGATCAGCATCTGTCCCATTTTTCCACGCGCATCTTGTGCTACTTTTGAAAGGATCAGGCACTTTTTCAGGAAAGAGCTCAATTGACATTGGAAAACACGTTTGGAAAAAGGAAAAGGGGGCGCTGGGTTTCTTGGGGGAGACAGCCTCGTCAATTCTTGTGGGAAAAACGTCCGCGCATGATCCTGCTTTCGGTGTCGATTTCCTCTCTTTCTTGGTTTTCACGAGATGGTCGAGCTTTTCGTGCGGCTGCCGGTGCTAAAGCAACCGCTTGCCGTGAATGTCGATGAGCACACATGTCTCAAAGACCTTGTTTACAGCCTTTGCCAGCGCCACCATATACCACCTTATTATGCTATCCCCATTTTTTCAGCACTTTCCACCGCTTTGAAAGAGCAAGCCCCGAAAAAGCGCCAACGCCCGCCGCGCCAGCACTTTGTCGACACGTACCAGGAGCACACCCTACAGTATTACAACAAACATGACCAGGTAAGAAAAAAAATAAGTGTCCAAATGACCAGAAAATGCTCAAAAAAAAAAAAACGAAATGATCACAAATTTTGCAGAAAAAGATAAGCATTGGCATCCGGGAAAAAAGACGACACGAGCAAGGATGCTAATGCGACGCGCTGGTTTTCTTGTTTTTTTTATTATTTCCAGGACGACTTTAGTCGCGCTTTTTACGCGCTTGTAAAGTGTCCATTGACATCCATCTTTGACGCATTGCTTCAATTGGAGCAGAGCTATGCCATGGTCATGCGCCAGCTGGTGTCAGACCACCAAGACGCGCTCACGGAGATGCAGGCCAGGTACGATTTGCCCATTTTACTTCATTTTTTTTGTTTTCCTGCTAACATTTGATTTTTTTTTTTCAGGCACGCGCAGGAAATGGAAGCACCGCAGCACAACATGACGCACCTGTTCACCAAGCACGTGGAGGAGATGGAGCTGGCGCAGGCGACGTATGCGTCTGATGTACTTCAATTGCAACAATCGCAACGCCAAGAATATTGCGAGTTTGTGATGGAATTGCACCGTGAATACATGTTGCGCGCACCCGCCAATAACAAAGCCATTCACTCAAAGGACCTGATAGCCGCGGCAGCGTCGCGTGTATGGAAAAAAGAGCCCGCATCGTCGTCTTCGTCGCTTTCGTCATCAACCAGCGGTGCCGCTGCAGTTGCTGCCGCCGAGAACAAGCGGCGCGCGTCGCAGCAGTCGGTGATCGAGCCAAAGATGGTGCAGGATATTCAGGAAATGGGCTTTTCAAAGGACCAGGCCGAGGCGGCGCTTGCATTGACCAAAGGCACGAGTGTTGAGCAGGCGATCAATTTGCTGGTGGAGCATCCCAAGCAAGTCGATGACCACGTCCGCAAGACAAAGCGTCGCTCGTTGTCATTTAGCCATTTAGAGCCAATGACAGGTTCTTCGCCCATGTCCTTGTCATCGTCCGCATCTTCCATGGCTTCACCGCCTCCGCCACCACCACCGCCACCACCCTCATCCTCGTCGTCGTCATCCCAACAGCCAGCCACTAGCCAGCAGCAGCGCCGTCGATCGCTACAAAAGCCATTGACCCCACCTACATCCAAAAACAAGGCATGGAATCCCATTTCTTTCTTGCAACAGCAAAAACAAGCCATGGAAAACACCAATCTCAGCTCCGTGCGCAAACTTGGTGGCTGGCTCGGCAAGGCCATGGAAAATTTGGGCATTGATCAGGAAGAAAGGTACGCACCGTTCTTTTTTTTTTTTTTTTCCACACTTTTTTGCTCACTCTCACTTTTTTTTAACATTTTTGCCAGTGCGCTCGGTCCCTTGTCGTCGTCTCAATTGGTCGAATCGTTTACAATCACGCTCGGATCGGCGCAGATAAAATCGACACACAATTTGCGGCTCATGGTGACGGATATGTTGCACGACATGGTGGATCCGCCATTGGATGAGCAGCGCGAGATGGGATACAAGGCTCAAAACGCGTTGCGGCTATACACGCGTCAATTGAGCGCGTTGATTGTGCTTGTCGAGAAAAAAGAACTGCTGCATGATGGCGACGCGCACGAATTGGATTGGCGAAAATACAAGACGGGCAAGGGCAGCAATCGCGCGCTTTTTGACCGGTGCCAGCGATCGACGGATTTTCATTTCGCGACGATCGAGTCCCAATTGGACGTCATTGCCCAGGACATGCAAGAAAACCCACACGTGTTCCAAGAAGGCGCCTTTTTCATTACAAAGCACTCGCAGCTGCCAATGCATCAAATTGTGTTTCACTTGATCATCGACGGTGATGGTAAGATTAAAAATGGGAGGGAAATGTTCCTTTTTCTTCCCCCCCAAAAAAAAAGATTAACAATCCACTTTTTTTTTTTTTTTTTTAGATCTCCTGTCCGCGGACTTGTCGACGCGACACCCGTTAATGGTTGGACTGCGCAATATTCTGCGTGTTTGTTCTCGTTACGATATCAATTCGCTTTCGGTGCCTCTTTTACTGTTGCCGGATCGGTACCTGGACCAACCAGAGGTGTGGATGCCAAAGACGGTGGACGCGCCTCAGATGCACGCGAATTGGCTTGCTCGGCGCAGCGACAGCGTGATGAAGACGGTCAAGGGCTACATGATGGAGGCATCACGTGGCAAGCAGTCCCATGGCGAGATGCAAGATCGCATGGATGCATTCACGGGGCTGCACAATGTCGAATTCTTCATTCCCATGCATCAGCAAGTCTACATGGCCGACAACTCCGCTGCACCTGCTCCCGCCGATGCAGCCGCGGCTTCCTCGCCCGCCCCTGCCGGTTCAAATGCCGCCGCAGCACCTCCCTCCCTGATGAATGTGCATGCATCCTCCTCGTCGTCACTTGCCTCCTTGCATGCATCTGCTTCCTCCTCGTCTCTCATCCCATCTGCACCCGCCACGCCAACAACAGCTGCACATCACCATCCTCGCACCCCAACCCCGCAGGTCGAGCAGGTGTTCCAACAGTTGCGAGCACAGCTTGTCCAACTCTTTCGAACCAGTTAGAAATAAAAAAAAAACATCATACCACTCTTCCCCCCTTTCTTTTTTCTCCTGTAATTTGATCCGCTCTCCCTCTTTTTTTTTTTTTTTCCAGAGACAAGTCAATGACATTTCGGTCAAAATGTCACGCCAATGGCGATCTTTGTCAGCTTTGCGCTTTTTTTTTCGCGTTTCACCGCATCCTGCAACTAAAATATTCGATGGGCCAGGAACGCCAGTCGTGTTGTTTTCCCACAGAGGCAGATCAAACCCTAACCCAAAGCTAGTGTGAGCAATATGATAACAGCCAGAAACGTAACAATGTTTTTTTACGCCCCAACCCTAACCCCAGCTCACACTGCGTCAATTCCTTCACATGGTGTGTTGACGCGTTCAGTGCCAGAGTGACAAGACCGATAAAAGTAGTGCCTTTTTGTAACACGACTTGCAAGTATGGCCAAGTTGCTTTTTTTTAAGTGTAAATCTGCCATTTTCGCCACTGAATTGTCTCAAAAAGACAAGCGCAATCACAGCCAAACTTGAGCCGTGCTGTCTTTGAACGTATTGACTGCCTGCTGCACTGTAATGCATAGGTCATGATTAGGCAGAAATCAACAAAAACGTGAAAAAGACCATTCCAATGTATTTTGAGGGGTTGCCTATATATTCACAAGGAGATTAGCTCATGGGGCCAATATTCCAGATCTTCTCGTAAGAATGAGCCCACTCTTGTGCAATTGCGGTCGGTGGATGGCTTACAATGATCCTTTTCAAAAATCACGAATTTTCCAAGGGGCACAGTCGCGGATTTGAAAACAGCGAAATAAAGGTCCTCGGATCGCCACACCATTCAACCACATGGTAGATGACCCTGATTCACCGACAGTAGTGCAATAAAAACCTGGGGTGCATCGACTGGTTGTCGTGTAAAATGCAATTTGCTTCTTTTTTTCGTCCAAAGTAAAAGTCGACGAAAATTGCCCACAGCGCCGTGAAACAGACACCATCAGAAAGAACACCGCTTGCTGCGTACGTGGATATCGATTATCACTGAAAATAACGAGTTCCAGGCAGAATTGATGCGACCAGCATGTTTGCGGGACAACTTTGACGCGTGACAAACCGCGCCAGACGACAAGTTTCACGCGCCTGTATCTAATCAAATCCATGCTCTGGCGCAGCAATTGCGTATGGACGCGTCGGCGCGGCTTTATGAACGCGTTTTCCCTGTGCCAATCGCGGTTGAAATAAAAATGAAAATCGTCCATTGCTCGTGATTCAACAGATGGATGCTCGTTTTTTGTTGCATTTTCGTTGGTTTCTTCATGCCATTGTTCTTGTGTGCAAGTTTGGTCTCATTCTGAGGACCTGAATTTTCGATTTTGGGTTGGGAGCTCGACCACCTTCATTTTTAATTTGCGCGTGGCGCGCCCTCATTCATTTGCGGGAGCCAAAAGCTAAGCTCTGCTCAAGTTTTCTAGCTTGTCTCTACACAATTGAACACGTTTCGGGTCTTTGCGCTGCCTAGACGACAAGTATTACTAGCAATTTCCTCCCAAAAGTTAACATCCATAGTGTTTTTGGTGTGGATCTCGTCCAAATAATTTCAAATTTTAGACATATGGTGATTGGTGGCTCGCGATTCAACAATGTCAAGTTTGCAAGAGATTGAATCATGGCAAGACCAGCAATTTGTCAAATTAGTGCATTTTTTGGAGGGTTAAAGCCTTGATCAGTATGGCTTGCTCAGTAAAAACCTGATTCAGGTGGTTTGTACATGTGCTCGTCACGTTTTATACAATAAAAGACATGTCAATCAATTGAGAGATTGCTCAGGCGACAGGCATAATTGTGCCATTTTCAAAAATGCAAAAAAAAAGGGACGACAAATAATGGCAAAATGACGCGTCGCTTCCCATCCGTCCTTTTGTTTCGTTGGCTCCACTTTGCAATGCCCCATTGGTATGTCGACGCATGCCAGGAATGATGATGTATAGTTTTTCTCTTTTTTTTTTTACGATTTATTGCAGAAAAATAAAAAAAATCACATGTTTCCGCTAAAGAGCATTTCAATGGCCGCGTTGACGTTGCCGCCGGTGGCCAGCAGTGCGCGGATGTTTTTGGCAGCGTCCCAGAAGCCCATTTCGTTCAATTGCTGCAATTGGACCTGGAAACGCTCCTCGGGAGGCCGTGAGTCGGCAGGGGCGGCAGGGGCTGCGCCGGCGCCACCACCACCAAGGAGAGCGGCGAGACTTTGCTGAATTTGAGGGTCCATGGCATTGTTGCCTGCGCCGGCCAAGGAGGCAAAAGGATTGAAAGGTGGGGGTGCGTTGTTGGTGGTATTGTTGTTGGCATCGGTGGCAGCAGCATTGGGCGCAGGCGGGAAGCCTCCTGCCCCAGGGCCTCCAAAGCCCATGGACTGAGCATATTGCTGCATGGCGGTCATTTGGCGCAAATAGTCGGGATTGCTCAACATTTGGCGGAATTCTGGCGATTGGAGCATTTGGCGGACCTGAGGGCCCATGGCGGACAGTTGAGGGTTGCTTGCGATGATGGAGTCGAGGACCGAGGGGTTTTGCAGGATGGACGACATGTATTGAAGAAAAGCAGGGTTCTGCATCATTTGATTCATCATATTGGCGTCGGGCATGCCCATGCCGCCCATGCCACCTCCCATTCCGCCGCCCATGCCACCGCCCATGCCACCCATGCCACCCATCGCGCTAAACATGTCGAATGGATTGCCAGCGGCAGCATTGGTATTGGTGGTGGGCACTTGTTGTGCCGGTGTCGTCGTTGCTGGCGCTGTGGATGGCGTCGTGGCCGGTGTGCTGCTGCTGGAATTGGTCGTGGCTGCTGCCGTACTAGACGCGGCTGGCTTGGCTAAAACGCAAAAAAAGGAAACAAAAAAAATGAGCCAAACGCGTCATTCAGAACCATTGAGAGGCCCCAATTGAGCCTTACCACCAGCTCCCTTGACCATGTGGACCGTATTTCCGTCGGCCAATTTGCAGCTTTCTAAGGTATCAGCATCTTTCAGGACACGGCCAGAATAGATCAGGCGCTGGCTCTCTGCAGGGACGTCGGCCTCGGCAGCAATAGCCGTCTTTAGGTCAAGCACCGTCTTGCTCGTGTCAATGGTGATGACAAACTTTTTGTCGCTGGAAGACTTGACGTTGACACTGATCGAGCTCATCAGATGAGGAACAAAGGAAAAGCAAGAATAAAAAAAAAAGAAAAGAAAAAGAAGGTGCCGGAATCTCGATTTTTGAACAAAATCCCATTTTTGTTTTTGGCAGGCGACGTACGCCCTGCGCTCACGATTCTCCCAAAAAAGGCACCACCACGCAAGCACCCACAAATTATGCTTTTTACGAAATGCTTTATGATCAAAATGCGTGTTTATCTATGCAATTATGCAATTGGGGGATGAAAACCCAGAGTGGATGGCTATCTAGTGCTTCTTTTTGTGTTTTTTCTCCTTCTTTTCCTTCTTCTCCTTTTTGGCCTTGGTGTCATCGTCGTCGCCCTTGGTCACCTTGCGCTTTTTGGCCGGCGCAGGCGCGTCACCCATGGAAACGTCGTCTCCGTCGTCATTGGGCGCGCGCGTGTCGAAGCCGTACGGCTTGAAGCGCATCTTCAGGCCCTCGGGGTGCGTGCGCTTCTCCAGCGGCCGGTCGCGGATCGACTCTGCGAGCGCCGTGCCATCGGGGATGCTGATTTCCTCGTCCAGAATCATAAACGTCGACACCGCCTTTGGTGCAAACGTCAAACGGCCATCTCCGGACGGCACAAGGCACTCAAAGCCATGCATCTCCTGCCCGCTCACACCAACATCTTTTTCGCCCGATGGCACCTTGTACATGGTATATTTGTCGTTTCCAAGCATCAGGCGGCTCTGCGCCTTGCCAGATTTGTTGCTTTGGTTCAACGTCATTGAACAAAGGTCCTCTGCAGACACCTAGAGCACAAAGAGACACAAAGAAACACAGCTGTCAGCACGCGCAATTCCTCATTTTTCGAGTTTTTGTCTTTTTTTCGTCGTTTTTGTCGCCTCGTTACCTCGGCTGGCACTCGGATCAGCCAGAGCTCCTTGTCGTCGTCGTCCTCGATATGTGTGGTATCAAACACGGTCTCGCTGTGGCCGTCCACAATAGTGAAACCTTCTGGTAAGCTGCAAAAACAAAATAAAAAAAGACAAATTGAGCCTCCGTCTCACTTCAAATTCGCTCTTGCGCTCTCGCAGACTTACTGGTCGTCGAGGGTGAACGCCATGGAGTTGTGTATGTGTGTATGTGGTGGGTGTACGAAAAAAAAAAAAAATGAAAGAGAGAATCCTGCGGCTTGACAATTTTGCCCGGACTTTGGTGTCGCTCGCCCCCGCGCTTGCACTGTTATCCATTTTTGGAAGCCGCACCTGCCTTTGAAAGAATTTTTTTCATCCTTGGCACGGGTCTGACTCGGGTCCACACGTCACGCAAAGAAAAAAAATAATTTTTTTTCAAAAAAAAAAGTATAAAAGGGCCGCCCTCCTCCAAAGCTCATGCAACCTTATCCTCTCAGGCCTTTTGGCTAAGATCAAGTGTAGTATCTGTTCTTTATAGTTTAACAACTATAATGCGGTTCATAGAACCGCTGTTGTTATTCTAATTTTTTTGCTCCAGGTCTTACAAGCTCTGGCTTGCCATCTTGTTCGACCACAGATGTCCTTTGCCTTACACTTTACGCAATGTGACGTCGACCCCCCCCCTTTTAATTGAAAAATCAAATGAAAAAAACGAGTGGAAAAGAGTTGGAGGTGTTTGAACGGGCTTTTTTTTTTGCGAGACAAGTGGCCAGGCTATTTTTTTTCACGGGAGGGCTTTACAGGGTCAATTCGTACCCCTTTGCGTGGCAGGTAGCCAAGTAAAGTGAGCGGTTGGACATTTGGATTTGGGCAAAAAGACGCATTTCTTATCATTTTTCCGGAAAGCCTTCGAGAGAGGCGTGTCAAAGACGCGTCCATTGTTATGGTCATTGCACCAAGGTGCTGTGTGTTGCGAAGGAATCTCTCTACAGGATGCAGCACGTTTCTATGTCATTGTTCCTTTGTCCGTCAATTTTTTTCGAAGAAAAACTAATGATTTTGACCCATTTGCGGCAAGAGGGAGCGTGTGGATGCTTGCGGCACTCGGCGCAGAGACAGCCTTGCCCAAGAAATGATGGGATGATCACCTGATGTTGCTCCTTTTTGCCCAATGGCTGCTTTCTTCCACCCCCCCTTTTTTTTGTCTGTCTCCTATTTTTTCGACGTGCTCCGGCAAAAGGTGGACTGACGTTTGCAGACGCGTTTGATGATTTTTTTTTAACAAAGAATAACTGGGGTGATGGGGCAAAAGCATGCCAAGGAGCCATTTTTGTTCGCATTTCAAAGCGTTTTTGCCATTTCGTATCAATGAAGCAAGGACGTTGCCATTGGTGCCGACAATAAAGTGCGGGCGAACCTTGTTTTTTTTGGGATGTATGGCGTCATGGGGGCACTGGAGAGTGAGAGAACATCTTGGAAGGGCAAATGTGTCAAGAAGGTTGGGCTGGCTGGGGGAGTATTTTTCATGATCTTGGCAAGCGGGCACCAATTTCTCACGTTGTTGACGCTGATTGGTTTGGGTCAATTTGCTCGGTCGGCCCAAGCAAGCAGCAATTGGGGCATGGGGGCGGCAGGCGAGCACAATCAATGGGGCTGTCTGGCTCCACCTTGCCATCAGGCTCAACGTGATTGGCGGAATTTCAATCCTTTGACCTGCATGAAAATAGCAAATAAAAGGCAACTCAATTTCACACACTCTTTTTCTTCCATTTTTTTTTCAGCCCTTTTTCTTTTCTTTCCTGACATACCTATGACCACTGCTGTACCTCTATCCATGTACCTGTATTCTTATCTACAACATAGCTGGAATCCCAGCTCGCTGTCGTCGACAACGGCGTCGCTACGACAAATGCTCCTGCCTGCGTCCACGACGACGACGACGACAAAAACAAGGGGCACCACCGCTTCTCCGTCGTCCTCTTCTTTACACACGTCAGCGACCACGGCCGTCACCACCACCACGCCCCCCTCGGATACCCCGGCGACATTGTTGCCGTCTCAGCATACCCCCATCTCTTTGCCACCCTCGTCGCTCGATGCATCCTTGGCTACGGATCTTTGCTTGCTTTCCCCCGTGACGCCGCGCTATCGCATCCCTCGCGCGCCCATTGTGCTGTGCCACGGCCTCTATGGCTTTGACCGCATGGGCCCCGAGCGCGTCCCTGCTTTGCAAGTTCACTATTGGAACGAGATTGAACAGGCTCTCAAAAAGATGGGCTGTCAGGTCGTCATCACCTCGGTGCCAAAGACGGAGAGCATCTCCAAGCGCGCCCAGTCGCTACACAACGTCCTGTCCTCCATTGTCTCCAACCGACAGATCAATCTCGTCGCACACTCTATGGTAAGGCAAAAAAAAAATTGAAAATCACAAAAACGTGCACAGGCTCATTGTTATCTCGCACTCGTTTTAGGGCGGCCTCGATTGCAGGTACCTTTTGTCACACATCAAGCAGCGGTCGTACCAGGTCAATTCCTTGTCTACCATCTGTACGCCGCATCGAGGCTCGTCACTGACCGATTGGTTCCGCGACACGGTCGGTGTGGCCCAATTGATGGATACAGACGCGCTTCCATCGTCACCATCCCTTGCCACGGCGCAGCAACAACAAAATGTGCGCTTTTTAGCCCAATGGTTCGATACCCCTGCTTACAGCAACCTGACCACGGACTATTGCCAAAAGATCTTTAATCCCTCGACCCCTGATGACCCTAATGTCTCGTACTACTCGTACACGGCGCGCGCATCCGTCACTCCTTGGTCGTCCTTGCTCTTTTTGCCCTGGCAGCTAATCCACCAAATTGAGGGTGCAAATGACGGCATTGTCAGCGTGTCCAGTGGCCAATGGGGCCAGCACGTAAAGACCGTCGATGCCGACCATTGGGACTTTACCGGCAAAAGGTAAGAACAAAAAAAGAAAAGGAAAAAAAAAGAAAAAGGCGAACACATCTCTCATTCCTTCTTTTTTTTTAAGTGTGATTCCCTACCGCTGGAAAGACAATGACTTTGATCGATCGCAATTCTATGTTGAATTGGCACACAATTTGTATTTGAATGGCCATTAAAAAGCACCTTGCATTAAAAAAAAAAAGACATGCAAAAAGAGCGTGTGTGAGATTAAATGAGGATGAACCACGTGCTGGATGTATTCATTCATCCCAGGAACAAAAACGTGCCCCCTTTTTTGATGACGATGCCGTGACGCTGTGCAAAATGGATCTACGAGGCACGTTCCTTTTCGAGTTTAGCCCTGGCTGGGGACGAAACAGAAACCAACCTTTTTTTTTTTTTTTCCAACCACTTGTCTCCTTTTTCTTGACTTTTTTTTTTCTTTCTTTCACTTGGTCGTTTTGCACTTCTACCCTCTCCCTTGCCACTCTTTCTTTTTATCACACTTTCATGCTAAACAAAAGCGACAAGTCCAGCTCGCGCGTAAATTCTCCTGCGCAGAATATCAACTCGTGGAACGACGAGGACTATGACCGAGTTATCGACGGTGTCAAGCGTATCTATCAGTCCAAGATCAAGCCCTTGGAGGTGACATACAACTTTGAAGGTAAAAGCAATAGGGTGCGCCACGGGGGGCGAACAATTCATGCGATTTTATTTGGAGTGGGAGCTCATTCACGGTCGCGTCCCTTTTTTTTCTGGTTTTGAAGGCTTCCACTCGTCGCCGCTCACCGACTCGGACATTGAAGCCAAGCCGATTGTCTTGCTCATCGGTCAATATTCCACGGTAAGAAAGGAGACAATGGCTATTCTCGGCCAAAAAAAAGGGGGGGGGAAGAAAGGAGCCCTCATCTGGCTCGTTTTTTTGCATGAATTAGGGCAAGACGACGTTCATCAACTATTTGCTGGACAAGGCGTATCCTGGCGAGCACATTGGCGTCGAGCCCACAACGGACCGATTTGTGGCCGTCATGCAGGGCGAAGAGGACCGCGTGATTCCCGGCAATGCCGCTGCGGTCAACAAAGATTTGCCTTTCCAGGGCCTCAATCGCTTTGGCCAAGCGTTCCTCTCGCGCTTCCAGGTGTCGCAGACCAATTCGCCCGTGCTCAGCGAGATGACCATTATTGATACGCCCGGCATCCTTGCTGGCGACAAGCAGCGCGTCGATCGCGGCTACAATTTTACCCAGGTCATTGACTGGTTTGCGCAGCGCGCCGACCTGATTCTGCTTCTCTTTGACTCGCACAAGCTCGACATCTCGGACGAGTTCAAGTTGGCCATTCACTCGCTGCGCGGCCAAGAGGAAAAAATCCGCGTCGTCCTCAACAAGAGCGACATGGTCAACCAACAGCAGCTCATGCGTGTCTACGGTGCCATGATGTGGTCGCTGGGCAAGGTCGTCCAGACGCCAGAGGTCATGCGCGTCTATCTCGGGTCTTTTTGGACGGAGAAACCCGTCAATTGTTTCGAGGATTGCCGTGATCTCATCGAAGCCGAGTCAAAGGACCTGCTGCGCGACCTAAAGAACCTGCGCCGCAATGCCGCCGTCCGCAAGGTCAATGAAATCGTCAAGCGCGCAAGACTCGCTCGCGTAAGTCACGAAAAAAAGCGTTGTATGTGGAAGCGGGCCAAAAAAAAAAAAAAAGAAACTCATTGCATTTGATTTCTAGGTGCACGCGTTGATCATTGGCCACCTGAAAAAAGAGATGCCGGCCATGTTTGGCAAAAAGAAAAAGAGCGCAAAGTTGCTAGACAATCTCGAGCTCGAATTCCAAAAGATTCAGCAGCGACACCATGTGCCGGCAGGCGATTTCCCGAATCCCGAGGTGTTCAAGCAAAATTTGGCACTCTACGACATGGACAAGTTCAAGTCGCTCAAGGAGGATCTCCTGACACGTGTGGACGAGGCATTGTCGACGGATTTGCCGCGCGTCATGGAGCTTTTCCCGCAAGGCAATCGTGAATTGGCCGAGGCAGAGCGCAATCCTTTTGATATGGACGAGCCCACGGGTTCCAATGGCCACCTGCCGCCTTCGTACTGGCATTACTCGTCCATTGACACGTCCACCTACTCGCGTCAATTCCAGCAGCTGCATCCACGCGAGGGCAAGGTCAGCGGCGCCGCCGCCAAGCCAGTGCTTCAAGAGAGCGGGTTGCCCACCGAGCAGCTTGCCAAGATCTGGCGCCTCGCTGACTGGGACGCCGATGGTTATCTGGACACGGACGAATTTGCCGTCGCCATGCATCTCATCAAGGCCGCCCAGTCAGGCACGCCTTTGCCCGAGAAGCTGCCCTCTGAGATGATGCCCTCTCGCAAGTTGTATTAGTCGTCCTTATTTTTTTTTTTTTTGTCATCCGACCCTTGCACATCCATCATCTCGCTTCCTTCATCCCTATCCTTTAGATTTTTCTACCTCGTATCATCACTGCTCGTAATAAAAAAGAAGAAACAGGTCCCTGGTTCGCGTCAATTTGTCTCTTGAATTCGCCACAAGTTTCAAAAGCCCGCCACCAAAAGGGCTCGTGCCTTTTTTTCGCTTCTCCTCTGTTCTCGTCGTCTTTTTTTTTCTCTTTCATTTTCGCGTCATGTCATCCACGTATCCTCAACAGCCCAACGCACAAAGAATGTCGACGTCGTCCCTACCACCACCACAGCAACAGCAACAGCTCACGCAAGCACTCGTCAATGAGAGCTGCATGGACTTTTTTCTTATTGAAATGGTCGATACCATCTGCCGCACCACCATCACAGAACCCGACGCGGACATTGATGCCGTCTTTTACAAGCTAGAGACGCTTGGCTTCTCGGTGGGCCAGCGACTGATAGAAAGGTAAGCCACCACGCGCTCCAATTCTGCCACACGCGCCCGCAATTGGCCTCGTTGCTCGCCCGCGTCGCTCACATTTTGCCCCAGGTTCACTCAGGACAGACCAAGATTCGTTGATACCCTGGATGTCGTCAAATTCATTTGCAAGGAGCTCTGGACCATCATGTTTAAGAAGCAAATTGACAATTTGAAAACAAATCACAGAGTATGTTCATCTTTGTGTCGCGACGCGTGACATTTTTTTGCTCATCCATCAATTTTTTTATTGTTGTAGGGTGTCTACGTCTTGCAGGACAACAATTTCCGCTGGTTCATGCGCCTGTCGACCGATGTGGGTGGAGCAGATTCGGCAAAAAAGGCGACACCGGTAAAGAAAAAAAAAAGAGAAACAAAGTAGAAAAGCGTGAGGCAAAGAGATGTGTGTTGCTCAAGCACCGCACATGTATCCTCATAGTTCTTGTGGTTCCCCTGTGGCATCATCCGCGGCGCTCTGGCGAATCTAGGCGTCACCAGTGTTGTTGTCGCCGAGACGTCCAATTTGCCTCAATGTAAGTTTGCCTTTGGATCTTAATAGCGCACAAACAAGATACTGACGTGTTTTAAAAAAATCACAGGTACTTTTCAAATCAAGATCGCCACTTAGATGTCACTGATCTGCAACTCATACCTTATTTTTCCCAATTAAATGGCATTTGAGAAAATATTTCGCCTTGACTCAGACCAGGGCTCTGGCCAAGCGACAAGCATATCATGGCGCGGATGTCTATTGGGATTTGGGAATGCGTGATGCCTGATGCGAAAAAAGGCAGAGATGGCGATAATCGCTTTAGTGATTTTTACTGTAATGGGCTTTAAAGTCAAATTACTACTCTGTAGCCGATGCCATGACCCTATGCCTCTCACGCTCTCAGAGTTGGTGATGAGGACATCGATCGATTGATGCAAGCACGAAGCGCGGTATTGGCTTGTCTCTATTATAAAGATCAATCTTCAATAATCAGGAAGCACCCAAGAAAATACTCAAGCGCACAATTTTCGTGATGAAGGTGATCTTGCAATTTTTACAATAATACTGTAGGTACTGTACGGTACTGTAGGTACAGCATATACACAATACGTACACAAATACAGTAAAGTGTTGCTCCGAGCATTTTATCATACTGTATAATCGCAATAGACGTAATCTGACGCGTACTGTTACTGTACAGTACAGTACAGTGCCCTCCCAAAAAAAAGTTGACACTTTGGCTATTGCTCCACAGTGTGAGGTGTCAAGCAATCACGTTAATCTGTTCTGTATTGATCAATAATGGCTCAAATGACATGAAATTTCGTAGAAACAATGATATAAAAGTGTAAAACAAGTTCTAAAATTATGAACGGGATACAGCAAGCGGGTTTTGAAATAGAGCAAAAAAGGGGTACCTGACGCGTCACGCGACGCGACGCGTACCGTATCTACGCGTATACAATGGCCTGTGGAGATGAAATGACATTATGAACACCATTTCCAATTTTTTTTGTGACGAGTGTAATGGTGCCTGATTGTATTTTATGAATCAATTCCATGTTACATGCATCACATCGGTGCTGTGATCGATAAACGTAAAGTCATCATGTGACACGCGTCACCCGTCAGGCGCATCTGAAATAACAATATTCATTTCTGTCATTTAATTTTAATCACTACTTGACTTAAAACCATTGTAATACTTTATTTTGAAGGACAAGAATAGGCTGTTATCAATTGGTTGACCAATAGGAGCATTACAGTACGACCATCATGTTAGGAAGAAAATCGCGACTTTTGACGCGTCTGACACGTGCACGCGTCGCATAATAATCTTACATTTAGCAATCACAGTACCGATGTGATGCATGTAACATGGAATTGATTCATAAAATACAATCAGGAACCATTACGCTCGTCATAAAAAATTTTGGAGATGGTGTTCATAATGTCATTTCATCTCCACAGGCCATTGTATACGCGTAGATACGGTACGCGTCGCGTCGCGTGACGCGTCAGGTACCCCTTTTTTGCTCTATTTCAAAACCCGCTTGCTATAGCCCGTTCATAATTTTAGAACTTGTTTTTACACTTTTATATCATTGTTTCTACGAAATTTCATGTCATTTGAGCCATTATTGATCAATACAGAACAGATTAACGTGATTGCTTGACACCTCACACTGTAGAGCAATAGCCAAATAAAGTGCAAACTTTTTTTTGGGAGGGCACTGTACAGTACAGTACCCTACCAAAAAAAAGCTACCCCCCTGGCAATTTTTTGCAAAGTGGCTGTCAAGTTAATCACGTTAATCTCTTCTGTATTGATCAGAAATGACTCCAATGACATGAAATTTTGTACGAACAATGATTTCAAAGTATAAAAACGATTATAAAATTATGAAGTGGCCATAGCAAGCGGATTTTGAAATACACCAAAAAAGGGGTACCTGACGCGTCACGCGACGCGACGCGTACTCACGCGTATACAATGGTGTGTGGGGATGAATTGACATTATGAACACCATCTCCAAATTTTTCTGCAATGAATGTGATAGTATCCGATTGTACTCTGTAAACCAATTTCATGGTACATGAATCACATCAGAGCTGTGACCTATTTTGTAAATCCGCACTGTGACGCGTCAGACGCGTCATAAGATGGGATTTCCCCAACATGATCTTCGTGCTCTAAATTTTTAATAAAATTACAACCAACCGAAAACAGGCTATACTAAATCTTTAAATTAAATAATGTCACCGTGGTTTCGAACCAACAAAACGGTTAAATTTACGTGCCAGAGATGAAAATCGCTATTCCAGACGCGTCTGACGCGTGACGCGTCACAGTGCGGATTTACAAAATAGGTCACAGCTCTGATGCGATTCATGTACCATGAAATTGGTTTACAGAGTACAATCGGATACTATCACATTCATTGCAGAAAAATTTGGAGATGGTGCTCATAATGTCAATTCATCCCCACACACCATTGTATACGCGTGAGTACGCGTCGCGTCGCGTGACGCGTCAGGTACCCTTTTTTTGGTGTATTTCAAAATCCGCTTGCTATGGCCACTTCATAATTTTATAATCGTTTTTATACTTTGAAATCATTGTTCGTACAAAATTTCATGTCATTGGAGTCATTTCTGATCAATACAGAAGAGATTAACGTGATTAACTTGACAGCCACTTTGCAAAAAATTGCCAGGGGGGTAGCTTTTTTTTGGTAGGGTACTGTACAGTACAGTACGATATTTTACCGGTACTGTAATGCCTGCAACAACGCGCTACGCTGCACTAAAATGCACAAATTTACCTTTGAAAAATGACGATGCGTGTTTTTCAGATTTTGACGACTCGTTGTGCTTCCAGAATTTTTTTTTTACAGCCTACCTGCCCGCCGATGAAAATTGCATCACGGCACGAACTACAACCCAGTGCTCGCGACGGCTCCGCCAGATTTTTTTTGAACCTGCAAATTTCAACACCCTTCAATTTGCCCTATTTCGCATTCATCTGGATATCTGCATGGTCGACCCCACTCAAAACTAGCTGCATCGAATTCAGCGCAAAATTTGCAACAAAAAAGCTTAAAACCGCAAAGCGCTACGACCACTTTTGAAAAAATCAGGGGTCACCCAGGAGTCACCCAGGGGTCACTCATTTCAATCTCAGAAAATGCCTAATTTGGATTTTTCGAATTCCGAGTGATCAATGCATCCCAAACAGGTAACTCCGACAATTTGCAATTGGTTGACAAAATGGCAGATCGCCCCAGCGTAAGAAAAAAGCCCAAAGAATGACGCATGAACGGCGATCGACTGAGAAAATTACCTACTTTGGTCAAGAGTTTGTAAAAATTTAAGGTTTGACACTTCCAAATTAAGGTGGTGGATTGCATGGAATTTTTATTTTTTTTATATTTTTACAGTATATTTTTTTACTTTGCACAATTTTGTGCGCTGAGTGGGCTGTAATCTGGTGAAATGACCGATCCAAAAGTTAAAACCCAAACCAGCGCGTTGCAAGTCATCCCATTAGATGCTTTGCACCCCTGTTTGTTAGTAAACTGGAATAAAAATCATAGGTCGACCAGACCGTTCTCGAGCAAATCAACATTTAAAAAATTGTCGTAAAAAGCTCTTTTCTCTATCTACATTTTTGATCATATCGCGGTGTACTTTTTTCATTCGACGGAGATTCAGCAGCTGCATTCGACACGTTAAAAGCACCGTGGGTTGTTATTCCAGTTGTCAAGAAAAATGAGGTCGAAAATTAATCCAATTTCGATCGACTTTTGCAAGCGTACAAAGTTTGTTCTTCGAGCGGGCAAACAATCTGAAAACGACATCCAAATATGTCTCTTTCGAGTGATGCCATTTTCATCGCGATCCACAAAATATTTCGGGACCCTGTGCTAAATTTGTGAAAATACCGGTATTTCGGATTCATCTGCAAAAGGACCAAGTCGACCTCTGATTATTTTAAGAGCCTGTAGGAAATGGACGCCCAAAAATACGTACGGTAACCTAATGCATACTGTAGGTTTGAAAAGGCAACACATCCATGGTTTGTGGCCATTAAGACTAGATTTGTCAAAATCATGCAAAAATTGCCAACTTTCTAAAATTGTCGACAACAGCCTGATCACCCACAGGGTTTTAACGTTTCTTTATAAATTGACGTGCCAATAAATTACCTAACGGCTCATTTTGGAACCGATCCAATTACGGTTTGTAGCGGTCAGTACTGTATTGCATTTGTGCAAATGTGTGAAATTAGTGCATTTTTCAACAACGACCAGGATGATCTCTATTTTTTATTTTTTCCTGAAAAGAGAGGCGTTAAAAAATTCACCACGATGCCAAGTTTGGTGGTGGTTGAAGCACTATTTTGCCAGGAAATGATTTTTGAAAAATGCGTTACAGTTAAAATTTCAGCAATGTCAAGTCGCTCGCGGAACCAGATGTTTGACCCCGGGGTTTTAATTTTTTCTGAAAAGAGAGGAGCCAAATCCTATAGTTGGGAAAGTTTCGTGGCGTTGCGATAAGTCTTTGGTGGTGAAATGTTTTTTTAGACTTTTGGAAAAAATCAATTTGTTGGTCAGGTCAAAATGCACCTGGAGGGTTCCCCAATTTGATTGGCTGTGGCCACGAGAAAAGGCAAATCCGTTTGGCAACCTACACACCAGCGCTTGGAGAGTCATGTCATTAGATGCGTTGATCCCTGTTCTTAAATAGTAAAATCGGCAAGAAAATTACCGAGATTAGAACTTTGTACTAATAGGATTTGGTTAATATTTTCACTGAAGGTGTGTTTTTACGCCGGTAGCCCATAGAGCGTTTTAAAAAAATAAAAATGTTCTTAATTCACGAGCAATCATGGAAAAAAATGAAGCGTTTGGCTGGTGAAAAAAATGAAGGCATGGAAGCTGTTGCGCATCGGTCCGTGAAAAAATTGAGGTTGTTCAAAATAGGCAATGGATGCCGGGCAGCTTTTTTTCTTTCGGGCGAAGTGTTGTGGTTCCATTGCAGAAAAAAAAGCCTCGATACTGTAGCTCGGTGTGCGCATCATGCGTTCCAAAATTGGCTGTTCGGCGAATGTTGTGCTTCCATTGCAGATGGACATCAGGAGAAAGGAGAGCTTGAATGAGTGTCTCAATTCACTTTTTCCGCAAACAACCTCGGAGGTCGCTCCTGCTTTTTTTTTAGTCCACAAACCCTCGATAGGTCCGTGTGCTGCGCATCATGCATCTCAAAAATGCCTGTTGGGCGAGTGTGGTGGCTCCATTGCAGGTGGAGATCACGAGAAACGAGAGCATGAGTGGCTCGATTCACTTTTTGTGGAAACCTCGGCGCGGAGTCGCACCAACTTTTTTTTTTTATCCAAAAAACCCTCGATGGGTCGGTGTGCGCATCATGCATCTCAAAAATGGCCGTTGAGCGAGGGTTGTGGTTCCATTGCAGAAAAAAAAGGCCTCGATAGGTCCGTGTGCTGTGCATCATTCATGCATCTCAAAAATGGCTGTTGTGTGAGTGTGGTGGTTTCATTGCAGCAATTGGATGGACATCACGAGAAATGAGAGCATGAGTATCTCGATTCACTTTTTGTGCAAACCTCGGGGGGTCGCTGCTTTTTTTTTTAGTCCAGCAACTCCCAATTGTTCGGTGTGAATGGTAGGACACAGCACAATACCAAGGGGAAATGTCGACGTCGTCGTATAAACCCAAGGACTTTGCGCAATAAAGCATGAATTCGTCACCCCGCTTAAAGCCCGCCCTGGACCCGCGTTCTTTTCCTACGCTACTCTTCTTTCTCTCTCTTTTTTTTCCTTTCATAGCCATGCGCGCACGCGAGCACATGCAAGCACAACACCACTCAACAGACTGAAAAAGCACTGGAAAAAAGACAAAAGCCGCTGGTGTTCGCTATTTTTTTTTAATGTCTTGGTGCGTCCTGTTGCCTGGCTTTGTCCTCTTTTTATTTCTCTAATGGCCAGGCGAGCACATGCATGCATGATACCGCGCAACACACTGTAAAAGCACCGGACGAAAACAACTGATGATCACTTTTTTTTTTGCAGCCTTGGGCACGCATCATGTTGTTGCCTGACATCCTTTGTCCTGTTTTTTTTTTCTCAAGGCCATTCGAGCATATGGGCGCTCGACACCACGCAGCACACTGTGAAAGCACCGGAAATCGATGAAAACAATCGGTATTCGCTGTACTTTGTCTTTTTGATGGCTATTGCTCGATGAATCAAGGGGGCCAGCAGCGATTTGTACCAGCAGCAACGACATCAGCGCTTCAAGGCCCCCAAAGATGATTTACAGCCAAGGTAAGAGCTCTCTCTCTTTTGTCTTCACTCAATTTAATAAAAAAGCTGCTATTACACACAAAACGGCATATAGTAGCTAAAAAAGGCGCGAGGAGACAGACTTGGAGTCGTGTTTTTTTTTTGGCAAAATTGGTCATGGATTCCAAGATGGCTGCCGTTGTCAGAGTGTTGTGGGCCGCTCGTCCTTTTTTTAGTCCAGGAACCCTCGATAGCTCGTCGGTGTGTGCATCATGCATCCCAAAAATGGCTGTTGGCCGTTGGGCGAGTACAGTATTGTGTTTCATTGCAGCAAAAAAAAAAAGGCAGATGGACATCACGAGAAATGAGAGTTTGATTGTCTCGATTCACTTTTTATGCAAACCTTGGGGGGTCATTCGACGTTCCATTCCAAAAATGGCTATTGGGCGAGTGCTGCGGTTTCAGATCCGGTCGACATACGGGTTTTCTGATAATTGCTCATGAGAAGAGGAACTCAAAAAAATATGGCTATCGTGGCCCAGCACCTTTCAACGTCAAGAAGTGACCCCACATCTTGCCAGGCCAGGCCAAGGCCTCCGGACCTTGTTCTAAGTAAATCTGCAATAAAAACCGAAGGTTCACTTGACGGGTAGCGAGGAAAAAGCGATTAAAGTGAAATTTTAGAAACTTAAATTTTTTAACCAATATAGATTGTAGGCCCGTGAAACTGGTCTCATTTGACAGAGAATCAAATTCTGCATCTTTTGCCACTGCAAGCTTGCCTTGGACTACCTTGTTCCTTCCTGAGAAAATTGGAGTTGAAATTTTAAACCTGCCGGCGTGGCGTCGTCACAACAGGTGTACAAAGGTTGCGCATCGGCTTTGCAGGACTAAGATAAAATGACTTTTGCGCGCGTCTCTTTCGACTGTAAGTTTTCAGCAAGATGATTGAAAAAACAATTTAGCGCGACAGGGCTGAAATCGTGAATTTCTTTAAAAAAATATCGATTTCTCATCAACAGCCCAATCAACCCCCGGGTTTTATTTTGTTTTCGAGAAGCTAGTAGTCAAAACACACAAATGACATTAATTTTCAAGACCGAGCGGGCACTTGATGATGGCGAGCTGTATTGATATGATATTTATAAATTGGGATTTTCCAGCGATTTTGCAAGATACCGGTAGTCACTCAAGGGCTAGTCATATGTTTTTGGCAAAAAAAGTGGTTCGCGGTATGATATGCAGATATATCTCATATACCAAATTGGTAATTGGTGGTTGCTATATAATACATTTTGATACAAAATCTGGCAATATATAGTCTCAAGCCATTGGTATAAATTTTTTTATTCATCAATTATCATACTATTATCACAAATAGCCTTGTTATCATCCAATTTTAAATAAAATATAGGCGTATTCAAATTTATTCCCATTATCTAATTTTAGATTCACAAGAACTAAATTATTTTTTTTATATTTAAAGTTAATATCTGTTATATTATTTTGATACTTTTTATTTTTAAAAACCTGTTGAGGAACAAAGGAAGTTTTAAGATCTTTAATAAATTTTTTATTTAAAAATGGATTATTTTCGGACATGAGTATAGTTAGTTGATTAAATTTTTATATTAATAGAAAATTCAATTTTTTTCAGTCTTTTAAAAATTCTTGCCAGATATTCTTTGTTTTATTATTTCTTCTCCATTGATATTCTCTTATATGTAAAAAAATATTTTTATTATTTCTATGAATAGGTAATAGATTTCGTTTAAATGCACCCCATGTACTTTCTATTGATTGTGTATGGTAAATGCACCCCATGTACTTTCTATTGATTGTGTATGGACTTTAGTAATTGGATCTACAAAATGTTTTGAATGATTTACAGTTTGGTGAAAATAACCATTATTTTTTACGTTATTACAGTATAACCCTTCCAACAATCAGTGTATATTGTAGTTCCTGTTTTAACATATTTTTTTATTATTTGATCTATATTGGTAGAATTTCTTTCTTTTATTGGTAACATGAACAATTTTTTTTCATTTTTGTTTATATTTCTTTCAATACCACCTATTATCCATGCTCCTTCAATTCTTCTACCTTTATTGTATTTTCTTTTGGCACTTTTAGTTTCATCCATTTCTACTATTTTACCAGGTCCACCTATCTTTTTATGGGGTTTCATTAGCTGTTTATTTTTTATATATTCTCGAAATAATTTTTTATATCTCACAACAGTATTTTTATCTATATTTAATACATACGAAATAAATGATCCAGATACTTTTCCAAGAAATAGGTATAATAGATGCAATTGTATATTTATAGGTAATTTCATTTTATGAAAAATGGTCCCATTCAATGGTGATTTTGCTTTTCTACACTTATAATTTCTACAAACATACATCTTTTTGTTTAAATTTAGTTTTGTTTTTTCAAAACACTTTTCACATTTGTCATAAGTGTTAATATAATCATTTTCTATTAAATATAATAATGCTTTTTTATCATCATCAAAAATGTACTTTAAATCTTTGTATGATTCAACGAACATTTTAGCTCATTTTATATTTTAAATGGAATTCAATTTTTTATTTAAAAGTATGCATGATTTAAAACTCCGATTGCTGAGATCTATGTGCATACTGGCATGTGGTTCGCTGGTGGGGCTTTGTCTGTTGTTTCGAGAAATATTGTAGGAGTACAGTACAGTAGTTTACTGTAGGTACTGTTGTACTAAAAAAATGCCTGCGAACGTGCATCTCAAGACTGAGCAACAACCCGATCTCCGAAAAAACTTGGAATCATTCATTGAAGCCATCAGCTGACCATTCACTGGTCTAAATTTGGAGCCAGATGGTCAAACTCATCGGGAGGAGGAACGCGTAAAATATTATTGGTACTGTAGCTTTGGTGGGTTTTCACTAGCAAACACGAATTTCGATATTTCTCGCGACTAACTGATCCGATTCACGAAAAACATTACTGTAACACCGCTGAAGAATTTAGTCTACCATCAACTGGTCCTAATTTGGGACCAGATGAAAAAGTTTCTGATGAAGCGCCAGTTTCATAGGCGTAATGGGGTAAAACCAGCAGCATTTGGTCTCGTACCGCGGCAACGGGTGAGCGCCACGACACAGAGTCACGTCAAATGAATCAGCTGCTAAACGCGGTAAAAGCGCTTGTGGTTTGGGGACATCGCTTCAAGTACTCGGCGAGTTAGCCTTTAGGGGTCGTTTTGATCCTGTTTTGACCCTGAATTTATGAAAAATGCATTTTCTCAGGACTGAGTGATCCGATCTTTGAGAAAACTTGACATCCTCGACTCTTTGTGTTCAGTATCCTCTACTTCAAATATTGGACACGATGAACAAAATCTGGAGGACGCGCCCTGCAAAAGTGGGACAAGGGTTTGTTCGGTCTAATAGCGTACTCGGCAACGGCCCATCGTATCGACGCGCAAGTCATCTCAAATGAAACCATGATCAAGGACGGTAAAAAGTGCATTGTAGTTTGGAGAGGTCGCATTGAGATCTTGGCGACTTGGAGTGAAATGATTCTGAAAACTCGCTTTTTCGATATTGGTTTGGCAGCCATGGTGCTGATTCGGCTCTGCCTGCCTGCCCATACAGTATGCACAAATTTTAGCTTTCGCAAGCGTGAAAAAAAAATCAGTCATTAAGCGTTGGGACGCATTGCAGACCACACACAAATTAAAAATCAGCTGTGGAAAGCTCTCAAGGCGAAATTGAATAAATGGGTGCTTAGAATTTATTTCAAACCATCAAATACGGATGGAGAGACAAACAAATATATCAAAACGAGGAGAGGTCGTGTCAGTTGACGAACAATGCGCGATTTTAGATTATAGACAACTTCAAGATCGAATTGCGCAAAAAAAAAAAAAAAAAAAAAAAAAAAAAACGCGCATGCGTCTTCCATGGAGAGGGCTCATTTGAAAAAATAAAAGATGGAAGCTGCAGCCGATCGGCTATTCAAAAGTCCGATAGATTCACAGAAATAAGATGGCTAGATTTTTTCGCATGATCAGTCTCTCCTCTTTGTCCGCCTTTTTTTCTTTTTCGCCCGTTTCGGATCTGCACAATACACATATACCAATGAAAGAATACTCACGCGAAGATATGGAGCGCATGAATCTTGCCATGAATGGCGAGTCCGCGTGGGATCGTATGAAGCGCAAGTCTCGAGAGGAGCCTTTGGTCCCTGCTGGTAAGCCATTTTTCTCTTTTGTAAACTTGCACAGGCTTTTGGTACAATTGCTAACGCCTTTCCCCTCCTCCAGGTGTGGCATTGACTTGCTTTGCGCTAGTTGCAGCCACCGTGGGTGTCAAGACTGGCAACAAGAAATATGCCAACAACATGTTCCGCCTTCGAGGTAAGCGCCTTTTCCACGATTTTCACATGGATTGATCCTCAATTGATGGATGTTTCATTGACATGCTCTTTCATTAGTCGCTGCGCAGGGTTTCACTATCTTGGCCATGGTGGGCGGCTCTCTTTATTACACGTACAAGGAGGAACAAGCCAAAAAATCGGCATCGCCCGCGCCAACAACCGAGTAAAATCAATTCCCACGCCCATGTTGTGATTTTGTTGTACATATAAAGCGTCTTTTTTATTAAATTACAATGCAAGAGATGGGGAAACTTGAAAATAGTGGGTATGAGGCTTTTGATTTTTTTGTCCTATTGTACATATTCAGGGGGCGGCTTTGATGGTATTTTATCGAGAGGCGGCATTGAGTCATCCTCGGAAAAGGGCGGCGGCAGTAATTGGACTTGAGAGGCGCGCTCCACTTGCCGACGGAAGCTGAAATAGCAAGGACAGAGGAAAACATGGGGTTCAATGCCGCCAGCTGCTGACGACGACGCACTTTCAGCGTCTGGTTCGACGAGGGACGACGCGGTATTGGCGCGTGACAGGGGTGCGCGCTTGTTTTTACCATTGGGCGGCGTACGAATCGCAGGCGAGGAGCTGGAGAGCTCAAAGTAAGATGGCAGGCGGCCAAAATCCTCCTTGAGCCGACAATCATACACGTCGATGGGCAATTCGAATTTTAGCGTCTCCCTTTTGCGTGGCGCACCGGAAGTGCCGTGATTCTGCTGTTTGCGGAGCTTTTTTGGCAGCCATGTCGTTGAAGATGAAGGGAATTCGGCACCTGTCGGCGTGGAAGGTGCAGACGACCCAGGAGAATGAGATGGGCTGGCAGGACGCGACGACGTGGGCGTGGAGGTGGCGCTCATGCTCGCCATGTCCTGTGGCGCATCGTAATCCGGGTACGAGAAGGTTAGATGGATGGACAAATGATGCCGGAAGAGAATTTCCTTGAAAGTGGTCGAATGGTGGCAATTGCGCACACAAGTGGGCGAAGCAAAGGTGAGGCGCGATGCGACGGTGTCGTGGACGGGAATTGGCATTGGTTGTTTGCCGAGGAGACCTGCCCAGGCGGCCGGTGGCAAGGACCCGCCGTCCAATTCATGCGCCGTAAGAAAAGTGAAGAGCAGTTTGGCACTGTCGGTGCGCAGCGCGTGCATCTCCGGGACGGCAAATCGCCGGCTCTCGATGACAAACATGTCCAGGTGTTCCAATTGCAGATGCTTGATTTGCGGCTGCATAATGCATCGGATGTGAAAGAGATCCCCTGACGAAAACGCAGCCTTCTCCACAATCAATTGCAAATCTAAGGCCGTCAGGTGTTTCTCAAACGTGCGCGACAAGTCTTGCACCGAATGGTTCGTCAACATCCCAGTAGAAAGGTACGTGCGCAGAACAAGCACCGGTTTGGAGATGTGCCAACTGTTCAACAATGAAATTCCAGGACTCGTGACGCGCGCTTCCACCGTGTGCTTGACACGCCCATACACATCATCAATGGTTTCAACAATCGACTAAAAAAAAAAAAGATGAGCATAAAAAAAAAAAAAAGACGCTCGGATCACGCCGATTGCACTCACATTGGGCACGACAAAGGTAAAGACAAAGCGATGGATCCCAGAAGGCACTTGAATATAGCCTTTTGGTTGGTCAGAGGCATCCAAAACCTGGACGGTTTGTTCACTGAGAGTCTTTTCGTAAGAAAGACGCGTGCCACGTGCGCCAATTCCTTCGGGCCAAAACGTGGTGGCGACCGTCTTGAGCGAGACGCTGATGGTGACAACCTTGGTGGGCTTCCCCAAGGACAGGACGACGTTGCCGCTGAAAGCGACGGTCGACTCCTCGGTGGCAGGACCACTCAAAAGAATGGGCTTGAGAGGGTCAAAAGACAGGCGCTCGCTTGACAAAAGGCCCAAGTGCATATCTTTTGACAATTAAAAAGACAAGGTTGCAGGAAAAAAAAAAAGGAGCGAAAAAGAGAAAGGAGGGTGAGAAAGTGCAGAAACCAATCTTTTGTCCGGATTGCGGCGGAGCAGAAATCTTGATTTTCCCTTCCGATATGCCCAATTGCCCAATTGAGGCGGCAAAACCACCAAATGTCGTGCTTTTTTTTTTTTTTTTGTCTTTCTTCGTTCTCCTCCCGCACTGCGCCATGCCCTTGATCATACTTACAGGCTATCCAAGCAGCGGAAAGTCCAAACGCTCAAAAGAAGTCGCTGATTATTTGTCAGCGCGTCTGGCCGAGGAAAAAAAACCTTTCAAGATCCAGACGATCAGCGACGACGACCTACACGTCCCCAAGGCCGCATACAAAGGTAGAAAAAAAGGACACCAGTTAAAAAAAAAAAAGATATTAAAGCGCCCAATTGCTCCTTTTTACATTAGATGCACGCGAAGAAAAGAAGGCACGAGGCGCCATGCTATCGGCTGTGGAGCGCTCGCTCTCCAAAGATACCATTGTCATTGCGGATGGGTTGAATTATATCAAGGGCTTCCGCTACCAGCTGTATTGCGTCGCTCGTGCCCTCAGCACGCCGCATTGTGTGATTTATGCCGGCGCCCCCGCATCCCAGGCCAAGGAATGGAACCAGGCGCGTGGCGATCAAGGCTACGATCCTCAAGTGTAAAGGAAAAAATGGAATATCAATGGTGCAGCTCAGAAGGGATGCGCGAGCGCGACTAAAGCGCGTTTGTTTCTCGGTTTTAACAGGTTTGACGAGCTTGTGACGCGCTACGAGGAGCCAGACGGACGCAATCGATGGGACTCTCCGCTGTTTACCGTGATTTACGACGATGCATCCATCCCTGGTGACGCTATTTGGGATGCAGTGATCATGAAAAAGCCGCCTCCCCCCAATTTGTCGACCGTCTCGGTAGGAACACCGATTTTTGAGGAGATTTTGCGTCTCAGGCTTCATTTTCTTTCTTTCCTTTTTTCATGTAGAGGCCGGTGTCAGATACCAATTACGTGTACGAGCTAGATCGCATCACTTTAGAGATTATCAATGCCATTGTCGAGGGCCAGCGCGACTTTGGTGCCGGCGGTCTGCCCATGGTGGTGCCCAATGCGTCTGAAAAGGTGGTGAACCCGGCGCGCAGCCTCACACTCTCGGAATTGCGCCGCCTGCGCAAACAATTCGTCTCCATCAACAAGGTGCGCACGACTTTGGATACATCGCTCCTAGGCAACATGTTTGTCGAGTATTTGAACACCAATCTAGAGTAAAAAAAAAAAAAAAAATAGAGAGGAATGGATACCATTTTGCCACGTGAGCGTCGACCAATTGGATGTGTTGCACTTTGCGCCAAGGGGATCGTGTTTGATCATTTTTTTTCGTGCTTTGTGTGTGTGTGTGTTCCGGGTGTTGAGATAGCCATTTTTGTCAATGGTTGTCAATAATTCCATTGCCCGAACGAGAAAAAAAAGGAGGCATTTAGGTGTGAGACGGGGAAAGGGGTGTGTGTCGAAAAAAAAAAAAAAAATCTAGGTGCGGGCGCAAGACCTCATCGAATTGCGGAGTTGACCCACAGGATTTCACCACACAAAGAAGCCAAAGAAAGGGCAGCCAGATGGAACCTTCCAAAGGAAAAAATCAAAATGGCTGCTTCATAAAATACTTTTTTTTCCCGTGCTTCCTTTTCTTCTCTCCTTTCTTGTTTTTTTTTCTGTTGTCCGCCTTTTTACAATTCCCATAGCACACGATAAAAACAATGAAGATCATTCCTATTGCTGTCTTGGAAGACAATTATTCATATATTCTTATCGATGACAAGACAAAGGAGGCCGCCGTCATCGACCCCGTCGAACCGATTAAGATCTTGAACGTCATCAGCCAGACCGGCGCGAAATTATCCAGGTAAACAATTAGGCACGATGTCACCAAGCTTGCATCCTCACGCAACACACACCATCTTTTCAGCGTCTTCGTCACGCACCACCATTGGGATCACTCGGGCGGCAACATCGAGCTTGTGGGTAAGTCTCAATTGGCCTCGGCGGCGGACGGACCGGATAATAGGGTCTGGGCAAGCAGCGAGAAAAGGAGCCAGACGCTGTGTGCGCGTGGAAATGGCAATCAGATTGATCGAGAAGCGCCAGATGAGGGCAAAAATGTCACTCACCCAATGAAAAAAATCCATGGTCGACGGGATCAGAGTTACACAGCTGATACAAAATGGGCTGGCAAGCACACACGCTTATTTGCTAACCTTTTTTTTTTTTTCTCCCAGCTAAAAAGCCGGGTTTAGCGGTCTATGGCGCTGATGCGCGCATCCCCGAGATCAATTATGTCTGCAAAGATCACGAGAATTTTACTCTGGGATCATTGGAGATCACGCCCCTACACACGCCTTGCCATACAAAGGGACATGTCTGTTACTATGTCGTCGACCCAGCAACCAACGAAAAGGCCGTGTTCACCGGAGAGTAAGTGGGAAAAAGAACGCGAAAAACGCAAATTCACGCACATTCGCGGTCATTGACGCGTGCTCATCTCTTTTTTATTCTGTCTTTAGCACGCTCTTTGTAGCTGGCATCGGCAAATTCTTCGAGGGCGACGCACGAGACATGTATCGCATTCTATTCCACGTCATTACGAAGCTGCCAGATGATACCTGGGTGTATTGCGGCCACGAATACACCAAACAAAATCTAAAGGTAAAAAAAAAACACATGTCTGGCGCTGGAGACGCGCAATACAAGCCATTGAGCTTGATGCGCAAGAGAATAGCCGTCTGACGCGTCGTTTTCAAGTTTGCAATGACATTAGAACCACACAATGATCATTTGCTAACAAAATGGGCATGGTGCCAAGACAAAACAATCACGGTGCCGTCGACAATTGGCCAGGAAAAGCTGTACAATCCATTTTTGCGCGTCAATGAGCAGACTTTGCAGCTAATAGCTGGCAAGACCGATCCTGTGGAAGTGCTGCATACCATCCGAGAAATGAAAAATAGCTTCCAATGATCCCTCTCTTCGCCAATCGACCCTTGGCAACGCATTGATCCCATTTTGTAGCATCTTACCCATGTAGACTCTCTTTATCCCCCTTTGTCTCCTCCCTGTGCGCCCCTCTTTTTTTTTTTTTTTTTTTGTCGATCACCCCTTGTTCATCCTTTTTAATAAAATAAATCTACCCGCCAAGCATCAATAAAAAAAATCCCGTGAATCCATCAACTATTGTTTAATTTCTGCAACAAGACGTCACATCGATCAAGCATCTCGTCCATGTGAGCAAAAGAGTCAATTCGCTGCAACGTGGAGAGCGTCGCGCTCGCGTCTTGCAGATCCGCATTGGCCCTCTGCACTTGCTCAGTCTTGGCTTGCCATTGGTGCGCCTGGTCCACCATTTCTGGCACGCGCTTGTGAATGTGCTCCGAGATTCGGCTGAGCCCCATGGCGCTGCCATTGAGACAAAGCAATAGCGACTTGTCCGCGCCTCGTTGCACTAAATTCATCTGTCAGTTGCGCCCGCGTGCTCGCATTTTTTTTGGATTTTTGTCCTTTTTTTCTTATTTTATTACCTTTTTGCGCCTTGTCGGCCAGGTAAGCTTGGGTATCGTCCGCGGCGTTTTGAGGGGAGAAAGAGTGCGACGCGCGGCGTGCATAGTTGGAGAGCTGATCCAGAGAAAGTGTGGAAAAGCTAGTATCGAGGAAAGAAAGAGGTTGAGGAAGCTGTGACGACGTGGACGTCGACGACGACGTCGTTTTTATTGGGTCGGTGGTGTTGGACATGAATATAATAGCATAGAGCACAGGAGGTTGGTTGTCGAAAAAAAAAAAGTGCAAAAAGGAAGAAAAAAAGGCAAAAAAAAGGGGAAACGTGGGCGGCATTGTCCTTTTTCAATTCCCCGCTTTTTCTTTTAAATCTTTGCTGGGCGTGCAGGAAGCCAAGGAGCTGAGTGCTGCGTGGAGTAAACGCGATCGAGGACGAGGGCATGGCTTGCAATGTCCCAATGCTGCTTTCGCTGCTGTTCAATGGCAGGATCCGTCAGGTCGTGGCCGCAGATACGCAGCACGTCTGCAGGCAGTATGGTCTTGCCCGATCGACGCTTGAAAACCATCTTGGAGAGCGCAGCACATGCGACAATTAGCTCTTCCTCGCCTGGATTTTGCGGCGACGCTCGTTTGTACACAAAGCGGTGCTCCAGAAACAGCCATTTCTCGTTCCACGTGTACACACGCGCCTCAATCGTGTATTTCTGGAACGGCGGGATCTCTTTCTTGAACAGTGTCACAACGCCAGCATTGTGGCAAAACACATCTTGGTCAGGCTCCAACATGGCGCGCGAAAAGATCGAATACAGCACCTCAATGCGGCTAAAGTCAAGCATCTTGTTGTAGGAGCTATCAGGCGCATCAATTTGACACGTGGAAACACGCATGCCCCGTGGGTGTGAGTACGGCGCCCCTCTAATTCCATGTGGTTGCTCCCATCCCTCCTTTTCTCGCGCAGCTTCCGCTCTCTTTTGGTCTCTTTTTTTTTTTTTTGTGGCGACGCTTACGAATTATTCTATTTGAGGTCATTATGAATGAAATAAGCAAGAATTGAGTCGCAAGGTAATCCTATCAATGCTGATTTCCCCTTAAAATGCTGATTTTGCTTTACCATGTGTTGATTGTAGTCCATGTCATCGACCAGACATCTATGCTCCTGTGACAGCGTCCCAAACAAGGCTATTATCCGGTCATGCCACCCCCCAAAAAAAATAGCAAGGTCAGGGCACAGGTCTCTCATTTTGCTCAATTTTGCAGCGTACGGGCAGGTGACAAGTTGTTTTGGCGGGCTTGTTTGACCAAGGAACGAAGCAGCAGCCAGGAACGCAGCGTGTAGCCCAGCGGTAGCGACTTGGCGTGCGCTAGCCAAAGCAAAAAGAGCGGCGAGCCGATAACAAGCGCTTTGGACGAAGGAAACATAAAAAAAAAAAAAGTGACAAGGAGAAAAAGAAGCGGGGTGATCACTGCGCGTGGGGCTGCACGCCCTTTAAACAAAAATTGGCATGACCAATCACGGATGACTGCCTCAAGGTTCGCTTTGTGCAAGCAAAAAGCAAAAAAAAGGCCAATTCATGTCGGATCACCCCTCTCTCGCTTCTCTCTCTCTCTCGCTCTTTCTTTGTTTGCGCACACCACGCGTCGCTGAGGTCATTGAAACTCTTTAGGCACAGGGCAAAAGGCATGGCGCAAGTCACGGCGTGCATTTGCAGGCTGTCTGGCAGATCTCTCCTGGATGATCGTCATTGGCCTAACAAAAAAAAACACGAGCCCAATCAACCCCTTTAATACTAATCAGAATCATCAATTGTAAGAATTGAATGGCAAGATGCGTCGCAATGGCTCCTGGAGCACGATTAAGAAAGTAAAAAGTGCCCGTCGCGGCAAAGCAGAAAAAAGCGCACCCTGGATCTTGATGCTAGGCGGGAATTGGAGCTCCGCCATCGACGCCAGAATTCCGTAAGGAGCTGAAACGGACTTCCTTATTGTCGTTTGCCTTCTTTTTCTTTTTCGCCTCTTTTTTTTTTTCTTTCTTTTTGTTTCATCCCCGTCTTTTTTTCCACTCACAAGATGGCTGCTCCGTACGTTTCTGCTCGTGAGGCCTTCCAGGTCAACATGTCGGCTGTCACTCGCGACTTTGTTGCCAAGCCTCTGCTCGGTAAGAAGATAAAAAGAAAGAATTGCTTGTCTTTGCCCATCATCTTGACTCAACAAACAACAACAACCATTTTTGCGCGATAGACTATCGCACTGTCACGGGTGTCAATGGTCCTTTGGTTATTCTCGACAACGTCAAGGTAAAAATCCACCAATTTCCGCTCAAAAACGCGTCTCTGCGCGCCAAATTCACCCCTCTTTTCGTCCCCTGTTCCTTTTTTTTCTTTCGTTCTTTCCTTGTTCCTCTAGTACCCCAAATTCTCTGAAATTGTCGATTTGACCCTGCCGGACGGCTCCGTGCGTGCGGGTCAAGTGCTTGAAGTGGCCGGCAATAAGGCTATTGTGCAGGTAAATGGATCTTTTTTATTTCTCTAAATCATGGAATTGAATGGCTCACCGCATGTCCATTGTAGGTTTTCGAGGGCACCACGGGCATTGACGCCAAAAAGACCCACGTCCGCTTCTCTGGCGACACATTGAAGGTCCCCGTGTCCGAGGATATGCTTGGTCGTGTGTTCAACGGCTCCGGCAAGCCCATTGATAAGGGTCCCAAGGTCTTTGCCGACGACTATTTGGACGTCAATGGTAAGGAGATCATCGTCGACCCCTGTGGCAAGCAAAACGAGACTGAAAATGTTCTTTTTTCCTTTTTTTCTCCCGCTCAGGTTCGCCCATCAACCCTTACTCGCGTATCTACCCCGAAGAAATGATCCAGACTGGTATTTCCGCCATTGATACCATGAACTCGATTGCTCGTGGGCAAAAGATCCCCATCTTCTCCGCCTCTGGCTTACCACACAACGAGGTAGAGCTTTTTTTTTCAGTTTTTTTTTCTGTTTTTTCCTTCACTTTCTTATCGTTCTTTCTCTTTTGAATTAGATTGCCGCGCAAATCTGTCGACAGGCCGGCTTGGTGCAAAAGCTGATGCCCACCAAGGACGTTCACGACGGCCACGAGGACAATTTCTCGATTGTTTTCGGCGCCATGGGTGTCAACATGGAAACGGCTCGCTTCTTCAAGCAAGATTTCGAGGAGAATGGCTCCATGGAGCGCGTCACCTTGTTCTTGAACTTGGCCAATGATCCTACGTGAGTTGCCATGCCCCCTTTCCCCACCCATTTTCTTTTTTTGTTTTCTTTTTCGCTTTTTTAATAGCTCATCCGCGATCTTTTTTGCTTTTTTTCAGGATTGAACGTATCATCACGCCTCGTTTGGCACTGACCACTGCCGAATACTACGCCTACCAGTTGGAAAAGCACGTTCTCGTCATCTTGACGGACATGAGTTCGTATGCTGATGCTCTGCGTGAGGTTTCGGCTGCGCGTGAAGAAGTCCCTGGTCGCCGTGGCTACCCCGGTTACATGTACACCGATTTGTCCACCATTTACGAGCGTGCTGGTCGTGTCGAGGGTCGCAATGGCTCCATCACTCAGATCCCCATCTTGACGATGCCCAACGACGGTAAATTAACACATCTACACGCGTTTTTTTTCAATTTTTACTCAATATTTTATCCTTTCAAACAGATATTACTCACCCCATTCCTGATTTGACGGGTTACATTACCGAGGGCCAAATCTTTGTCGATCGTCAATTGCACAATCGTCAAATTTACCCTCCCATCAACGTGTTGCCTTCTCTCTCGCGTCTCATGAAGTCGGCCATTGGTGAAGGCATGACCCGCAAGGATCACGGCGATGTTTCCAATCAATTGGTAAGATTTATCGCCAAGAAAAAAGACAAAACTGGCTTTTTTATTAACTTTCGTTTTTATAGTACGCCAAGTACGCCATTGGCCGTGACGCTGCTGCCATGAAGGCTGTCGTTGGTGAGGAGGCCCTCAACCAGGAAGACAAGCTGTCGCTCGAGTTCTTGGAGAAGTTTGAGCGCACGTTCATTGCCCAGGGCGCCTATGAGAACCGATCCATCTACGACTCGCTGGATCTTGCTTGGTCGTTGCTCCGTATCTTCCCCAAGGAATTGCTCAACCGTATCCCCCAAAAGGTCTTGGCCGAGTACTACCAGCGCGACCGATCCAAGTCCAAGCAGCGATCCAAGGGTGTTTTTGATACCACTGAAGCCGAAGAAGAGTAAAGCAATCCCTCCCCTCTTCTCTTTTCTTTCGTTCCCCTCTCTTGAAAAAAAATTCTAGCCTTTTTACTTTCTTGGCTACCTCTTTTTTTTTTTGTCTCGGGTGTGTTGCAATAGTGGAAAAAGAATAAATTAACGCGTTGGTTTCATGTAACCCGTCTTGTGAAATTAAATTACCCAAAAACACCGTGCCGGAATTGCAGAAAGCGCGTCCCCTAGGAGCAGGTTGTCCGCGATTTCGAAGCGACGATCGACTCTTAGCTTTTCAAACCCTGCATAACTCTTTAAAACACGAATATCTCAAGAACCAGCTTATCTTGACTGCTTCCGTTTCGAGTGGATGAAATGCCATGTTCTGCCACTTTCCGATGAATGCAGTTTCATCTCAACAGCGCCCACAGATGATGAGCAATGGCGAGTTTTTCTCCAATTTTACAAAATCTTCATTTTCTCGACATCCAGTTAATCAATTTGCGCGATACTTTTTGCACAATGCATTGTCGGATGGCGGTTAGCACGGATTCCATTTATTTTTGAAATTCTACCTTGATCAGCTTCGAGAAATCTCAAAAAGACTCATTTTTGGTTGACCAAGTATAATTCGTGAGATATCATACCTGCACGACATCAATGAAATCTATCACACTGGTGTTCCAATTGGATTTGCATTCCAATCAACTGCGTCACGTAAAAAAAATGAAGAATGTGGATGCATTTATTGATGATTTTTTTTAAAAATGAATGTCTACAGCAACAAAAATACAAGTTTAAATCTCCCAGACCGCAGCCCCAGGCTTCTCGAAGTCCAGGGCAGGCGTCTTTTTGTGTTTGCGCTCGATTTCGGTCTTGAAGAACTGAGAAAAAAAAGTAGAGGCAAAAAATGAGTCGTTTTGGCTCAAATGTGCTTGGTTCAGCTCCATTTGATTGTCTTACCGTGCTGTAGGTGTGATCCAAAAAGTCCTCGAGGTTGTACTTGGGCTTGAGGAACTGCTCGGTGAAGATCTTAGCGAGCGTGGAGACGTTGGCATAATAATGCTCGGACAATGTCTGGAGCTCCCACAATGACGAGTCAATGGCGCCACATTCGTACGGATTGAGCTGGTCGAAATCAAAGGGATCCTCTTGCTCCGTGGGGGCCGTTGAGCGGTGGATCAATTGCATGCACGTCGGATGGCGCTTCAAAAGATTGTAAATCTCGGGAATGATGATCACGCACGCCGCAGGAGGTGCAGTCAGTGACAGACGCGCGAGACGCTTGATGAACGCCGCAATTAGATTGGCAGGCAGGTACCTGGGCAAAAAAAAAAAAAAAAAAAAAAAAAAAAAGCAAAACGACATCAATGCCCCTGTTTTTCTCTGTTTGCTCATCCGTCGAGCCAGCATCAAGCATAAACTTACGACGACGACAAGAACAAATCCAGCAGGCGGAAGAATCGACTACGATACTTCATGTGCAAAACGTGGCGGTCCAAAAGAGAGTACAGCTTGTGGTAAAAGTCGGGGTAATCCCTGAAAAATGAGAAAAAAATGATTGTCAGTGATGGGGAGGGGCCAATTCAATGAATTGCACTTACAAATTGTGATCATTAATGAGGGTGAACACGCCATTGAGAGCGAGCAAGCTGATGGCGCCGCCAATGTTGTACGCGTCTGTCAAAAAGTCCATCATCAGGCGTGGGTCCGTCATGTGGGGCAAGATGCGCTTGTGCATGATGAGAAGGCAGCGGCGGTAATACTCCTCGTCCATGGGCAGGCGCAGCAGGGCCAGCCAGCACTGCGTGAACGAGCGCTTGTGCACAGCCAGGTGAAGCAATGGCGGCAATTTTTTCTTGTCTGAGCCGGTCATGGCCTGCGCGTCGCCCTCGTTTGCGTCATCGTCGTCGTCCTCTTGGTCCGACAGCGAGCCGCCGAGCAGGGCATCCATGGTATCCTCGTCATCGTCATCATTGTCGGCCTCGTTGTCGCCTTTTGTACCCGTACGCTTGCCGAGAGGATGCACCGTCCAAAAGTCATCAAGCTCGCTGCGATCCGTGGGCATCGACACCACGGCCTCAGCAACGGCATACGTGTTAATGAGCAATTGACGCAGCTTGGGCGTCGCCAAAGGTCGCTTGCTGTTATTGTTGGCCATGGCGGCACGCTTTTGCTTCTTTTTGTTGCTCTTTTTGTCGTCGTCGTCCTCATCGTCCTCCCGTTGCGCCTCCTGCTGCTGAAGCGCCTTTTCAATCACCTCACTACACAAAAACAAAAACAAGAACAAAAAAAAAAAAAGATGAGAAATTTTGCAAAAAAGCCATTGTTTCCAGGAAAAAAGACGTACGCGGCATCCTTGTAAAAGTAGTGGCGGACGTCATCGTAGACATTGGCGTATTTTTCGACGAATTCCTTCTGCAATGGGCCGATAAAGTGTTGGGATTGGAGCATCGTGCTGATCATGAGGCCAAAGTATTGATTGGCAAAGAACCCAGCGGTGGGCATGGTGTCGTTTTTGTTGTTTGCGGCGGCCACGAGGCGGTCGAGGTGGACCTCGCTTTCGGTCTTTAGCAGATGCATGAGGATCGACAGAGCGGGTAATTGCAACCCGGGTTCATCCTGGTCGAGAAGGGCACGCAAGCGCGCATGAAAGTCGCGATATTGGTCACGCAGCCACAACACGACTTTGGCCACATTGGTCGTCTTGTCCTCGTTTTTCGACAGCGGGCGCAAGTCGCCTTGGACGAGATAATGCGTGAAAACGCGGTGCAGTGCATGAATGGCCGAATGCACTACCTTGGGCTGCGAAGACTGCGCTACTTCCAGCAGATCAACAAGGCTGTTCAGCTGCGACTTGTCGTTCAGGCTCGCCTCTAAGGCACGGATACGCTGCTTTGTATCCTTGACATCGACAACCTAAAGAAAAAATAAGAAAAAATTACAAAAAATGAGCAATTCGTCCCCCATTCTCATCCACCCGTGCCTTCTTACCGAGCTTCCAGCTCTCTTTCGCTTTTGAGACATATTGAGTATAAAGAAGAAGAAAGAAAGACGAAAAAAGACGAAGAAGTGTACAAGAAAAAGGAGCGCTTTTTCTTTTTTTTTCATTGAGGTCGCCAAAAGCCACCCAGACCCGACATTTAAATCCCCGCCCTGTTGCATGAATACGCATGGTGATTGGCCCTGCATTCCAAGCGTGAACACGTTCAAAGCACCTTGGTCCGTGCCGATTAAAAGAGAGAGAGTGATTATATCGCTGATTTGGCTCCCTGTAGCTCGGTGCGTCATCTTGATTTGTGCATCAAAAAGTGTGAAAAACTAAGGCGCGGATGACAGGTAGCACGAGAAGTTGCTGCAAACCATCGAGATGGCACAAAAAAATTGCTTTTTTGACAAAAAAAAAAAAAAAAAAAAAGATGATTCTATTGATTGCCGATTGATATGGCGTTTCATTGTCCACGTCATGTGTGAAATGAAAAAAAGGGCCATTCATTGTGTCTTTTCTTGCGACTTTTGGAAATGCTAGGCCCTTTCTTCAATTTTACCGGGTCCATGCGAGCCTAAAAGCGCGCTTATTCGCCATTGGTATCGGACCCGTACCTTCAATTGCTAAATTCAGGAAGCGTGTAATCATTGTCGGCTGCCGCATGGAAAAAGAAAAAAAAAAAAAAAAAAAAAAGAGGAGGATAAGATCCATAAGCGTGTTATTTTTACATTTTGTTGCAAAACAGGCCGATGTCATGGAATTGCGCAAGACGAACCGGCCAAGCTTGGATGGAACCAAGTCAGCAGGTCTTTTTTTTTTTTTCAGCTGGATCGAGCCAATGCATGATGACTCTCTTTTTATCTCCAAGGACTTGCCAATGTGCTTTTTGCTTGGATTCCACGCGTCGACAAAGACCCTTGTTCCATCGTCTTGGCACACGCATGGACCAGAAGCTGTCACGTACGCCACGTGATGAAAAGAGAGGATTTCGTACCACACATTCTTTTTTTTTTTCGAGCACAGGGCTTGAAGTCTCGATTGCCATCGTCATGGAACAGCGCTCACGCTCCTATTTTCAAGCAAAAAGAAGCTAAATTTCGCCAGCGGCCATTCTGGCTTTTTATTACGCGTCGCACAGCCGCCCTCGTGTCCAATCTGTCAAGAAAAAATACCTGTGTGCAACTCCAAATCCATGGAGCTATTGAATTTCTTGGGTTTTTGCCAAAGCAGTGGTATCATGTTGCTTGGACCCCATATTGCTTGGTATTTTCTCACCAACCGAGGCTTGATCCGAGCAGGTGGCCTCATCAGGGAACAAGTAAAATCATGGTGGGCCATAGCCATACCCGTTCTCTGGCCAATTGGCAAATTAAGTAATGTTGGCCAAACAAGGGCAAGGTGAATTCACGGATTAAAAAAAATGCGCGCCAAGTCCCCCGGTTCCATAACATGGATCAGAAAATAAAAGAGCACGTTACCCAGGCTCTCGGTTCGGTTTCCCAACGGATAAATAAAAAAAAGAAACCACGACGGCCCTTGGGATGAATACGTAAATGGGACAAGTTTTCCAAGGACAAAGCCTTGATGCTTTTGCTCTCGCGATCTTGCAATGCGCGCCAGCGCCCCCATTGCCTAATTGAGCAATAAATGATCAAAATGGAAAGTGAGGGGTAATGCCACCAGGCCAGAGGGCTAGACGTAGGCATAATCCAAGATACAGCATGATGACATGGCATCATTCTGCGATCGCATAAAAAAAAAAAAAGAGCATGACAAGCAACCAAGATGGCTTTTGCTTAAAATGATCATCGGCTTTTGACCCCACTTTGCCCTTTTTTTTTCTCCCTCTTTCTTATACTTTGTTTTTTTTTTGTTCGCGTGTCTAATCGCTTGATGAGCCCACACCTCAACACGAAACTCAACATGTCCAAAGGATCAATCACGCATAATAATTACGACTATGTATCTGTGTGCTCAAGCCAGCCCACCTACCCTAGGTGAACTACAAGAATCACAGAAAGCAAAAACGCGACTCATCCCCCTTTTTTTAGTCAACAATTCTCGCTCGTTCTGCGCCAGCAGCCTATCCAGGCGCGGGTCAGCAGCAGCAATGAGCGAGGTAAGATTAAAAATGAAGCAATTGACTGGCTTTTTCTCAATTTGCACTTTTTTGCAGATAGAAAGCCCATTGAGCCACCTCCCATTCTGCAGATCAAGCTCAATGACGAATCACCGCAAGCTGCGCAGTAAGGTCGCACCTGCTGGCTCCGAAATAACTCACTCATGATTTTTATTCTTTCAAATTGAAGCTTTTTGCAAAATCCGTATTTTTTCATGGTGGTCAATCTGGCCGACCCCGATTCAAATGAAGATGTTCTGCTCGACGACCAGGCGGTGCTCTCTGGTCAGTCGGTGTCGTCCATGTACAAGCTCAAGGACGTCACAGATGAAGGTATGATAAAAAAATTCGCTGATTATCCGACGCGCTCGGTCCTGACGCACCATCTTCATTAGACGGCGGCTTTTTTTGCTTTGGTGACTTGTCTGCCAAGATTGAGGGAGAATATCGACTCAAGTTTACCCTGTTTGAGATTGTCACGTAAAAAAAAAAAAAGAGAGAGAGAGAAAACAATAATCAAATCCCCTCATGCTCACGCGCACCTTGACCAGGACGGGTGCTGCGCATCTAATGCACGTGTTTTCCGACGTTTTCCGCGTGTACAATGCCAAAAGCATGCCGCAGCTAATGGATGCCACGTTTCTGTCGCGCTCCTTTTCTGATCAGGGCGTGCGCATCCGCATCCGCAAAGAACACCGCGTACAAGTGTAAGACAAGATGAAGAAAAAACAAGTCGAAAAAAGAAACGTGGAGAAAGACCATTAAAATGGGAACGCGCCCATTGAACTGATTTTTTTCCTTTTTCTCTTCGGTTTAGAGCCAATACACGTAAGCGCAAGTACTCGCAGGTGTTGCCGTCGACGCCCAAAGAGTCTGCAACTGTGCAAGTTAAGCGCACGGCGTCCATGGTTCCCCATTCTGACGTGTCGCGCAGCATTGATTGCGAATCATCCAGATCATACGCATACAATCATTGGCGAACGTACGCGAACGCGTCTTTGACGGATTCAGCGCCGTATTCGCCGCCTACACAGCCTTATGACGTGCGCCGTGGAAGCTGGGCACCCTCTGCGTCCGCGACACATATGCACACGACATATCCGCCACTCAATTCGCATGCATCGGTATCATATGCGCCTCTGCTGCCATCCACCGCAACACCATTCGCTCCAGGCACGTCCACGTCGACCTCGTCGTCGGCATCATCCACGCCATCGATGGTGGCGCTCCCTGCACCGACGTATTCAATGGATTTGCCCATTTTGTCGCCACCATCATCGGCGCGGTCATCCATGGACCAGGCGCCGGCGCCCGTGATGCACGCGCATGGAAAGATGGACCCAAATTTGCCATTGTCGCCGCGCCCTTCGTTCCAATTGACGCGATCGCCCACAATGGAGCGAATCCAGCTGCCACCATTGCACACGCTGATACCAAATGTTGGCATGCCTGCCACTCGGCGCGAATCCTCGCCTCAGGCGACGCTCGCAGCATCCCCTGCCGGAGCAAGCAAGAAAAGTCAGCATGGTGAAGTCAATGCCGCCGTCGCCATGATGCAACTTTCGCGCCAGCAACAACAACACCAGCAGCAGCGACAACAATGGCAATTGAACGACACCTTGCCCCCGTACCATCGTTCATCCACCTCTTCCTTGTTGAGCAAGCCATACTGGTGAGCATGGGACAGCCGAAAAAAAAAAAATGAAAAAAATGAAAAAAAAAAACAAAAAGAAAAGCCCTTTTTCCCTTTTCCCTCTCTATTTTCCCCCCTGAATACCTTGTGCCTTTTTCATTGTGTATGCCTCCATCCCTGCTTCTCTTTATATTCCCTCGCACTTTTTCACAAAAAAAGTAAAAAGTAGCAACATGAAATAATAAATGAAAGATGAATGATGAACCGTTATGATGTCTATTTGTTCTTTTTATTGGCAAGATCAATGTAGAAATCTTTTTGCTTCAAGTGACCCGCAAGAGCGAGTAATTCTTTGCGCATCTGATTGACTCCGGCGCCCGTCTTGGAGCTGACGACAAGCACATCTTGCACCGCACGACGATATTGCCGCACGGCGTCCTGCACGAGCATCATGCGCCGCGCAAGGGTTGGTAACACAACCAAGTCGCACTTGGTCATCACCACCTGGAATCGTACGTTTTTCCTACAAGAAAAAAAAAGAAACAGAGAATCAATAAAAACTGGCCAATTGCTCGTTTTCCTCGATTTTGCGCGTATGCGCATCCATTTTAACTCTGCACTTACTGATCCAGCACCTTGAGGAACTCAAGATCCGCGAGTTTCACGCCTAAAATAAGGGACAGGAGGGAGTGCATTTCGTAAATATAAAGACAAAAGACAAAAAATAGTATTTTACCGTGTCGCGCGTCAATGACGACAAAGATGCGCTTGAGGGCGCGTCGCTCGGTGATGTACGTGTCAATCTAGAGGCAAATTGGCATGTTGCCAGTGAGAAAGTATCCAATAGAATGAGAAAAATCTTACCAATTCCTTCCATTGTTGGCGCGTTTCATCTTCGGCAAAAGCAAATCCATAGCCTGGCATGTCAACCATCATGAAAAGACGTCCGACGGTGTAAAAGTTGATTTGTTGTGTGAGTCCAGGCTTGTCTGATGTGCGCACAATGGTGGATTCCGCAAGACTATTGAGCAGACTCGATTTTCCCACATTGGATCGGCCGACAAAGCCAATCTCTTCCATGGTATCTTTGGGGAACGACGATGCCTGCTTGGCACCCGCATAAAAGGTGAGGGGAGGCAGCTGTAGACATTCAAAAAAAGAAAGAAACGACAAATTGAGCGCGACATTGGCATCAAACGCGCTTTTTTTTTACCCTGTAATGGGGCTCTGCCTCGTTTTTCTTGGATTTTCCCTTTTCATTTCGCTCCTGCTGATGCTTCTGCTGGCCGCGCACCGCCTGATATCGCTTGGTGCGTCGCAGGGTGCCAAACCCGAGGCGTTCGAGACGATCAAACAGACCGCTGGGAGGCGCAATTTGTTTGAATTTCTGGCGATTTGATAATGCGTCTTTGGCTGCTGGTGCGGCTTTTGGCACATTGGTGGCCATTGTACGCGTGACCATGGCGAGCGGCGCCATGCAAGGGCGGATCAGCGCGGATCGTGCAAACATGGCGAAACAAAAGGTAAAAAAGCCAAAAAAACAAGTGCAACCTGGCCTCGTTCTCCGCCCTGGCTTTGCATAAAAAGACAGCTCGGCTTTCAATTCCCGACAACTTCCCCTCTTTCTTTATTCATTCGCTTTTTAGTCTTGCAGATCTCTATGCTCAAGCCCTTGTTTGCTCACTTGCGTCGCCAACACGCGCGTCCGCGTCTATGGACGCGTCAACACGCAAATTCGCGCTGCTGTTGCTCCATTCCTGCCGTCACAGGCGCGCCTTTTGCCCGCTGGACAACCACAGCAAGCCTAAACACGCTCCGCACTCCTCGACCTCCTATTGACACGATCTATGCCTTGTCTACATCCCCTGGCAAGGCCGGTGTGGCCGTTCTACGCGTCTCTGGCCCTGACGCTAAAAAGGTAAATCGACCATTGAGCGAAAAACAGGTAGGGGTTTTTAATTTTTTTGTGGTTTTTTATAGACATTGACGCAAATGACAAGCCTAACGTCGTCCGTGGACGCGCGACGCGCCTACTTTCGCCGCATCCACCATCCAAGCAGCGGACACCTTCTCGACAAGGGCATTGTGCTTTTTTTTCCGGGGCCAAACAGCTTTACGGGCGAGGACATTGTCGAATTGCATATCCACGGCGGCAATGCCGTCGTCAAAAGTGTCCTTGGAGCTCTCGGTGCCATTGACCACTTTCGCATGGCCGAGCCAGGGGAATTCGCAAAGAGGTAGGCACGACGCGACACGAGATGACGCGGTTTTAATTCGAAAATGATTGATTTTTGGGTTATTTTCCAGGGCATTCGACAATGACAAATTGGATCTGACGGAATTGGAGGGGCTAGCGGACCTGCTTAATGCCGAGACAGAAATGCAGCAGCGCCTGGCGCTGCGGCAAGCAGAAGTAAATCACAAATTCAGCGGATTTGATGGATGAGACTGACGTGTCGAGCCTTTTTTTTTTTTTTTTATCCAGGGCGGTCTGCGCATCCCATTTGACGCTTGGCGGCAAGACATTATTCGCTGCATGGCATTGACCGAAGCTGTGATTGATTTTGGCGAGGATGAGAACATTGAGGATGATGTGCTTTTGGATGGTAAGTCATCAGGCTGTTTCTCTCTATCCCACGTCTTATCATTTTCATGTCCTAGTCAACAGCAAGGTGCGTGAATTACGAATGACAATCATGCAACATTTGGATGACCAGCATGCGGGCGAAATTGTGCGCAATGGCTTGCAGGTGGCCATTGTGGGGCCTCCAAATGCGGGAAAAAGTTCCTTTTTGAATCGCCTCGGTATATATACAGGATTGGACAGGGAGGGGGGGGGAAAAAAGGAGGAGCGGCTTGTCTTTGGCATTGGCATTGGCAAAAAAAAAAAAAAAAAAAAAAAAAAAGCATGTCCATGGCATGAAATGCAATCTCATCCGGCCATTCCCTCCCTTTTTTTTTTTTTTAGCAAAACGCGAAGCGGCGATTGTCTCGGATATCCCAGGCACGACGCGTGACATTGTGGAGGTGAAGATGGACTTGCAAGGATACCCGGTGATGGTGAGCGACACGGCGGGGCTGCGTGAATCCGAGGACCGTATTGAAATGGAGGGCGTCAAGCGTGCGCAGGCGCGCGTTGCCGTGGCCGATATCAAGATTTGTCTCTTGGCCTTACCGAGCTTGGTGCGCGACGCCGGTGGCGGCGCCGTACGCGTGGATCCCATGATCCGCAAGATCATTGACGACGACACGTATCTTTTGGTCAACAAAGTGGACGCATCGCAGGGCGCCGTGGACGACACGCTCCTACGGCAATTGCAAACCGCCACGGGCGCCAAACGTGTGTGGGCCATTAGCTGCGCAACGGGCCAAGGCATTGACGTGTTCTTGGCTGGACTCGTGAAGGACTTGGAAACCAAGTAAATTCCCTTTTCGGGGTGCCGATTCATGCAAAAAAAAAAAAAAAAAAAAAAAAAAAATCACGCGGCATTTCTAATTGCTTTTGATTTAGACTGCAGCCATGCCTTGCCAACCCGATCCTCATTACTCAGGCTCGCCATCGGCAACATCTGGAACACTGTGTGGCCTGCTTGGACACTTATCTTGGTAAATTATAGCACCAGTGGGTCAATGGCAACATGCAAACCCACGTTTTTTCTATTTATAGAGATGCCTGAGGACGAGATTGTGCTAGGCGCAGAAGAATTGCGACAAGCGGCCAATGCCCTGGGCCGGATCACTGGGCGAATTGATGTGGAGGATATCCTAGATGCTTTATTCAGTCAATTCTGCATTGGAAAATAGACAAAGAAAGATACAAGCAATACAATCCGCTCATCGCAAATCGACCACTTTGAGGTCATATGCCTTGGTGCGCACATGGGAATGGCTATGCGTGTCCTGGAAGAAAAAAAGAAAGAATGAGCGCAATTTGGTGGCGAAAGTGGCGTTTCTTACAGTGTAAATGGGCAAATCATCGTGAGGATGGAACGCGCGCTGGATGCGGCAATTGCTAATCACCTCCAGACCTGGAGGATCGGTCAATCGGAAGATGCCATAGCTAAAAAAAATGAAAAAGAGCGACACGACGCGTCAGTTCGACGTGTTTTCTTCAAACGCTAGTCCAGTGCTTACTTTGGATCATGCTTGGGAGCACAGACAATGGCAATGGCCTCTGGCAGCATAAGTTGGTACGAGCAATGGGTGTGCAAATCGACCGAGCTGAGGAAGCAGGATTGAGAGGGGTGGGTATGGATCCAGCCAAAAGTCAGCAGGTCGTGCGTGTCTTGATACTCGAACAGCTCTTCTTCATTTTCCGTCGTGCACATGTCGGACGTGCCCGTCTGCTTGGGAATCACGAGCGTCGTCACTTTGAGAACATTGTTTTTCTGGGGAAAAAAATTGAAAAAAAAAGAAAAAAAATGAGCCAAAAGACGCGATGCGATGCCATCTTTTTTTTTTTTCATTTGCTTACCAAGGTGCCAGCAAGAATGCCGCAGGTTTCAATGTTTTTGTTGGTGTTTGGGCGTGCAATCGCAAGGAAACGTTCTTGCAGGCATTGTGGCACGGTCAAAATGCGTAGCGGCTCGCCGCGTTCCGTCGTCACTATGCAAAAAAGGGGAAATAAGCATTGTGGAGCCTAGACGCGTTCTTTTTCACGTACCTCCACTAGACAGAGCTGGGTCGGGCGCGGGTGCAGGGATGTCAATTTCGATTTTCGCGGGTAACGCGGGCGGTGCCTCATCAGGCATAGGTAACGCGATCTTTGGCGGCAGGGCGGGCGCACCGGGAGACGCAGGAGATGCAGGTTTGGGTGGTCGTGGTGGCAAATAGGGCGCAATATGATCGGCGGCGGGGGACGCGGGCGGCCATTGTGCTTGGTACGTGTAGCCGTCGCTTTGGTTGGTAAAAGTAGACGTTGGATAATGCGCAGTGGCACCTGGAGACGCGTGTCGCGTTTCTTGCGCGTGCTGCGCGTGGCCCACGCCTGCCACGCCCTTCAATGCCTCTTGAAGCGACCAATCGTCGTCCCGGGCCTTGTTTTCACTACTTGTGCCATCGTCCTTGGCTTTTTCGTCCTTGCTGGAGAGCATCATGCTGCGCAATTGCTGTGCGTGTCGTGCTTCTATGTCCGATTGCTGCTGCTGCTGGTCCTCGCGCAGCTTGGCCATGTACGCGTCATGTTTGGCATCAATGTCGGGCTTCATGATCTCCAATGCATCCAATGCCTCCATACAATTCTGAAAATAAAAATAAAAAATGAGTCGCCAATTTCATGGTCAAGGAACAAGAAACTTACACTGCGCAGTTGAATTCTTAGCTTTTTGTATTCTGGGTTCTTGAATTGACTATGTTTTGGCATTTCGGACAAGCCCAATCTAAAAACGAGCATGGATAAGCATTATTGATGTGCGTGCGTGTGCGCGCTGCTAGAAGAGGCACAGGGGCCTTACGTTGTGTATTTCATATAAAGGATATAAGCTTGTTCATAATCGTGTTCCATCTTGTACACGCGGGCCTGCTTGATGACAAGGTCAGCCGACCTAAAGAACAGACGGATAGGGGTATTTTCGTCAATCTGCACGGCAGCCAGCCGGCCAAGTTCTGCCGTCGAGCGCGGGCGTCGGGCCATCGTATATCAACTATGCAAAGAAAGAAAAGAAAAAAACAAGAAAAGGGGAAGAAAAAAGAACCTCACGCTCCCCAAACGCCAAGGCTTCCTTTTCTGTTCATCCCCGCCCCTCTTGGCTTCCCGCCCAATATGAGACACGTGCATGAACTCCGCCCAGAACAGCAAAAATCCGCGTTTGTCACCTGATAATGCTTTCATCTCTTGTCAAAACATCATCAATCGCTTCGCGCTCATCAAATCATTTCAAAACTAAAAGCGCTACATAGAGAATATTGTTTTGTATTAATCATGGAAGCATTACAGGGCGCACAAACAAATCAAAAGCAGGATAGAATCGATTTTTTCGTTAAAATTTGCATTTTCTATCACAAATCTTTCATTCGCGGCACTGGTACAAGCTACATAACTGCAACAGAGAGCGTTCTCTGGAAGTTAAAGAGAAGTTTGCTTTTATTTATTAATGCAAAGGATGCACAAAATACAAAAAGCTTTCATTGGACGAAGTTGGTTTTTTTTTTTCTGCATTGGAGCTTCTAGCTTTTGGTAGCAAAAGTTGAATTGCAGCGTGGTCTTGCGTGACTGACAAAATTTCAGATGGATCACATAGGGAATGTCTAGAAAAGGGGGCAACATTTAGACAAAATCACAGTAATCAACGATTACTCGCCATTGGGACGCGCCACCGCGACAAATCCATGTGGACTCGGGAGCCACGATGCTGATGCACGCGGTCGTGTTAATTTTTCACCAGTAGATGTCCGTGTACTTTTTGTACGAAAATGATGACTCACGGCGCAATCATCGTTTTTCAGAGTAGAATTCCGTCTAGAGTGGTTCCATGAAAGCCTCGAAGATCATTGTATGCACAGTGCAGTGGTTTGTCTTTGCTATCCAGGTGGAAACGGCGCATAAAACGTAAAAGACGGTGTAAAAGTCATCATTTTCCTTGCTAATTTTTGTAAAACGTATTTAAGCTACAGTGCGAGATGACGAGGGGGGGAAAAGGGGGGAGAAGCTCCTGAAAGATGGCTCTCGAGCCTCACAGCACTGACCCCCCATGCTGCAAACTTGGGTTTCCAGCCAACTTTCTCATTGACGCGCATGCTGCACGCAATTGGCGACAAAAAGGGGGGTCAGCTGACTTTTAAAAAAAAGGGGGGATGTGCCCCGCCGCCACTTTTATTTTTTGGTTTCTTTTTCTTCTCGCCTTTTCACTTCTTTCAACTGCTCTTTCTTTGCATTTTTCCCTCCACTGTCCTTTTCACTCCCCTTTCCTTTGCTTTTTACATGGTATCCAAAGATGCTGATGCCCCGGCTGTGGCTGCCGTGCAAGTTGGTAAGCAACAAAGGGGATTGTTTATTTTCACTCGTTCCTTTTTAATTTCATTTTTTTTTCTTTTTCTTTTTAGCTGTGCGCATCCGGCCACTGACGGAGCGCGACCGGCAGCTTCCGCGCTTTGCAGCCGCTCATCACGACGACGTGCTGCACACACAGAACAATGCGGTGGTGGTGTCGGCGCCACACAACAAAATATTCACGTTTGACCACGTTTTTGGGCCAGACACGCCGCAAGCCGAGATTTTCACCACGCTGGGCGACAAGGCGATTCGCCAATTTGTCGAGGGATACAATGTCACGATGCTTGCCTATGTAATGAAAGAAAATCAAGACGAAATTGGTCGCCTAATGGTTGTTTTTTTCAAAAAAAAATAGGGCCAGACGTCGTCAGGCAAGACGTACACGATGGGGACGGCGCAGCTCAAGGGCCAGTATGATCCGCTGCAAGAGGGCATTGTGCCACGCGCGAGCACGTTGCTTTTTGATCTTCTCCATCAGCTTCAGCAAGTCCAGCAGCCGCGCGCATTGTCTGCGGCATCCTCGAGGCCAACGTCGCCTCTCCACAGCTCGACATCACTCGATGGCACGCGTCGGCGGCCATTGTCGCGTATCTCGTACACGCCCGCGTCGTCGTCGGCCCATAGCAGCACTTTTCGATACACGTTAAAGGTGTCTTTTGTGGAATTGTACAATGAAGAGCTGATTGATCTGCTCAACGATGCGCCTGCACATGAGCGGCCGCAGGTGACGATCCGCGAGGACCCCAAGGGGCAGATTTATTGGACTGGCGTCAAGGAATTGGTGGCCACGAGCGTGGAGGATATTCTTCAATTTTTGCAAATGGGCACGCAAAATCGAGCGACAAGCGCGACAGACATGAACGAGCAATCGTCGCGGTCACATGCCATTTTTTCAATCACCTTGCGTCAGGAAAAATGGGTAGCACATCCTGTAGCCACGTCCAGCGCCAGTCGCACGCCTGCAGCTTCGCCCAAACCACGCGCACGTCCATTGAGCGCTGTGAACACGCGAATGAATGGCGACGACGACGCGTCTGGCAACGGCGATTGGGTGATCACGACGTCCAAGCTTCATTTTGTTGATTTGGCCGGCAGTGAGCGGCTCAAGCGCACGGCTGCCGAAGGCGATCGACGCAAAGAGGGCATCAACATCAATAGTGGTCTTTTGGCGCTCGGCAATGTGATTTCTGCGCTTGGCGATGTGACGAAGCGTGGCACGCACATCCCGTATCGCGATTCCAAGCTCACACGCCTCTTGCAGGACTCACTCGGTGGGTCTGCCATGACATTGATGATTGCGTGTGTCAGTCCTGCTGAATACAATGTGTCCGAGAGCCTCAATACCCTGCAATATGCCAATCGTGCGAGAAACATCAAGAATCGCGTCGAAAAGAACGAAATCGAAGAATGGCTCGTGTCGGACAATGTCGAGATGTTGCGCGGCATCATCACCAAGCTCAAGCAAGAGCTGCGCCAATATCAACAGCCACGCGCGTCTTCTTCGGCGTCCATGCGTCCATCTTCTCGATTGCAACAGCCATTCGCGTCTCTTTCGGCGTCGTCATCATCGGCATCAGCATCGCCCGCTTCGCCTCCACTGTCTCACCAATTGAACGTCATGCCGCCTCCCCCACCACCGCCACTTGCACTTCCATTGTCGCCGTCGTCGTCCGTGTCGGGTCGGGCATCCATGGACGTGTCCAGCCTTTTGGAACGCAACCAATGGCTCGAACAACAGATCATCGCGCTGCAACAGCAAAAAGAGCAACGGGTCTTGTCGCCGCCGCCACTCGATGACTTTGAACACCTAGTGGAGCCCGTGATCCAAGAGTACGAGACGAGCTTAACCGCGCTTGAATCCCAATTATCCCTTTCCAAGGCAGCCATGAACCACGCCGATTTCCATATTGAGGAATTGACGGCGCGCGTCGACGAGCAGGCCAGCACCATTGCACAACACGAAGCCAAATTAGCCCACTTGACCGAGCAGGACCAATTCAAGCAAGTGTACATTGCAGAGCTCGAGAGCAAGCTGATGCACACAGTGCAAGACGCCGAGCAAGACGAGGAACTACTTACGGAGCTGAAATTCCGCATTGCGAAATTCAAGGAGATGGATCAAAAGACAGAGCAATACATCCGCGAACTCGAGGCCAAAGTCCAGCTCCATGAGACAAAGGTGACCGATTTACATGCACAACTCGCCGTTGCCCACCGCCAAATTCGTCAATTCGAACAGCAGACGGATGAATTGCAGCGACGCGTTGACCAGCACCAATTGGAGCCGGCCACCACGCGTCGCACGCTCGATCAGCTTCGCAAGCGGATGCTCGTTGCCAATCACACCAATGCGAATCATGTTCCCAATGCCACCACGTCACCGGTCTCTGCTGCCATTGAATCCAAGGATAAGACCGTGCTGGCATCCACCATGGCATCGCTGCAGCACGTCCAGACCGAGTATGCCGCCCTCAAGGAGCGATACAAGGTGTGGAATGCCACACCCGCCACAATTGCCAATGAGACCGCCGCCAATGACGCTACCAACGCGTCCAGTCCCTCATCCAATGGTGTCCAAGACGCGCAAATCACCGACAATGACGCGGTCAAGGGTGGAAAATCGAAAAAGGACCAAGAACGCGTGCGTCACATTGTGCAGCAATACCAATCGCAGCTTGATCGCATCCAGAATGCCCTGCAACGCACCGACATGCTGCTGACCATGGCCAATGACCCCGACAATGATCACGATCACGACAATGACGACGTGACGAGCATAAAAGATCTGCAAGACCTGCGTCACCAACTGCACGACCGACGTCAGGCCATTGACCACGCCATCCAGTCATACAACACCGATACCCAAGAGATACACGATCTCGATGCCATAAAGCAGCAAATCGAGCTGCACCGCTCAAAGACGTACGTGCTTCAAACACGCCTTCAAAAGATCGAGGTTGCCATGCACACAAAACACCAGCGTCGCCGCCGCAAATCATCCTTGCCCATGGATCAGACACACGACAGCATTGAAGAGCTCATGAAAAAGATGGACGACATGAAACTCCAGCTTGCCCGTGAACAGAGTGCCGAATAGCCCGTCACCACTCCTTGTGTATACAGTATTTCCATTTCTTGTATTTTCCCTCTTTTTACCCGATTTAAACGCTTTCTATTCTCTACATTACCTTTTTAATAAAACTTTTTGGGCCAAGCCCTTGGATGCACCCAGTCCATTGCTTCCGTGCACCACAGATGTATCGCCATCGTCTTTACACCCAGTACAAAACAAGAAGTTTCGATCAAAAACGTCGTTCATTGCTGCCAGCAGTCAAGATCCGCCTTTTTTCCAGCTTGTCAGTTCACATTCTATGTCTTGCTATTCAAATGAACTTACCCGCGCGACGCTGCGGCCACTGGTGCCGTGCAATGACAACATTTGCATAAAATGTCCACTTTTAATTGCACAGATTACAATGGGGTCAAACTTTATGCGCATAAAACATTTTCAGGATATTTTAGTCGCTTGTGCATTGCCTATGCAATAAAAACAGGAATGGATAAACGTGGGGTTGTCCAGAATATAGCGATTTGTGCTTTTTCATCATTTTCGGATTACATGTCGCTGGATTTGCTAATAAAAAACCGTAGCGATCCTCGGGATTAGTCATTCCGTGCCTTGTCGTTCAAATGAGCCCACCCGCGCGACGCTGCGACCCCTGAGTGGCGTGCAATCACGACGTTTGAAAACCACGGATTTTCCTAGGGGTCTAGTCGAGGGTTTGAAAATGATCGAATTTAGGTCTCAGATCGCCATTCTCTTTTAACATGGAGTGAACACGCGTCATTCACCGACAAAAACACAATAAAAACCAGGGGTCCATCGAGGGGTGTCCGCGTAAAGAGCAATTTGCCTCTTTTTTTCACCTCAAGGAAAAGTTGACGACATTTGGTCACAGAGCTCCGAAACAGAGACCATCAGAAAGAGAATGGCTTGCTGCGTACCTAGACATGGGTGATCAGCGAAAAAAGTGATTTTTTGGGTGCTTTTGACGCGGTTTTAAATGTATAGTAATTTTCAACGCGTGAAAACACGCGTCCAGCGTCGAGTTACACGCGCCTCATTCTAATCGAATTTATACTCCTGGTTTGTCTCTTGCTAGTGGATGCGTCGGCGCGGCTCTAGGAGTGCGTTTTTCCTGCGCAATCCGCGTTTGAAATTAAATCTAAAATCACGCATTGGTCGTTACCCAGCTGATGGATCACGCTCGTTTTTGGCGTTTTTGTTAGTTTCCACATGCGATTGTTGTATTGTGTGAGTTTGGTGTCATTCTGAGGACCTCATTTTTCGATTTTTGTTTTGGAGGCTCATCACGACGAAATTTTGATTTGCGTGTGACCCTCCCCATAGCATCGTAACTGCTGAGCTGTGATTACCAAAGTTATTTCTCTCGAGGAACTCGATCCAATTTGCCTGTTGCAGACTGAATCACATCATTGGACGCGTGCGCAAGAGGCAAAAACGACCAAATTGATCATTTCCCAAATGTGACATGTCTGCGCGGCGTCGCTGTGCTTTTCAACAAGAAGGCAAACTAAAGTGTCAGAGAACAGAATTAAGAAGCGCAAATTTGCATGTGATTCGAATCGCAGGATCCCGAGAAAAGCTGAATTTTGACATGTTTTTCTCATCTTTTCGCCCCGAACGAGTCATTCTTTAGGTTTGAGACTGATGTCCTGTTTCTCCAAGAGTTCTGATGACCGAGCGTGCCACGCGGCAGCAAGATGGCTGGCGTTTTGGGGCTTTGGGATGAGTGTCCATTAGGTGCAAACCGGAAAAAAAAGTGTGATTTGACGTATTATTTTTATTTTGCTTCATCACTCTTTGACAGAAACGCAATAGACAAGACCATCGACGGGGACGCGGTCTCATCGAGACACATTGGCAATTTTTTTTCATGTAAAAGGGGAATTTATTTTCTTTTTCGTGATTAGACCACTACGCAAATCATTGGGTCCAAGGGAAGAGAGAAATGGAAAGATGGCCCAAGTGGTGCTGGAAGAGGGAAGGAAGTAATTGATAGTCTGGAACGAGGAAGGTTGTGGGGACAAGGGGAGGGGAGATGCATTGAAAACGAGGAAACAAGATGTGGCGGCAAGGGACCATGGGGGCAAGATGCAGGTGGGGTATAAAATAAGCACACACCCAAGAAAAGGACAACGAAAAAAAACAGGGGGGAGGGGGAGGTGGAGGGGCGACAGAGGGACGAGGAGATGATGAAAAAAAAGTGCGTAAAAGAGGGAAAATGGGGGCGTCGATCAAGACGAGGAGCCGGCATGAACGAAGCCGCGGCAGGCCTTGGTGCCGCAAAGACAATTGATGCTCAATTTCTTGCCTTTGAGCGAGACGTTGCGATCGCCGGGACCAAGGTAGTCGAATGTCAGCTCTTCGCCCTTTTTAATGTCGCGAATGGCAAAGAAGGCAAGGCGATGGAATTGCACGTCGCCGCTGTCGTAAAACACGCCATAGCAGGCCAGGTTGGGGTCGCATGAATGATTGAAATAGTGGCTGACGTTGCCGACGACATAGGAATCAATGACATATTTGACGGGATATTCATCCTCGTCGGCAGTGTCCATGTCAAACAGATAAGATAGCCCGATGCGATCGTAAATGTGGCCGCGGAATTCGCTCTGCTGCTCGGTGATGACCTCGCCCATGTATTGTTCGACAAAGGATCGCTTGGGGATGTTGCACATGGCCTTGACGCCCCAGCCCTTGTCGGCCGTCTTGAAGATCTCCAACTCAAAGGTGCGGCCTCGCTGCACGACGCGATTGCGGCACGAAGCGCCACAGCCACACGTGGCGTTGCATTCGTAGATGGGGCCCGAGTGCCCCTCCTTTAGGCGCCCGTCGCGATTGTAGCTGTTTTCTTCGTGGCACACATGGTCGTCGTGCGTCAGGCAGCCATCCGGGCAGTCGCAGCCCACCAGGAATGCTGGATCTGGCCGGCTCACTTCGTGATTCAGCACCATCTCGCTAATGTACACAAACATCTCGGGGAATGGCGTGTCGTCAGCATCGTTGCGCACCGTCACGCGAGGAACCACGCCTGCAAACGTCGATTGGCCGTTGGCATTGGTGATGAGACGGTGGCCCTGCGTCTATTGAACCAAAAAAAAAAAAAAAATCAATGCCTTTTTGTTTTTTTTTGCGCTGCATTTGGTGTATTTTGTCCTTACCTTGGCAAGATCGACGCTCTGGCTCATCATGTTCTTGTAAACTTCTATTTCGTCATGCGATTCGGCCACTTGGTACACTGTGGGGAAGCCGCTGATCGCCTAAAAAGAACGCGAACTAGTCAGGATTGCCGCTTTTTCTTTCGCTTTTTTGCATTTTTCACTTTTTTTTTTTTTTTTTTTTTTTTTTTTGCTCTCTCCTTTTCTACTTACCGGGCTCCAGATGAACTCGGGATAATCATCCTTGCCGCGCAGCTTGCCACAAAAGGAGAGGTGCGTTTCATAGCCGGGTTTGTTCATTCGAGCGATTTTGCGCGGTGGATCCATGTCATTGTCGTCAATTGGGCCGAGCGGGCGTGGGGGGCCGTCGTCGATGATCCAGATGGGCGTGGTGACCGGCGGTGAGCTGGTGACAGTGGACGTGGGGGAGAGCGAGTCATTGTTGCGGCCATTGTAGATGGAATTGTACACGGGGGGAACAAAAGCGCCGCTGGTGATGAAGGACTGCGGCTGGCGTTGCTGTTGCTGCGTCTGCTCCAAGTCAGCAAGGGCTCGCTTGCTGTGGAGAGGCTGGTACATGTCAGAAAGTTGGATCTGCTTGCTCGCTTTGGATTTTTTCGTCGATTTGGATGCCTTGGGCGCCTGATCCGCTGCCTGCTTCTGGGCCTTGGGCTGCGGTGACGCGCGTGTCTCGGACTTGGACTGATGTTGCTGCTGCTGTTGTTTGGTTTTAAGCCTGGCCTTGGACTTATGGCTAAGAAGCGGATCATACGCGTTTTCCAATAACATCTTGCGCTGCCGATACTTCAATTCGCCCAACTTGCCATACGGGTGCTCCTCCTTGTACGCCTTGACAAACACATCAATCAGCTCTTCATTGCCGAGCAAATTCTCCTCCTTTTCCCACGTGTTTTCGGTTTCATCATAGCCTTCCCATTCAATCAGAAAAAAGACCACACCCTATGAAGAGAGGGTGGAAAAAAAAAGAGAGAGAGAGAGAGAGAGAGAGAGAGAAAAGAGAGAAAAGCAGGTCAGCGTTCACGTGTTTTGCTGCATTTCCAATTTTTTTTTTTTGCTTACATCCACCGTGTTTCTACCAACGATCCGTTTCACCTATTTTAAAAAGAGTTGAGAAAAACAAAAGCGACGCGTGCGCAACGTGAGCTCATGTGGGGACCACTTTTTGCTGTGAATTGCTTTGTTTATTTTTGCTTTTTACTTGCCTCGTATTCGTCGTCCTGCATTGTAAAAGTAAAAAGAAGGCTACAACAAGCTATAGGCGATAAGAGCAAGAGGGAAATGCCAGTGGTGGAGGGGAAAACGAAGATCCGCTTGAGAGGAAGGTCAAGGGAGGGTGATGGCGGAAAAGGGAAAAAACAAAAAAAAAAAAGTTGCAAAACGGGAGAAAAAAAACGATGGAGGAATTTTTTGTGCTCCTTTATTAAAACTCCGATGCGAGCGTGATCAGCCTCTGATTGGTCTCTTTTCGATCTCCGATCATCGTGCTCGATTCTTCCTCTAATAATGCAATTTATCAAATCAAAAAAAAAGATGCACGGACCTAGCTGCTACGCCGCCTATGCAAGTCGGACCTCCATTGTGCATTCGCCCATCGCGCAAAAAAAAAAAAAAAAAAAAAAAAAAAAGGCACGGTTCACGCGTGTTGTTGCGACTCGGCAAGAAAGACACGCCTTGATGAAAATTCTAATTTTGGCCACTTTGCACGTGTTTTTCCAGTTCTGGCCAATCACCTTGGGCCATGTGACCGCGTCGCGTGCACCATGCATTGAAAAGCTACAGTATGATTTACAGGCCCCTCGCGGCTTGTGTAACCAAAAGATTTTTGAATACTGTATTTCTTTTTTTTTTGGACGCCTCGTCCATTGCGTATTTTGTTGTGAATGTGATCATGAATTCCATCCAATTCGACCACCTCTTGACTTTGCGCGTCACTGAGAAGCTTGCTGCGCAAAATTTTCGGCATGAATTAAGACTTTTGAAAAAAAAAAAAAAGATGAACAGGTGCAGAAAAGGTGCGATGATGACACCTGCAAGCGTGCAAGGTGCCCGAAAATTTTCAAATTTCAAATCGGCAAATCGGCAAATTGGCGCGCCTGCATCCCTGTCAGTTGATACGTGATGTGTGTCATAAATTTCATCATCAGATTCCGCACTGATGAAAAAGTCGGATTTTGCGATTTTTGTCTCGAGACGAAAATGCTGAGAGTTGAAATGGCTCGCTCCCATTCTACTGTACCTCCACAAACGGAGTTTCAATATTATCTCTGCCTTTGATGTCACAGACTTCACTGTGTCTTGTAAAAGTAAGAAGCCAGTACACTTTTAAATGAATGCAATCGCTCGACAACCGAATAAAGGTGGTCGTTTTTCACTTTTTTTGGTCAATTCTTGCTTGTTGGCCAAACGTTTCATGTGAAACCGCACTGCCAGATTGAAGCGTGGTGCATTTACAGTACAACAATAAAATTTTAACGTGGATGCAAGGCCAAAGAAGTCGAAATCGCTGAAATCCGTTGTTCAAAGATGCAATACTTGATCTGCAACCGGTAAAAATACAGAAATAAGCGCCAACAAGAAACATGCTGCTCCTCGCTCCTTTCTCAATCAATTTAAATAGAAACTAGGCAAGATGTTGTTGTTGCGGCCAAACCCCAAAATCATCAAAGAACGGGTTTCCTTTTTAGGCAACCAATTATTTCCATATTCTTGATTGAGTGCGGCAAAGAAGACCAAAAGCGGTCATACTGTACTGTATTGTTTGTACAATATCATGCTGTACACGGTAGTACAACAATGTCATTTCCTCATTTGTGACTTTTTCCATAACATCATAAAGTATCATACAGTAATACTGTACGTACGGTAAGAAGCGTTGTTCATGATTTACTGTATACTCACACATTACAGAGTATCATACTGTATTATTATTGAGGATTTAAAAAATCGTATTTGTTTTGGTCATCCGATCGCCCTCCTCCGGCCTACCTGCTGGGCCCTTTTTTATGATAATTTTTATTATTAATAGTGAACACGAGCGACGACGCCTCTTCTTCCTCATTCAACGATGAAAAAAATAAAAATCAGGGATCCTCCATTCTTGGCTGGTTTCGGCGCAAAATGCATTCAAGTTTCTATTTTGAATGATGGTCAGAATTCCATGTTTGTGGCATTTTCAGGTAGACTTTTAATAAACTCTTGATAGTATTAGGTCGATTGGATGAGTGGGGCCACAGAAATCATAGTTCTCCACCACAGGGGGTGGCGAACTATTAGGGGGATTGCCCCACTTCGTCACCCCCCATTTTTATCAGAAAATCATAGACACTTGGACAAGCAATGGACAAAAAAATTTGGGATTTTACAAATATTTTTGGTCGATCGCCTTTCGGCTCAAGTTGCAGTTTTACTGTAGTAACTCGGCTTTCGCAGCGAAAAGTGATCTGCATCTCCGAAAAAAATACACACCATCATTGAAAGAGCAAGATTCACTGCTTACAGTATGCGTGCACGATGCACCTTGGATGGTCAATGATTTTTTTTGGCATTTTTGAGACGGCAAACGGCATCATCAACAACAAAATCATACGTATGATACTGTATCATCATGTTTCACGTACAGTACATTTTTGACGCGCGGTAAAGCGCGTCCAACGTCGAGTCACACGCGCCTATTCCTAATCAAATTTATGCATCTGGCATCTCTCTTTCTACTGTAATGTTACTGTAGTCGTGCGTGTCGGTGCGGCTCTACAGTATGTGCGTGTTTTCCCGTGTGACCGTGTCATTTGCTTGTCCTTGAAATTATTTAATCCAACATTTGCCCATGCATTGCTCGTCGTTACTCGATTGATGGATCACATCGCTTTACAGTATTTTTCGACATTTTTGTGGTTTCTCTGTGCAGTTGTCTAGTGTATAAGTTTGGCCTCTGGCGCTACAGTATTCTGCAGCCTGATTTTTCAATTTTGGTTTGGACTTTGAAGCTTGAGTGTTTGACGAATTTTTGCCTGTGGCGTGTTTCCATGATGTGCGACGACGGCTGGTATGAAATAGGTACAGTATATGATAGAACCGGTAGCTGAATTTCATTCGGGGTTTCCTGCTACATACAGTACGTAGTCATTTCACTTTGGTGCGCGTTTCGGGCTTTCGCGGTGCTTGATTTATTGTTGACAAGTTATGATATACTGTATAGGTACATGACATACACATGAACAATCAAAGTACCGGTAATGGTCTAATGGATGATGGCAAATTCTTGATCTTTTTTCTAATACGGTAGATTTGCCAAAGCACAAAACGACCTCATCGATGAAACCAATGGGAGCAAGAGATGATGCAAATACAATTCTAAATCATTCAGGTATTACTGTAATTGATTCAGTAGGTCTTACGCGACGACATGCGATGTTTCACGCGTTGATGTGTGAAAAGTAGTGAAATGATGGCCATTTGGTAGTTGGCCTGCTGAAATCTCAATGGATTCATCATTTCATCTCCAATGACACGTTCTTTAGCTGCTTGCCTTGCTTACCATCCACCTGGGAGCTGAGACTGCTCGCGTCTGGATTGCATGTGTCGTCGACGAGTAAATGGCCAAAATTGTAGGCGCAGGTTGGCGGGGCTAATTAAATCTAATCAATTGATCTTTTTTTTTTTTTTTTACAAAAACAAGCATTGTAAGCATGCCTCTGATGACGGTCTGTGCGCGAGTTTGATTTGAAATCCCTGTCGCGTGTTGTCGTCGAGCAACAGCACATTTACCCCAAAAATGTGTGAATTTGATATTGCGTCAGCAGAAACGCATTGTCTTGCCGTTTTCTCGGCGCGTCTCGCGCCTTTGGTCGTCGTTCGCATGTGGTTTTATTTTGGAGGAACTGGCGCATGTACACGCCTAGAAAACACGCGCCGAAAAACCACGGTCTTATAACTCTCAATGCACCAACGTTCAAAATGGCTCCAACAGCCCAGCAAAAGCGCCCGCAATTTCTGCATGGTGGACGCACCCTGGTATGATTAGAAAACGTAGTAAAAAAAAGTCCATTTCCCTGTGCAATTGAAAAATAAACGCAAATTCATTATTGTTCAATGTTTATTGGATGCGCGTCCAGAATCCAAGATTTTGGTCAGATTTCAAGGGCGTCTGAGATCCTACATCGTCGCTAGGTCGTGTCCACTATCCTTTTATTAGTTCACGTTTGTATTTTTAGACAAAATCGTAAAATGCATGAGAATAAAAATGATGCGCTGTCGACAGCGATAGAAAAGCCTGGATGGCGCCGCAGTGGCCGCTGGTCGTTGTGCGGGCTACTTTTTTTTTCCGCCATGGCCTGGTACATATAGGTACTGTAAATGCCGCTCGGAAGGGGAAAGAAAAAAAAAAGGGGGGGAAGCGGGCGTCATGTGGTGATCTCCAAAACAATCGGAATGCGGGCCGGTGTCTCTTTTTATTTGTCATCCATGGCCCGATGGCCATTGTATGCTGTGGTTATTGATCATTGTTGTCATGACAATGCCTGGCGATGGGAAAAAAAAAATGCGCACAGCTGCTAACAGGCGGAGTGTTGTGCGCATCTGCCCGGATCGACCCGTGCGCTTCGACGATAATGTTGCCATCCCAAACCGCGTTACAGGCAGGACGCCATCGCGTCGCCGCGTTCAACAATACAGAACCACCCTCGCGGATCAAACAATGGCATGCAATGACGTGCTTTAGGCTATTTTGTGATTGTGCCACGCGACCTCTGCTGATTCATGGCAAGTGTTGCGCTGAGATGACTCAGCGGGCTCTCGAATGATCTTTTGGGTTTTGTGGCGCATTGGACTTCCTTAAATGACCGAGCTCGATCAAAATGGACGAAAGCATATAAAAGGGGTTCTTTTTGGGTTGTTTTTCTGCCTTTTCCCTGCAAACTTTTTTTTATCAACTAAAAACTAGCAACTGAACATGGAATACACACGTCTTGGCAACACTGGCCTTAAGGTCTCCAAGCTCACTTTTGGTGGCATGTCCATTGGCAGCAGTGCGTGGGCCCAATGGGTCAAGGACCCCGAAGAATCCTTGCCACTCATCAAAATGGCCTATGACCATGGCATCAATCATTTTGATACTGCGTACGTGTCACGCCGCCCCGAGAAAACAAAAAGACATGGGGGAGTGGACGTGTGAAAAAAAAAAAAGCGAAAACGTGGCTCATTCTCGTTTCCCCCTTTTCTTTTCTCTCTCTTTCTCAGTGATGCCTACTCCAATGGTGAATCCGAGCGCATCATTGGTCAGGCCATCAAAAAGTACAATTTGCCGCGCAATCGCATTGTCATTGCCACAAAGCTCTTTTTCCCGGTCATGGACGACATCAGTGTCAATGGCTTCACGTTGTCCCCAACAGATCAGCGTGTCGTCAATGCCCGCGGCTTGTCGCGCAAGCGTGAGTGTCAAGCACGCCACCAATGGCATGCACAATCGTGCTCATTCATCTTGTTTCTCCTCATAGACATCTTTGACGCTGTCGACGCGTCGCTGGAGCGCCTTGGGTTGGACTATATTGACCTGTTGTATGTCCACCGCTTTGACAAGGTTAGTTCCGCCGCACATATTCGCCCATTGGGCGAACAATCGCTGACTTTTTTATCCTTTTTTTATTTTCTCAGGAAACCCCGATTGAGGTACACGCACACAATCACGTCGCTGTCGATGGGAGCGGCCATGCTAACGACTCTTTTCATTCCAGGAAACCATGGAAGCTTTGCACGATATTGTAAAGTCTGGCAAGGTGCGCTACCTCGGCGCCAGCTCCATGTATGCGTGGCAATTCGTGCGCATGAACGACGTGGCTGAAAAGCATGGTTGGACCAAGTTTTCCGTTATGCAGGTCAGTCCCATTTTCGTAAAAAAAAGACGCCAACTGACACATTGCCATTTAGAATTTGTACAATTTGATCTATCGCGAAGAAGAGCGAGAAATGATGCCGTATTTGGTCGATCAAGGCATTGGCATGGTGCCCTGGGTAAGCAAGAAATTTCGTTTTTCATTTTAAACGCGCTCATCCATTCCTTTTTTTGGCTCCAGTCGCCTATGGCGCGTGGTCTTTTGGCGCGCAAGGCCGGTGAAACCTCGGATCGCGCCGTGGTGGACCACGCCGTCAAGAGCTACTTTGGCGACAAGGTCAAGGAGAACGACAATATGATCATTAATCGCGTCGCCGAGGTGGCCGAGAAAAAGGGCGTGTCCATGGCTCAGGTACAAAAAAAAAATGGCCAAAGCAATGGTGTGTATGCATGACTCACCTCTCGTTTTTAGGTCGCGCTCGCTTGGGTGTTGCGCAATCCCGTTGTGTCCAGTGCCATTATGGGTGTCGGCAAGGAATCACATCTCAAGGATGCTCTTGGCGCGCTAAAGGTTAAGCTGACCGACGACGAGGTCGCATTCCTCGAGGAATTGTACATGCCTCGCCATGTCATTCCCATGTAAAGCTCCAAAGAAATCCTCAAAGCAATAAAAACACGTTTATAAAAAATCACGACACCAGGATCAGCCAGGAAATCACAGTGTAAAACAAACAAAGGGGGTAAACGGTGAGCGCGCGTCGGTTGGTCAGGTTGACTTGCGACTCGGAAAAGAAGCCGAGCGAGGCTAAAGAAAGAAAGAAAAAAATGAGCGTCGTGCGAGCCACAGGCCCTTTTTGTGCCCCTTACCATAGGTAGACCACACAAAAGTGACAATGGCAATGGGCAGGCGCACCCAGATCAAGTGGACAAAGACCGACACGAGCGACGCCACCACCAGGGGAAACAAACAGTAGCCAATGACACACACAGACTGGAAAAATGACCTAAAGAGACAAAAAACGCGTGTCAGACGCGTTCGCGGCACGCTCCAATTGGCCAGATGGCCAAGCCCTTACACTGCACCACCAAGCAGCTTGGCATTGAGCGTCACCACGGCTGCGCCAAGCCAGACAATCACAAAGACACCCGTAAATATAGACACACTTTGCTCGGCCGGCGCCTTGGCGCTCAATGTGCTAAAAAAAAAAAAAAAAAATCGAATCAGTTTCCCATTTGCAGTGCCCCGCCAATCCGACTTACATGGCCAGCGACAGACAGAGCAACAATGGGCCCCAGAGATCCCCTAAAGGAAAAAAAAAAACGCAGAAAATGAGCCATCCTTGCGCAATTCTCGTGTAAAACGTGCCCTTTCTCGCCCTTTTTCTTACAATCACGAAGCACATGGCGGTCGCCTTGCGGATGCAGCACCTGGAGCATCTTGTTGGCCACCTTTTTCAAATCTCGTAGCTATCATTTTCATAAAAAGGGCGTCAATGCCTGCCAAACCTGCCGCACGTGCCCATTTTGTGAACCTACAATTGTCACGGACACGGGCTCATCCAGCGTGTTCTCGCCTGTGTACTCGTGGGACGCCGCGGCCGGGCGCGATGTGGATGGCGTGGACGAGCTGCCAATATTGCCAGACAACCCGGACGCCGCAAAGGGATTCTCGTAAGATGAAGGACGTGGCGGTGCCGGCGACGGCTGCTGTGTCGACTGGCCCGTCAAATCAAGATCAGGCTCCACATATGTTGAGTAGGAAGTCGACGACGACGCAAAGGGATTGGCAAATTGATCGCTCTTGTCGCCTGACGCTAGCATCTTTTTAAAAAAAAGGAGCAAGAAGAAGTGAGAAATGAAAAAAAGAGATCAAGGCTGAATTTGAATTGGTTTCCAGATTTGCGCAAAAAAAGTCAATGAGCCAATTTTCATGCACCTTTGCATTCATGATGGTTCTTCATGGCCATCTTTTGAATGTATTCAAGCCAATATCCTTCAAATCATCATGGGTGATGACTACATCCAGTTCAAGCGTGAAATACACGCCTGTACTGGATAAAACGCGCATGATTTGCATTCGCGTCCACCAAATAGCGCAAAACGAGCCGAGACAAGGATCGGCCACTGAAAGCGGCTGAACTCTCTTGCAGGGACCAGCGCCAGCTGCTGTGCATAAAAAAAGGAGGTCAATCTCGTATTTGTCGAGTAAAAAACGCGATTGAAGTTTTTTTTATCGCATTTGGCTATTTGTCGATGTAATGACACTAGTCCACCGTTTAAACACGCGCACTGGACCTTACTCGTTCGAAGGAACCCACCATGGAGGCGTCTCGATCCCTGGATGACGTACAGTCGCGATCGTTTTAAGAGGTGCTGATCGAGAATATGAAATCGCGAAATCTAGAGCATCTCCAGCAGTGTGCTTGGTCATCACGGGATTCATGCCGCCATTTCGCAGTCATTCACTGACGAAAATGACGATGCCATTGGCTTGTTTCGGCGCAAAATGATAAAAAATGAGCAATTGACGCGCTTTTCCACATAAAACGGCTGGTATCTCGCGTATTCTGGCCTTTTATCAATGAATGCACCTTGAATGTACAATAATGCGACACCTCAGATTACGCACCAAGAAAAAAAAAAAAAAAGAAGCACCGCTGGGCTTGGAGAAAAGATTCTGAGCAGCTCGTGGAATTCGATGTTATAATCTTGCCAGACACGCCTGTGAGTTGCAATTGCTCAAGTAAAATCGAATTTCAAGGCAAAGGATATATCGGGTGATCCTGCATAGTTTTCGCAGCAGCTCCTAAACCGCCGCTGCTGGCTGGTCAAGCGCGCACGGACTCCAAAACTGAATAAACTTTTGCTTTTCTCGGGTTTTATCGCTTTTGGCTTTGCACAGACCCAAATCAAAACATGCACAAATTGTTTCAAGCCACAGAAAGCTAGAAACACGGCGTTGGCGCGCCATGATGATGATGCACCGGGGTAAATGGGGGATCGGCGGCTTCGTTTTGGCATAGCCGGAAATTAAATTTTGGCGCGCTTTGGGCTTCATTTTGGCCTATTTTTGGGCGCATTTTGGGAACGCCGGCTTTGTACAATCTGGCCACGCCAAAACACGACCGTGAGATCGTCTCGGATTCGGCGCAGCCAAAAACCATGGCACCAGTGGCGCGTCCTCGTCTCGTTTTGGCTTATTTACAGTGGTCCCATTGGCTTACAGGACGCGTCTTTTTAGCATGTTTGCGGTATTTCGCGGTTCATTGATCGTTTTTTATTGCGCGTTCTGCCCTTACAACGTGTCTACAGCTTGATTCTTTGTAAATTCACGACAGCGCGCCATGGCTATGCGAGATTTCAGTGGTGTGCCAGGCAAAGAGACCATTTCCTAAAAAAAAATCACCTGTTGACCATCTGTTGCCCCGGGTGCATTGAACCCCCGAGCGAATCCCGCGTGGAAAAGTGAAATTCCATGCGCAAATCACAAAGGGCGCGGCTGTTGCAGGTGTCCAGGGGTAATTAGACCAAGTGCGTGTCGAGAATGATCGGTATGTTTGATCTGCAGGGGTGCGTGCAGTATGCAGTAAAAGTCGGCTACAGCATGATTTTGACAAACGTGATGCACGTCCAAAAATTAATGAGACTGCATTCGTGATTAAACGCGCTCATGTTACCAAATCTGCGTATAAAATACGAAAATGTCGTTTTCATCAGACTTTGTCTCCTGCCAACAATGGATTTTCCTTCGTTGCGTGGCCTAAGTGACAAAGAGATTTACAGCAAGTATCCTCATCTGAGAAAAAAGCATAAATGTACTTGCTCGGTTTGTAGCGCCACCTATCCTGGATTTGCCTTCTGGAAATCTCGTACGACATTGCAAAATCATCGCGCTGCTGACGAAACAAGACACTTACAAGGCGGCATTGAACCGCACCTGGCCGTTTCTAAAGAAGGTATCATACTATATTCTTGAGCAAAAAAAAAAAAAAAAAGTGTCACTTATGTCAGACTTTGATCATCATCCAGCCACCGACATTACGCAGCAATTGAGTGCCCAGAATGCAGCGGCGCTTGATAATCAAGTTGAATCAATGGACATTGACCAAGTGGAGCAATATGATGATGGTGGATTGTCAGGTAAAAAGGCACCTTTCTCTAAAAAAAAAAAAAAAAAAAAATTGAAAAACAAACACTGATAAATCAGTCGCAGATTTTTCAGTGGACGACGAGCAGGTGGAGGGTCTTGATTTGAGTAATTTCTCGGACCAAGATGACCAGGACCTTTTTGATGACTACGAGAATGATTTTGAGATGAATCAGTCTGATAGTGAGGGCACTGACAGCGAATTTGAAGACCTTTTGGCGAATTTTGGTACATTACCCGAAGAAGCAGCGACACCTTCGTCACCCACGCCATCAATTGATGCCGAAGAAGCAGGTACAGTACAAAGACTGCAATTGCTTTCGTCTCGCCGCCGCCTCACTTTTTTTGTACCTGTATGGTAGAGTTGCAAGCGCACGGGCCAACTTTTGGATTCATTGCAATGTTCTTGTTGATGTTGCACGCGAACCACGTCCCTAGAAGGATTGCCGAACTGATGCTGCTGTTTTTTAATGCCGTGTTGCTTGCATTGGGGTTCAATTACAGATTTCCTGCAACAGTTGGGACTCTGAACAAGAAACAAGGACTCGACTCCCTATTCAATGGCGCCATGGGCTACGTCGTTTGCGGCAAATGCCATGCTTTGGCTGATCCAAAGGAAAAAGCCACAACATGTCAAAATTTGGTGTACAACCGAAGCAAGAAGGAGCGATGTGGCAATGACTTGTACGCAAAAAATCCAGGATCCAAGCAATCCTATGCCAAACGCACATATGCTTACCACCCGCTGCGCAAGTCGCTGGAGATCATGTTCCGCCGTCCTGGTTTCGTCCAAAAAATCAATCATTGGCGCAATCGTCAGAGCATCGAGGGCCGTTTAAATGATGTGTACGACGGCGCAATGTGGCGCGAGCTTCTTGACGTTTGTGGGCATCCCTTTGTCGATGACGAGCTCTCGATTTTGCTTTCCTTAAATATGGATTTTTTTCAAGCTTTTCGGTCTGCTGGTGTGTACTCGGTTGGGGTCATATACATGGTTATCAACAATCTACCTCGTGAGGAGCGCTTCCTGATGGAAAATGTCATCCTCATTGGTGTGATCCCAGGCCCTCGTGAACCAAGCACCTATCAGATCAATTCCTACCTGGAGCCTCTCGTCAAGGACTTGGAGGAGCTTTATGTTGGTGTGCAGCTGAACAATGCCGATAATGTCCGCGCGGCCTTGCTTAATGTCGTCTGTGACATTCCTGCTGCAAGGCAAGTTAGCGGTTTTACGAGTCACAATTCCATTTACGCATGCCATCATTGCGATCGAGCCTTTGAAGCCAATCCGATGTATCCCAATCTACGGGATTTCTCTGATTTTGATGGAAATTGGCCGCGCAAGTCCAAGGAAGCCGTCCACGAGGCTGGCCGAGAATGGCTTCGATGCCGGACCGACGCGGAGAGGAAGACTGTTGAGCAAAGAACGGGTGTTCGATGGTCGCCATTGCATCGCCTTGAATATTTCGATATTCCGCGGTGCACAGTGGTCGATTGCGCCCATAATTGCTACATGGGCACGGCCAAACGGATCTGCTCCTTTTGGAACAAACAGACTCCACAAGGACACGGCATGTTTCGCCCAAACGACCTCACAATTGACCAGCTGCGTGAAATGGAAGCAACACTTTGCGAGATTGTTGTGCCACCGGACATGAGGATGTCCCGACGCAAGATCGCTTCGAATTTCAATCAGTTGACATCGGACGACTGGCGTATTTGGACGCTTGGTGTCTCGCAGCTATTGCTGCATTTTAAAATCACGTCGCCAACGGTGCGTGAGAATTGGATGCATTTCGTCAGAGCATGCCGTCTCATTTCTCTCCCCTCCGTGCGTCTGGTCGACGTGGAAGAAGCGGACAAATTGTTTCGCGAATTTGGTCGTGGAATTGGTCGCATTTATGGCAAGCACACCGTCAGCATCAATGCTCATCTTCACACCCATTTGTTGGAAAACATCAAGGATTTCGGATCTGTCTATGGCTTTTGGTGTCTTCCATTTGAGAGGTATTTATATGAATTATTACAGCAAAAAAAAAAAAAAAAAGAGCTTTTGTCGGTATTCTTACCGTGTTTGGTGCAAAGGTACAATGGTTTTGTAAGGGGCACGCGCACCAACAAAAAAGACTGCTTTGAGATCGGCTTCATGATCAGGTTTTTGCGCAATTCGTTCAATAAGGACATTTTGCACAACTTGCAATCTCGCTCGTCCATGTCGAGCAGCCCGCATCTGCCATTGTTCATGTCCCTTCTCAGTATGGTTTCCGGTCAGCCATTGGTTGGCGACCCTCGCACCGATCTAGACCTCCAAAAAAAAAAGCACGACTTTGACTATGTCAATTTCATCAGCATTGCTGAAGATCCTACAATTGTTGCCAATGGAAGCGAGGAGATGGGTCCAGCGTGCCAATTCCTCCATCTTTCTGCCAATGAGCGTGATTTGACCAGCGAAGAAGCTCAAGCTCTTGTGGGCTACTATACCAACGTATACGGCAATGACCACCAGCATCCTGGTTTCTGCACAATGGACAATCGGCTGCCAGGATCGTGGTTCATACGGAACCGAGTGCGCATTGCAACAGAAATCAGGCTGCTTGGCGTGACTTTTAGCTCTCAGAGCTCTCGCAGAGCTCGCTTTCATCCACCTGTGGTCATAAAACAGGCCAACGAAACAGGCCAATCGATCATGCGGCCTGCCCAAGTGCTGTTTTTCTTTGAACACGTGCTTACGCGTCAAAAGGAAAGCCTGGGCGGCATCTCTTCGACATGGGAGAAGAAGAACCATTGGCTAGCATTTGTCAGGTGGTACAAGGCGCCGATGTATAATGTGACAAGTTGGGCATCTTGGGGGGCGACGGTCTGGAGCAGTGATTATGAACTTATCGACGCAACCGCCATCATTCCGGTGCATAAGATTTATGCGCACGCGCTCCTGAAGCATGAACCCATTGCAGGGGTGGATCTTGTCATGGTGCCAATGCCAAGAAAAATAAAAATATAGTATTTGTGCTTGAAGAACGAGAAGAAAAGGAAAAAACAACAACATACAAAAAGTGCTCAACTAGGCCATTGTGCCTGAAGGTTTTGACTGGAATGTGCAACGTCGGAGATTATGACAAGTCGGCGGTCGAAGCTTCGCGTCGCGTTTTTACACCGCGACAAGGCATGCGGTGCTACTGGGAAATCGTTATTTATTGTGGTTTGACGAGATTACAATATGCTGTACGACAATAAAACTTGACAGCATAATGATTGCAACGGGACCCAATAGCATTGCATATTAGAGTCCATACAAATGCGCGCCATGGCTACTGGATTAATGCCGACATTGACGATTTTTACACTTTTGCATCAAAGTCCACTTGTTTACCTTAGGAACTCTTCTTGATTTCAAACTGGAGAGGGAGCATCATCTGTTTCAACTTTACGCGCAACTTTCTCTTTTTATGATACTGTAATCTCCTTGAGGCCCGCCGAATGTAGTAAAGTTGAAGCAGATGATGCTCCCTCTCCAGCGGGATTAGATTTAAGATCGCATATAAAAGATGTACTGATTTAATATATAAAAATAAAAATTTGTATGGAAAAGGGGACGGACGACGGGCGACGGCGGAAGTGAGCGATGTAGATAGGACGAGAGAGCGAGGGACGGGGGAGCAAAGAGAAACAAAAAAAGTGAAGAACGGCACAAAAGCACCAACAGTCACCCACAAATGGGGCAGTGGGAGGGGAGGGGCGAAATCATTGGCGGTTGGCGGCAACTTCGCGAAGGTATTCCATGCGCTCTGCGCGACGCGCTACCCTGTTCTGGCGTCGTTGGACGATCTTGGTGGCTACCTTGACCGTGGCGGCGATGATTGCCTGCGAACAGGCATCGTCGTCAGAGTCGTGGTCCGCATTGGATAACTCACGCTCTACAATCGCCTCAGATTGCCGACGGAGGTGGTCAACCTCCGCATCTTCATCGCATGACGAGTAATCGTCGTCTTCCTCGGCCGTGCTGCTGGGTACGAACCCCCAAATTGGGTATGACCCTTGGACGACGCGGTGCTTTGGGACCACGGTTTGGTCAAAAGGATCACGTTCGTTCCCGTAGTCGACCATGTTGATGACCCTCGTCAGCTAAAAAAAAAAAAAAAAAAAAAAAAAAAAAAAAAGTCAGTCGCCGAATATCGAACATTTCCACCACCTTGACGCATGATTGCAACATACGAAGTCCGTCCTGCCATCGGGGTACCAGCGCATTTTCGTATTGTTCGGGCCGTCATCTTCAATATCGGATGTGAGTTCAGAGGTAAAAACGATCTCGGGGTTGTCGAACAATTCCTTGACGGCATCGTCGTCTTCTTCAAAGTCGAGGAAGTGGATCTCGACTTTGCCCTTGTCCAAGTACTTAAATTTTTGCAATCTTGCGGCGGCAATCTAAGTGAAAAAATCAGAAAAAAATCAAAAAATTGATAAATGACTTACATCTCGGCGCTTCTTAACGCGCGTTGTCGCTTCCGCGCTGGCTACACGCGCGAGTTCCTCCGCATTGTTGTTTTTGAGGGCATTGAGCTTGCTCCACTTGGACCGCTCTTCGCGATGCCGACGTTTCAGCAATTGCTTGATCAAAACATCCGACCACATGGCCGCACCACTGGCGACGTTCTCCTTTTGCACAAGTTGATGAAGATTCCTCGCCAAATCCTGATTGACCTTCGCTGAAAAAAGCTTTGAGCCGTCCCAGCTCACTTTATATATACTCATTGCGTTTTTGATTGCGCGCTAAAGAATAATAAGGGTTCAATACTTGTTGTCAAACAAATGCGAGCAACCATACTTACAGCGATTTCGATCATGGCGATATTGCGCTTCTCAGTGCGTTCCACCTCGTCGTTCAATTCGCCATTGACCAGTTTTTTGAATTGATCCGCAAGATCGTTGATGCGGGCACTCTCGACTGCCAGGCTAGTCTTGAGCTCTGCCAGACCATCGGTGACCGCCTGACCGACGCGATGTACCGTTAGCGCGCTGTTGTTTATGGCTCGGTCAATGCTTCCTAGCCTATTGGCCATCGTTCGCACTTTTTCGTCTAAATCGCGAACCTTGTTCGCAATGGGCGTCGATGTGGACGCCGTCTCGGGTCGGGCTCTTTTCCTGTTGGGTCGCACCTCTGTGGGTCGTTCTTGTCCGTTGTTTGTCATTGAGCAGTTGCTTGGAATGATGAAAAAAGTGGAAAAAATCAGCATTTCTTTTACGATTGCACTTTATATAATGCATTTTTGTGATGGTTCGTCGTACTCGGTACCCAATCGTGGTTTCTTAGCACGTTGCGTTTTAGTAAAGAATGCAGCTATGATATAACGAAGATCTACTATATAACACAAGACCTAATAAGATCAAAGTGGAATGAACATGCTTCGCTTTGGGCATTCTTGTCATCATGGCTTTTGGAGCGCATTAAAATCACGCGACAAGAGCTAGAGGAATGAACATGACTGGCTTTGGGCATTCTTGTCATCATGGCTATTGGAGCGCATTAAAATCACACGACAAGAGCTAGTGAAATGAACATGGCTGGCTTTGGGCATTCTTGTCATAATGGTTCTTGGAGCGCATTAGAATCACACGACAAGAGCTAGTGGAATGATTATGGCATGCTTTGGGCATTCTTGTCATGGCTCTCGGAGCGCATCATAATCACAAGGCAAGCAAAAGAAAGTTGTTATTCCAAAAAAAAAAAAAGTGCTGTTTTTTCTCTTTCACTTTTTTTTGTCGGCTTAAGTTCAAAACACGGACAAGAGCACCAGATTATGCTAATCGGTGGCGCCTTTGACCCGTTTTTTTGTTATTATTCGTCTTTTAACAACTGTGGCGTCTTTTGACACGCTGTTTTGTATCAGTGTGCGTGTTTTCACTCGTTGTGGCGACTTTTCTTTTTTTTTTGTACAAACATGCATGTTCATGAGCTTCTTTGAGTTGTGACTACGAGTAAAAACTCGCACACTGATACAAAACAGCGTGTCAAAAGACGCCACAGTTGTTAAAAGACGAATAATAACAAAAAAACGGGCCGAAAACGTCAGTGATGTAGGAACAAACACGAGTGCAAGATTCATTAAACAAAATAATAAAAACGGAGCCGGGCATGTGAACTTCAACCACACCTTGTGCAATCTCTTCTATTATGAGACACTGTTGTTGCCCATCTAACACTAAGTAAAGTAAAAAAAAAAAAAAAAAAAAAAAAAAAAAAAAAAAAAGAAAGAAAAGATTGTCATGTGGCACGGGCCCTGAAATATGAAGGGAAATGGCAGAGAAACCGATTCGAAGCCAAAAAAGTGCCGGCAACTTAATCCGGCGCGCCAAAATCACGACGAAATGACTTTAACTCCGAAAATGGCCAGAACGTATCCGAAATCGCGCCGGAACTTTTGTTCTCGGCTTTCCCAAATCGCGCCGTCATCGAGCTTTAACTCCGGTGTTTAAACTCCGAATTCTGTGGGATGTCAGAAACTCCTCTCTTTTCAAAAAAACGGAGCCGCCATAGCACAGTTGGCAGTGCGCGTGCCTAGTAAGCACGAGGTCCAGAGTTCAAATCTCTGTGGCGGCATTCATTTTTGCACTTTTCAAAATCAGATTATTTTTTTTGCTTTTGCTTTTTTCAGTTGGCAAGCTGCCCTTTTCGCTTTCTTTTTGGAGCTTGTATGCGACTTTTGGCAGTGGCTGTTCCATTGGGCCATTGGTGGCCTGTCAATGGTCTACACTGTGTTCATTTTGTTTTTTTTTTTTCATGGCGGCAGTCGCTGGAGGCTGCACCTGGTTATTTCGGTAGATGCGTGCTGACAGCAGCAGATGGTGGATGCGCAGGGCAACGTCTTGCCACGAAAATAAGGGTGCAAAATGGACGGGACAATCGCGCATTTGCACATTTGCGTTTGATTTATATTTGAATCAACGCTGATGCTTCGATTGCTGCACAACCTGGTCTCAGAGGGTGGGCAGTCGTGACGCGTCGGGTGGCACAACTGGAGGAATGAACTAGTTTATGCATGAAAATGGAAGATCCTTCAGATTTTTTTTAAACATTGCTTCTCAAAGGGTTTGTTTTTTGGGCAGATACATGCACTAGCCAAGACGAACAACTGATCCGATTTTGATAGAGATCGGATTGATATTTCATGAACTCCAGCAAAAAAAAAAAAAAAAAAAAAAAAAAACTCCAATGGTCATGTTTTCGGCAGCCACCTGATCCATTGCCAGTTTTTAATGCACAGCATGCGGCGGCGGTAACGCGTAAAATAATCTTGGTGGACACGCCATTCAAACAAGCGTTGGACCACACCTCTTTGCCGATGACAATGCAATAATAAAAATGGAGGTCCATTGACTGGTTTTGAAGTGAAAAGCAATATTTTGGAGTTTGAGGCCATGTTTTCGCCGCAATGTAAACTTGATGGAAAGTGGTCACAGCGCCAGGAAACAAGAAACCATCAGAAAGAGCACGACTGGGCGCATACATGGATGCCGGTGATCTGAAAAAAAAAACTGAGGCGTGGTCGCTTGACGCACGTTTGCCGAGAAGATCGCGTGTCAATGTGCCAACCCATTATCGAAAAGTTTTAAGAGTCATTGCACACCAACTCGCCAAAAACTCAACGCGATGTCTCCAAAACACAAGCGCTTTTACAGTCTTTGATCATGGATCTATTCGATATGACTCATGCGCCGATACGCTGGGCCTTTGTCGCATACGCTACCAAATGGGCAAAACTTTACCCCCATTTACTGGGCACATCCTCTGGGTCCTGGTCATCGGATCCTATATTTAAGCCTGAGGATGCTGAACTCCCTAAGCACCAATGATATCAAGTTTTCTCAGAGATCGGATCACTCAGTTCTGAGAAAATGCAATTCGCATAATTTTAGAGCCAAAACAGAGTCAAAACGACACCTGAAGGCTAACTCGCCAAGAACTCGACGCGATGTCTCCAAACCACCAGCGCTTTTACCGCGTTTGGCCGCTAATTCATTTGAGATGATTCACGCGTCGAGGCGCTCAGACGTTGCCGCTGTACGAGACCAAATGGTCGTGATTTTACCCCCTTTATGCCTACGAAACTGGCGCTTCCTCATAAACTTGCTCATCTGGTCCCAAATTTGGATCAGTTGACGGTAGACCCAATTCTTCAGTGTTGTTAAGTTTTTTCGCGAATCGGATCACGCAGCCGCGAGAAAGTTCGAGATTCGTGTTTGGTAGTGAAACTCCAACGCAAAACAATATTTTACGCATTTCTCTCGATGAGGCCGATCATCTAGCTCCAAATTTACGTCAGTGGATACGTGACTCGAAAATCCGACGATGTCAAGTTTTTTCTCAAATCAGATCACTCAGTCCTGAGAAAATGCATTTTTTACAAAATCAGGGCCAAACCAAGATCCAAAAGAGCCCTCAAGGCTAACTCGCCGAAAACATGATGCGATATTCCCAAACCACAAGCGCTTTTATCTCGTTCCACCACCGATTCATTTGAGGTGATCATGTGTCGGGGCGCTCAGCCGTTGCCGCAGTACTGTACAGTACGAGACAAAATGCTGCTGATCGTACCCCATTTACGCCTATGAAACTGGCGCTATCTCAGAAACTCGCTCTTCTGGCCCCAAATTTTTACCAGTTGATTGCAGACCCAATTCTCGAATGGCGTTAATTTTGTTCGCGAATCGGATCGCTCAGTCTCGAGAAATCTTGAGATTCGTGTTTACTAGTAAAAACCCAGCGTCAAATAATATTTTACGCGTTCCTCCCGATGAGTCGGATCGTATGACTCCAAATTTAGACCAGTCGATGCCCTTACCCTAATCTTCGATGGTTCCAGTATTTTCCATAAATCGGATCATTCAGTCCTGAGAAAATGCGTTTTGCGTACTGTATATTCAGGGCCGAATCAGGAATTCAGGATCAAACGACCCCTGAAGGTGAACTCGCCGAGAACACGACGACGCGATTTCCTCAAACCATTAGCGCTTTTTTTTTGCAGTAGTACCGCGTTTGGCTGCTGCTGATTCATTTGAAAACGAATGTTCGCAAATTCTTCACAACGCTTGTTTGATTTTTTACGAAGGCTCGCAAAGTCGTCTTTACGACGACGTTCGCTCAATTTTTTATCATACTGCCTGTACTTACTAACGTTATTCGCAAAGTCTTTACCACGACAACCGGACAACGTTCTTCGTTCGATTTTTGTACTGTACTAAAGCTGTTCGCGAAGTCTTCACGACGTTCGTTCGATTTTTTTTTTTTTACTGTAGAAAGTTGTTCGCGAAGTCTTCACGACGTTCGTTCGATTTTTTTTTACAAAGTTGTTCGCGATGTCTTCAAAACATTCGTTCTTCGATTTTTCACGAACATTGTTTGCGAAGTCCTCATAACGTTGTTCGTTCGATTTTTTTATGAACGTTTGCGAAGTCTTTAAAACGTTTGTTTGATTTTTACGTACGTTCTACGTTGTTCGCGAATGAAGTCTGTTGTATTTGCCTGCTTTACAGAGCTTAGATTTAATAAGAAAAGCCTAACAGACGCTTGGTCTGTCAACGAAAGAAAGCATAAGCGCGTCTTAAACGCGCTCAACGCGTCAATGCGTGTGCAAGCAGCGATCAAAGAATTAAAATGCTGACTTGTTGCCGCAATTGGATCTTTCTCATGCCGCTCCTCTAAGCGAGCATTGCCCAATTGGGTAATGCTCCCGCTCTGCTCGTCACAAAAGCCCGCTGTCGGCTGGTCATCTCCTTTTACCGCTTTTTCATGCGTTTTGGAAGAATGCGCATCTTCCTCCATCTCGGTCTCTGTACGCATCATCACATTGTCTCAGATGCTTAAGTAGAAACACACCCTCACGGTTTCATAGCCTGCTTTGATCACTAAGTGATCAATGCCTTTTGAGAAACAAAAGAGAAAAAAAAAAAAAGAAAAATGGCCTGTCCGTGCCAAACATTGCATGTTGGCACACACGACTCGAACCATTATGTTTCTCGCACTTGCGCACCAAGTGAAACAACACGGTGCTTGCAAGCATTGGCATGTTTGAATCCTCTGGGATGGGCATAACGTTTTGTTTGAGATCTGCGCGGCCATGTCTTGGTCTCACGCCCCTGTTTCCTTATTCAGACGCCGCGACAGCTTCATTTTACGCGTCTACGCATCTAGCCTATCCGTCTAGGCATTTTTCATTTTTGTATAAGTATCGAGATCTTTTCATTTTAATAAAAGACTTACTTCATTCTCGTTATTCTTAACGTCTCTATCTTTTTCACCCTTTTTTGCTCAAAAGCTACCCCATATTCTTCAAAATCTTCAAAGTTTTCGTTTAATTTTTTACGAACGTTTTTGCGAAGTCTTCAAAGCGTTTGTTCAATTTTTTACGAACGTTATTTTTTGCGAAGTCTTCAAAACGTTCGTTTGATTTTTTACAAAGTACTGTACGTTGTTTGCTAAATCTTCAAAAAATCAAAACAACTTTCGTTCGATGTTTTGCGTCCGTTGTGTGCGAAGTTTTCAAAACGTTTGTTCGATCGATTTTTTACGAAGTACGTTGTTTTTTGTGAAGTTTTCATCACAACGTTTGTAAATATTTCGCGAAGTCGCATGTCGAACGTCGAAGGCATTTCTTGCATCTCTAGCGAATGAGATCAGTTTCATCGATGGGTGGCTAAAACTCGCAGAGAAAAGTCACTTTCCATTAAAATTTTTGATTGCGATTTGCTCGACAACAGCAGTCTAATAAACCTGTGATTTGTATTCCAGTTTATTACTAACAAACAGAGGGTAAAGCATCTAATGGGATGACTACAGTAGCTAGGGGTATGCTAGCTTGCTTGGCCAGTTTTAACTTTTTGGATCGGTCATTTCACCAGGCTGCAGCTCACTCAGCGCACAAAAATGTGCGAAATAAAAAAATAAAAAAATAGAAAAAAAATAAAAATTCCATGCAATCCATCACCTTAATTTGGAAGTCTCAAACCTTAAATTTTGCAAAAAAAATTGCACCAAAGTAGACAATTTTGTCAGTCGATCGGCGTTCATGCATCACTCTTTGGCCTTTTTTTTTACGTTGGGGTGACCTGTCATTTTGTCTGTCAACAGCAAATTGACGGAATTACCTGTTTGGGCTGCATTGATCACGCGGAGTTCGAAAAATTCCAAATTGGGCATTTCTGAGATTGAAATGTGTGACCCCTGAATTTTTCAAAAGTGGTCGTAGCGCTTGGGGCTTTAAGCCTTTTTGTTGCAAATTTTGCGCTGAGCGCGATGCAATTATTTTTGAGCAGGGTCGACCAAGCAGCTGGACAGATGAATGCAAAATAGTACAAATAGAAAGTTTTGGCATTTTCGAGTGCAAAAAAATCGGGCGGGTCCGTCGTCTTGAGCACTGAGTTGTAGTTTATGCCTCGACGCGTATTTCATGGGCGGGCAAATGGGCTGTAAAAAAATTTCTGGAGGCACAGCAGGCCGGCAAAGTCTGAAAAACACATATTGTCGTTTTCCAAATGCAAATGTGTTGTTTTTTTGTGCAGTGTAGCACAGTGCCATAGGCATTGCGATGGCGCTGCGCATCATATTCTGTCTACTGAGATTAAGAAATGGACAGATCACAGGGGGGTCACACGCTCACACCGTTTATTTACACTTTTACAGTATGAATTAAAAGCTTAAAACTATGAAAAACGACCGGCTTTTGTGATACAACTTTGGGGTTTCGCGTTCATTTGGCAGAAAAAACAAAGCCAAGCTGAGCACCAAACCTACATCGCTTAGGATGCAGAGTGTTGATGTGTTGCCGCAGTCCAAACGTGCCGGTCCATTTGATTTTGAATTTTGATCGAGCGGTAGATTTTGATCTCTTGTAACTATTTTTTTTCTAGGTTTCTCAGCGGTCAGCGCTTCGCTTTGCGCAGAAAAATTGCTGCCGGCGTTGTGTTCCAACACGTCAGGTTGCAATCGCTGCAAGTTGAATTACTGTATAAGCAGAGTGCATTAGTGTATACAGTAACGTGCAAAAAAACGTCGCAAATTTGATTTCGACAGCTTTTTCTGGGCATCAGTGTGTCGCAGTGTCCTATGTACAGTATTGTATAAGCATCAAAATGGGCAGATATAAAAAAAAATATCAAAGGGAAACCGCCAAAGTATCTGGCTCTTTGCGAGTTTGTTCAAACGACACGGCCCGTCATTTTCGATCCATGCCGCAACCGCGCTTAATGCTCAACCAATTCTACCGAGAAAATCGAGGCAATTTGGCATTGGGCATTCGGACGAGCGTGTCGACCCGCTCCAAACCCGTTCTTTTTCTTCCTTTTCTCTCTCTCTCTCTCTATTTTTTTTTTTTCCCTTTTGCGCAGTATTAAGCATGAAGAAAAAGTACAAGACTAAATTCCCCGTGGTAAGCAGTGATCTTGTTTTTGGACGTGCCATGCTTCAGGCAGAATAAATTGGAAACGAAAAAAAAAGCCACCGAGACACTGACCATGGCGGCGTCCCCGGGTGCTTTTTTCTTCTTCTCTCCCATAGGCTCGTATCAAGAAGATCATGCAGCTTGATGAGGACGTGGGCAAAGTGGCTCAGGCGACGCCCATCTTGATATGTACAAAAAAAAAAAAAAATCAAGTGGGCGGGGCGGCAAGCGATTGAAAATAGCGCTCACGCGCGTCTCGCGCCGCTCTTTTTTTTATAGCCAAGGCCTTGGAATTGTTCATGCAGTCGTTGATTGATCAAGCGTGCGGCGAGGCGCGGCAGCGCGGGGCCAAGCGGCTGACGGTGTCGCACTTGTAAAAGACCAAAAAAAGCAGAAAATGCCCTTTTTTTTTTTTCGCGGGCATGGCAGGCTCATTCTCGCTTTTTTTTTTCATTCATAGGAAAAAGACGATTGACACGACCGAGCAATTCGACTTTCTCAAGGACATTGTGGCCAATGTGCCGGATCCGACGGATGCGATGGAGGAGGACAAGGCGCGAGTAAAAAAGCCAAAGAGCGCGCGTGTCAAAGACGAATGATTTTCTTTTTTACACGCTCCCCTCCCCCTCCCACTTTGGACTATATACCTCTCTTTCTCACTTTTGTGCAACGAAGGATGGCACAAAGCACGTAGATAATGACGAAATCTTTTTTATCCATTTCTTTTTCCTTTTTATCTTTTTTTCTTTTTTCGCTCGTTTGAATAAACCTCTTTTTCCCAACCACTCGTTTTTTTTTTTTTTCATGACAACATTGGAAACAACGCCGTTGCTGGCCAGCACAACCACATCAACCGACAGAATTTTCAAGCGCGATGCCCTTGGCTGGGCTTTGGTGGTGATTGGCACGAGCCTGGTGATTGGAAGTGTGCTGCAATCGCTGGTGCACATCCCATTGTCCGTGTTTTCGTGGCATCCCGTGTTCATGTCGGTGTTTTTTGTGTCCTTGATTGGGGGCATTGTGACGCTGCAGCCTGCGACAACAGCCGAGCAAAAGACGCGCGGATTGACACGGCACGTGGCGTGGCAATTGACGGCCGTGACGTCCGGAGTCCTTGGGTTCTCTGCCATCTTTTACAACAAGGAACTCGGCAAAAAGGCACACTTTACATCTGCACATGGGCAATTGGGCGTGTTGGTGCTGGTGCTTTTGGTGACGCAAGGCGTGTTTGGCGCCTCCATTGCGCTTCGCGCAAACGGCAAGCCCTTTTGGAAGCATCATCGCGTGTCGGGATACGTGTTGCTGACGACACTGCTCGTCACGGTGAGCCTGGGACTGCAGGCCGATTATATTGTTGAAAATGCCACGTGGCCGCGCGCGCTGCCACTGGCATTTGCCTTTTGCGCGCTTACGCTGACGGGCATCGTGCTCCGCGTACGCTCGTACAAATTACAGGGCAAGGTGATCCAACAATAAAAAAAAAAAAGACGTTTTAAAAGGACGTGCATGTTTATAATTATTAAAAAAAAAGGGGGGGATCATGGCCGATTGCCGGCGTTCAATTGCATCAATGTCATGACGGCATCCATGGACCCATCGGGCGCAGGCTTTTTCGCGGGCTGGATGTCCTGTTCATTTTCTTCCTTGATATCATTGTCGGCGACAGGCTGTGATGTGGATGATGCGGGTGCCGTAGATGTCGATGAGGAGGACGCATCGTCGGTGGGCGGCGCGGGCGCTTGTGATGCCGTTGTGGATGCCTGCTTCATGAGCTCGGCAGCGACCATTTCTAGTTTGACCTGCTCGGCAGGATCGTCATTTTTCGCGGCCTTTTCGTTTTTGTCCATGGAGGCCAGGGTGGCGGAGGTGAGCGATTGTGCAAGCAATTGGCTCAGCTGGATGAGCTGCGGATTCTGCAATGCCGCGAGTAGGGCGGCCGTGGTGCTTGCGAGTGTCGGATTTTCCGACGAGGAGGAGGAGGTATGTGCATTTTCATCGTCATCAGTAGGCTCATGATGGGCTGCTGCTGCTGTTGCTGGAGATGGAGGTGGTAGTGTTGGTGGTGGTGCTGGTGGTGGCACATTTTCAGGCATAGGCGCAGGCGCAGGCGCAGGCACATGCACAGATGGGGTGGTATGTTTGGATGGCTCTTGGTCAAGGCCAAAGACCGATTGGTAGTGTTGGACGAGCTTTTGTTGCAATTGCGCGAGCGATTCGTCGGTGGTGGCTGTTGTTGTTGCAGTTGTTCCTGTTGCTGCTCCAACCGCCGAATGCGACGTTGACGGGTCGGCGTGCTGAATAATGTTGGCCAGCGCGCCATTGACGGCCTGTTTCCTTCGTTCTTTTTCGTGCCTCCGGTATCTGCGTCGCTCGAATTCCTCATTGATCCACTGTTGCTTCTTGTCCGACGGGTCATCGCCAAACAGTTTGCGCGCGCGTTTGTTGACACGGCATCGCAAGTCATTGTCCTTGTCTAAAGAGAGTCGCGTGTCAATTCTTTTTTTTCCCCATGCCAGTTGCCAATTGCCAATGGCCAATGGCCAATGGACTCACTTCGTTCTTCATTGTGCTGCCGCCATCGCCGTTTCCGTGCTCGATTCTCGTCCCTGACCTAAAAAAAAAAGAAAAAGAAAAACAAAAAGGTGGGGATCAATGGAAGGCCAACCCCCCCCCAACTCCCATATTTTAACAAAGTTGTACCTTTTGCCTGATTTGCATCTGTTTTTGGCGTTCCTCAGGGGACAGCATGGGGTCATCTTCGTCGTCGTCGATGCTCTTTGTGTCTTCGTCGTCGGCAGGGTATGATTTTTGGCGCACGGGTGTGATGGTGGTGCTGGAGGAAGAAGAAGAGATAGATGGCAAGGTGGCGGCGGTAGTGGTGGTGGTGCTTGCAGCGAGGAGCGCGGCCGTGGCATGCCTATCTGCTTGTTCGGCCTTGATGGCTTGCACAAGCCTTTGAAGATCCTGACGCTCGGTTGCATCATCGACAGGCTGCTGGTGCTGCGGCTGATGTTGTTGGCTAAGCGCCTGCAGCGCGTCAAACACGCTCTGAATGGTGGCCTCCATCGATTGCAGTGGGTAATCATCCTGCACGGTGGCTGCCGCCGTCGTCGACGCCACTGCCGTCGCTTCCTTTTTCTCGCTGCCTGTCGCACCGCCTTTAGCCGTCGCCGGGCTCGCACGCTCAGCAACAGGCAAATTGGTATCAGGGGGCGTCGACATGTTCAGGTCTAAACAACAACAAAATCAGCAAAACCGGAGCAAGTATGTGTATGTGTCCAGAAAAAAAAAAAAAGTGGCGTGTGGCTCTTTATTTTCTTGTCTTTTTTTTTTATACTTGAACTTTTATACCTTTTTTACAAGAGCAACAAAGAAAAAGAACAGAAAAGAAAGAAATAGTCGGCGTGCCACAGAAAAAAAAAAAAAAAAAAAGAGGGGGGGAGAGAGAAGAGAGAGAGAGCAAAACGAAAAAAAAGGGTCGACGACGAAAAAAAAAAAAAATGAAAAATATGATTTCAAGGTCAGCTCGGCTTTTTCCACCAATTTTTTTTATTGAGATGATTTTGCATGGTCGGCTTCTATTAGGTCTAACAGCTCGATGAGCTCTGTTAATATTTCTACATCTGTGGTGGGGATTGTCATTGCATTGACTGTTTTTTCGCGCAGACTGGCAACGTCCAAAATTTTGTTGGCGAGTGGGCATAGGGTTGGTTCTGCGGTTTGGGTCTTTTGGTGAAAAGAGGCATGGTGGTGATGGCGGCGCGAGCGATGATTGTGATGGACAAGGCCATTGCCTAGCAAGCCGCGCACGACCTGCATAGCGCGGCGTGTGACGACCATAAAGTGCTGGTTGCCCGACTGGGCGAGCGTGATGCACAGGCGCAGGATAGTCATGGGATTGCTCTTGTCGCGGATGAGCAATTGCTCCTTGAGGGCCATGTGGTCCTTTGTGATCATCACGACGTCAAACAAGCCCATCATCACCAGCTCGAGTGCGGCGAGCTGGTCACGATCAATGTTGCCCAGGACACTGCCATTGGTGCCGAAATAGTCCTTGCACACGACGGCGGACAATTCTGCCCAGATATCCTCGATCCAGGGGAATTCGCGTGCAGGGTCGCTCGCCACGAGGGCGGCAAGGACACGCTGGTTTTCAAAGCGCACGGCAATCTTGGCCCATGTCTCAATGGCAAGCAGAGAATAATAGGTATCGGGGCCATTGGTCAAGAAATCGTGGATCAATCGCACAAACGCCCTCGCCACGTCAATCGACGGCATCTTGAGGTGCACGCCAATATTCGAAAAGATCATCAGCGCGCTCTTGCGATGGTCCAGGGTATCCATGCGCCGCACACCGACAAACCACGCCTCGCGCCGGTGCGTGTCGTCCCAATCTTCTTCCTTGATCCCGCGCGTGTACTTGAGAAGCGCAAGAAGTGTCGAAACAAACCGCTCGTGGCGTGCAAGGTATTCCATATTGTGCGGAATAAACGATAAATTGCGCAGCAGATTCAAAATGCAAAGGCATCGCTCGCGCAACGACAGCCACATCTCCGACGAGCTGTCCTCCAGCATGGGAATCAGACCCTTCATCTCGTCCAACGACATGTCAAACAGTGTCGCATAATTGATTTGCGATTCGTCCTTTTCCTCCTCTTTTTCTTGCTCGCTGCTGCTGCTGCCGCCGCCGCTGCCACTAAGCGATTCGTACCCAAAGAAATCTTGGTCAAGCACGTCCAAAAGCACATCCAGCAGATCATCGCACTGCGCAAGCGCCAATGGCGTGTGCGTCGTCACCATCGTCAGCCCATTCAGTGCATTGGCCACTTCCATCTTGAGCCCGCTCTTGAGCGACATGATCAGCGCCTGGATATCCACCGCACCAAGCTCCGCCAATTGCACAACAAGCGGCTTGAGCTCATACTTGTCAAAATACTTGAGATCCACACCACCGTACGATTCAATCGTTCGCACATGCGGCACATACATCGTCACCTCGTCCCCCTTTGGCCCTTGGCTGCCTTCGCCGGCCGCCACCTGGCTGTCAATCGATGGCGACCGGTGCTGTGGCGCACCCATCACCGGCGGGCTTGCCACCTTACAAATTGGTACAATTGGAGCAAATGGAGAGAAAAAAAAAAGGTGAGCTTGCTTTTCTTTTTTTATTTATTCTCTTTTTACCTGTTGGGCGGCAAACGGGGACGACGCGCGCGCAGGCATGGATGGAGGCATGGCCTGGGGCATGGACGGCGGCATGTTTTGTGGCATGGATGGTGGAGGCTGCTGCTGCTGCTGCTGTTGGATTTGATACGGATTGGGGTACATTGGCTGCTGTGGCTGTGACTGTGGCTGTGGAGGCTGCTGCTGCTGCTGTTGCTGTTGCTGCGGAAGAGCGCGATTCTAAGCGTGACATTTGTCGTAAAAATCGTTGAAAAATGAGTTGTTTGCGACCCAATAGCGCCAAACCCCACAAATATTGCTTACCATTTGTGGTGACGAGTGCGCACTGCCTGCCTGGGGTCCAGGGAACGCGTGATTTATGGCCACATCTAAAGAAAAAAAAAGGCAACGTGTCAGAACAGAAAAAAAAAAAATAAAAAGAGAAATCCCGCGTCCCATGGGCCCCACTCACTAAAATCAACACCCATGGGCGATTGCTGTGGACTGGCCGACGACGCCATGGGCGACGCAAGATTCGTCGGTGGTTGTGCAGTGACAGGCGACGACGACGGCGATGCTTTCACTAGAAAAAAAAGGAGACAATGAGCTTGTAAAAGTCCCAAAAATTCATGGCACACTTGATTTTTACCTCGATTCATGGCCATGGCTGCCTGTTGTTGCTGGAACATCATGGGACTGCCCTGATACATGGGTGGTCGCGCTTGCTGCTGTTGCAATTGAGCATGCAGCGCTAAAAAAAAAAAGAAAAAGAGGCAACGGTGCGGGGTGAGACCAAAAAAAAAAAAAAAAAAAAAAAAACAGCATTTTGCACGGGCAAAATTACCTTGGTTTTGAAGGAGGATATTCTGCTGAGGGGAAAACACATTGGTCTGAGGCGACTGAGGCTGCGGTTGCGGCGGCTGCTGCTGTTGTGGCGGCGTGAATGGCGGACGCATGTGCATGGGATTCATCATTAGCTGATTGGGATCAAAGCCAACCATGTCATTGAACCCGCCCGGACCAAGCCCATTGAACCGGAGCGCATTCAGCTGGTTAACATTGCCATTGGGCGAGCCTTGCTGTTGTTGCGGCTGCTGTTGTTGCTGCTGGAAGGGCAACATCACGAAATATAAAAAAAATAAATAAAAACGAAAGGGAGCACCGGCGGCAAACAACAAGAAAGAAAGAGCAAGAGCGAGCGCAAAAAAGGGGACTACACAAAAACACCCAATTTATAACTCCGCAATAAGTAGCCTCCTGCCAAAAAAAATTGACAGCCCCCTTGTACACATTGCCCGCGCACATGATCACGCGCCTCTCATAATGAAATATCTACACTGTCGATAAAAGGCCATAGCAGATCCAATGGATGGGCCCATCACTGGGATGTGTAGAAGCATCAAATTAAAAAAAAAGCTAAACCCGGTTCAAACGAGAAAATTTCGTCACCAGCGCAATGGAGGGCGCGTAATGAACAAGGAGAGCAACCAGAAATGAGGTTGAATGTCGTCACGCCCTTTTTGAAAGCACAAAAAAGACGTGCATCCCTCACAAAGCATCAAAACTTGCAAAATGGCTTGTAAACCGCTCGTTTTGCGCATTTTCGGCGTCTTGATCGTTTTGATCGAGGGCCACTTTCCGTAGGTGATATCGAGTGCCCGACCCTTTTTAACCTTTAATACACAAAAATAATTAAACATTGTTCTTCGTTGAAAGAAAAACATAATGGTCTCTTTATGACAGTCATCTGTTTTTTCGTGAAAGATGTTTACCACCGACAGGTGCTTTTACTCTTCTAACCAGCAAGTTCAAGCTTTGCTCGTTTCGATGAGCCCACCCACAAGACGCTGTGACCACTGGATGGCCTCACAAAGCCCATTTTCAAAATCACGGATTTTCCAAGGAGTACAGTCATGGATTTGAAAAGGGTCGAATTTAGGTCCTCGGATCGCCACACCATTCACACACAAGGCAAACGCGACACATTCACCGACAATAATGCAATAAAAACCTCGACTCCATCGTCCGATTGTCGCGTAAAACGCAAAAAGCTGCAAATTTTCATTACAAGGCAAAATCGACGAAAATTGGCCGCAGCGACCTAAAAGTTACTTTGTCAGAAAGAACGTGGCTTGTTGCGTACGTAGACATCAGTGATATCTGAAAAAATCATTTTTGGGCTTTTTGACGCGGGTTTCAAAATCATAGGCAATTTTCGACGCGTGAAATACCGCGTCACATGTCGAGTGACACGCGCCGGTTCTGACGCAACTATATGTACCTGGCGCCACTCTTGCTAGAGGACGTGTCAGCGCGGCTCTATTGACGCGTCTTCTCAAGCAATTCGCTTGCAAAATTTAACCCAAAATCATGCATTGCTCGTCTACGAACAGATAGACCCGCGCGCTTTTTGCCATTTTTCGTGGTTTCTCCATGCAATGTCTCTTTGGTGCAAGTTTGGTGCAAATGTGAAGACCCATTTTTTCAATTTTTGTTTTAGACGCTCGCCACGACAAAATTTTGATTTGCGCGTAGCGCGTCGCAACCAGGTCCAACGTTCCGCAAACCAAGTCCCGGTCCGTATTCTAGCTCGTTGCTTCACATTAGCGACCCGTTTCAGCGCTTTGTACTGCCAAATGTTTGGCGGACCATGCCTTCTATACGCTTTAGATGAGATTTTTCTGATGACCTCGTTCAATTGTCCCAAATTTAAAACTCGCTGTGAGCGAACAAAGCGCCACCATTTCCAGTTAAAATCGGCTGGCACAATGTGATGATAATCTTGCGACAAAAGGTGAAATTAGCACGACAGTTGAAAAACGTAAATTATAATAGCGACTTTCATTTTTAGTTTTATTTTCGCGTTGGGCCATAAAGAAAAAAGACAACCCTGGTTCACCTGAACAAGCATCAACAGAGTAAAAAGGCGCGTGTGGCGCGTAAAAATAAATGAAAAATAACCCAATAGACCGCCAGCCCCGTTGCGGCCTTTGTACGGATGGCACCACGTCTCTCATTGTCCTTTTACAAGATCTATAAGCTAAAAGCTGGGTTTAATGGTACAAATAGGGGGATATCATTATTGGGTGCGGCGCGTGAAGAGGACGCCGTCGTCGCCCTTGTCCGCAATGTCATAGTGGCGCAGCACACTTGTCAGCACACCCTTGATCTGGTGGGTAGCAAACCAGCGGCCGGGGCAAGCGTGTCTGTCGTGAAAAAAAAAGTCAGACATTTGGTATCTATTCAATTTTTTTTCTCTTTTTTTTTTCTTTTGCCTTTTTGTAAACTTACTTGCCAAGGCCAAAGGTGACGAAATCCTCGCCGACCTTTGTGACGGTGTTGCCGTGGACATGGCGGAAGGGGTCGAATTCGTTTAGGGGCTTTTCGTCTTTGTTTGCATAATTGTAATGGACGTCAAACAGGCTGATGTAGACCTCTTCGCCGGGCTGGATGACGGCGCCACTGCGCAGCACGACGGGCGCGTCGCCGGTGTTGGTGTGTGCGTGGCCGAGGTCGCTCGCGCCGAAGCGCAGGCCCTCGCGCATCATGCTGTCCAGCTTGACAAGACGGCGATAGATGTAAACGGCGTTTTTTGCGAGAAACGCGTCCGTGTCTTGCTCATCGGCGGCGTCGATCTTGCCCACGCACTGCTGCTCGGCCATCTCGTCGGCAATGGCTTGCTCCTGCTCCTGCCGCAGCAGCCCAACCACGGGCGACCGCTTCAACAGGCCCTGCAGCAGGCCCACAGCCGTCGCAACGGTCGTCATCACACCAACAAAGAAGAAAATCTCGACAAACGTCGTCAGCGTCTCGACATTGTCCGCTGTGTGCTCCTTGATGTGTGTGTCCATTGCCCATTGGAAGAAATCGCGCTAAATTTGCGATAAAAAAAAAGGATGCGATCAGATACACACGCGCGCATCTAGAGTTGATTTTTTTTTTTTTTACCTGGCCGTCAGGATGCCCGTGCTCAAATCGCTTCTTGAGCTCCTGGTCCACAATGGCTCGAATGGCCTCGCGCGACTGCTTCATGGCTTTCATTCGCGGGTAATAATACCTGAATAAAACAAAGTGAGCCCATTGCGCATGACACGAGTGCGGCCGTGTCGGTCGTGGGATCCTTACTTCATGTAAGCCTCGTGATACCATGGCAAGACTTGGTGCAGCAAATTCAATTGAAATTCATCAGCAAGGCAGCCAAACATTTGCATAAAGACGCCCACGAGCGGCGTCTTTTGGCACACGTCGTCGCCAAAAAACGCGGACACGGCCGCCGCGGCAACGCTTTCGGCAATCAAAGGCGACACGTCCTTGACCACTGTATGATTTTTGTTAAAAAAAAAAAAAGAAAATAAGCGTCTTTTTACAACTTTTAATCTCGGGATTAGTTGGTTACCTTTTTCATCCCCGAGTCGTTCGATGAAAAAGGTGTTTAGCTAAAAATAAAAATAAAAAAAATAAAAAAAATAAAAAATAAAAAAAAAATGAACAAAGTTGAGACGCGCTTTTTTTCGTATTTTGTGATTTTTTTGCATGAATTTTGCCATGTCGTGACTTACGCGAGCCAATGAGCGTGGGGTGTACTCTTTGAGCTTTGGATTCAGCTCCTTGACGATGGCGTCCATGACGGACGACTTTGGCATGGTATAAGCGTAGCCCTTGAAAAAGTGCAGGGCTTGGAATTTCTTTTCTTGACTTGTGTTGAAGCTCATGCTTGGGTGCGTGAACACCTCGGCCGCGTGGTCCAGGCCCACGACAGTGACGGTCTGCGCAAATAAAACAATGAAAAAACAGTGTCAATGGAGGCACAATGAACATATTTCTTTTTTTTTTCTATTTTTTTCGTTTGTTACCCTGCCAAACAGGTGTGCGCGGAAGACGGGGCCATACTTGTCGTGACATTTCTTTGTGAATGCCTTTTTGTCCTTGTTGTATTCGACGGTGGAGCCGATGATGGGCCACGTGTAAGGCACAAAGGGGATATTATCCTAAAAGATGGGGTGATTGAGTGTCTAATGGGTCCCCTGGCGCGCCCATGATGGGTGCAAACGTACCTTTTTCGAACCGGTCAGTGACCAGAGTGCGGCGGACGCGAGCAGGATGGCGGCAGACGAGCCGATCAGCCATTGCCTGTCCTTGGCAGCGGCTTGCTCTAGCAATTGGCGGGCGTAATAATCGAGCATCTAGCGAAAAAGAAAAGACGAGAACCAAGAGAAAAGGATCGAATCGAGAATGATGGAGGATGAAAAGGAAAAAGGGGATCTGCCCTCGATTTTTTATACTGGGAAGCGCGACGGATCACGATTTCCTTTTCGAGAGAGATTGGACCGAAAAAACACAGGCATCTTTGGCCGTTGCCCGTTGAAAGTCGCCGCCGCGCTCTGCCAACTGAAAATTGTCTGAGCATGGTGACACACACCCGTTTTGTCGAATTTTGCCCGAGAACGCAAGAAAAATAAAAAATAAAAAGGGCGCGGCATTGTTCTTGCTCGGCAAACACGGCTGATTCCCGTGTTTTTTATATTGTTCCCTTTTTCCATCGCTGCGCGAGGGGCAGGGAAACCATGGGGTGAGATGCCGCGCGCCTCGTTGTCAAGAAATCCCCAAATCTGCATCTTGCCGCCTCATTCTGGCATCCATTTGTCACATTTGCTCCCCGCCCCCCGCCACCAACCTTGACCCTCATTTCTATTGTCCAGGTGCGGTGCCATTGGTCACTGAAAAAAGATCGTGACATCCCGCCTTTTTCTTTTTTTTTTTTCGCTCTCACACGCTCTTTTTCTCGGGTCGAGCTGCCTATTCTCGTTTTCCTGCAGACCAAAAGGGCCTGGTGGTGAACAAGGGTTCATTTGCGGGTGTGCCAATTGGTCGATTTGGCCGATTGGCCATGATCCAGCGGCGACGCGCCCATTGAGAGGCCGCGATCGACAGCTAGACGCGCTCAAACGCGTGTTTGACTCGAATGAAGCGATGCGCTGGCACCCACGGGGTGAGGCATTAGAGGCCACCTTTTTGACGGACGAGAAAAGAGAAAAGAGAGGAGGGGGGATGATACGGTCCTTGTCTTGATTTTCTTTTGTTGACAGTGGGTGCTGGTCACATGGCGACGGGTTGGCGCCAATGGCCAATGGGCTCCGCAGTCATTGGGTGCATGGCCTTACCGCAGTAAAGGCAGAAAAAGGCAATGAAGCCGTGTCATCCAACGCTTCAAAAGGCATGTCACATGGATTGGCAGTCAGCGCTCAAAAAAAAAAAAAAAAAAAGAAGAAAAAAAAAAAAAAGAGGGAGGCAAGGGGGTGAGGGCGCCTGATTGGTGCCACCTGGTAGATGTGTGAATTTTAAGACGGTTTGCAAGCTAACAAAAAGGCCAATAGGCCCATGGATGAGACAATTCATTGACATGAGACACACAAAAAAAGAGCCCATGAGGGAAAAGGGCCTCTTTGTTTGAAGTTGTTCTCTGACAAGAAAAAAAAAATAGATCAGCCCAAGGGATGCTGAGCTTGAATTGACCCGCGAAGGGGGTGTGGAGGGGGTGGAAAGAGGCTTTTCAAAGCGAGCGCACACCCAAAAAAAAAATATTTTCGTCAGGTCCTCTTTTTTTTTTTTCTTTTTCTTTCCTTTTTGCTTTTTATCACTGTTGGTCTTGGTGCTTGTATTGTCCCCCCTTTACTTTCACCAATCTCTTCCAAAAAGCACGTAAGTATTCTAGAAAATTTGCACGCGCATCGTCTCACTGGTCGTTTTAAGCCACAAGAAATAGTCCTAGCCGAAGGATATGCAATCCAGCCCCATCGTCAACTAATGAATAGTACTCCCACCTCGAACAACAAGCACGCAAAGTCGACTCCTCAAGCAGTGTTCAACTACGCACAAGCGGCCAAGCGCAACTCTCAGACTGTAGACCCAAAGGACAAGCCCAAGGATAATGGCAACGTGAAAGGCGCGAATGGCGCCTCCCCCACCACCAACAACACCAACAAAAAGGCGCCAAACACCGGCAAGCAGCCGCAACAGCCGCAACAGCAACAGCAACAGCAGCAACAACAGCAGCAACAACAGCAGCAACAACAACAAAAGCCTTCGTTTGCCTCTGCCGTCGCCAATTCGTAAGCAATTCGCCCAAAAATGATAATGATCCCCCGCTCACATTTGCTCGCTTTTTTTTTTTTTCTTATTTTTTTTTTTGACAATTTTAGAAAGCCATCGGGTCAGCATTCTAGAAACGCCTCTGTCCAGCTTCCAAGAGCTCCTCCTGATGTCGACAAGTGTATGATTTTTTTGTTGTCATGGCATGTGATTGCCTCCATTTCCAATGTTTACTGAATTTTTTTGCATTTTTTTTAGCCTCCATCCAATTTGGCTCGATTAACCAGCCTGCCGAGGCCGCCGCCAATGAAGTGACGAGCGCGACCAACACAAAGGTCGAAATCAAGTCGGACGTCACGTTTGGCACGGTCAATGCCGTGGAAAAGGCTTCTGTGGTAAGGAAAATAGAAAAAAAATCACGCGCGCGTGCCAGTGTCTCCATTTGCTTTTTCTCACTTTGTTTCTTTCTCTTTTTTTCCCAAAAGCCTGTCGCACCTGCATCGCCTGCTGCGCCTGCATCGCCAGCGGCCGCATACCAGCAACGCCGCGATTCGACACATTCGAACCATTCGACGAGCGATGCCAGCAATTCGCCGCACTACCAGCATAGACAGCAGCAGCAGCAGCAACAGCAGCAGCAGCAGTATGGCCATCGCAACTATAACCAGGGCAAGTACGCATATTCGCCCAACATGCAGCACAACCAGCCGTCTTTTGTCCCGCATCATAACAAAAAGCCAATGTCGCCCCATATGGCCGCGGCACCGGCACCCGGCGTCCCCATGCAAGGCAATTGGCAAGGCATGCCCAACAATCAATACGTAAGAAAATCAATGGCCCTCTTCTTTTTTTTGTGGTTTGCTCACTTTTTTCTTTTTTTTTTGCCATTTTTTTTGCCATTTTTTTTGCCATTTTTTTTTCATCTACTTAGTATCAGGCTGCTCCGCCTCAGGGATTCCCCCCTGGTGCGTACTATAACCCGATGGCGATGCCGTATGGCGCCCAAGAGCCTGCTCCTGCTTTTACGCCGCCTCAACCTCGCGGCAGCAAGGCCATTGCGATCATCAATCCTTTGACCAAGGAAGAAGTCAAGACGTTTGTGCCTCCTGGTGGTGCTGCACCTGGTGGCAGCCCCAAGGCCAAGCCTGCGGAGAAAAAGGAAAGCTTCTTCAAGTTGCCTAGCTCGTCTGCGCCAAAGGTCACTCTTGTGGACCCTGCGGTCAAGGAACGCGAAGAGCGCGAGCGCGCCGAACGCGAAGAAGCCGAGCGCAAGGCCAAGGAAGAGGCTGAGCGTCTTGCCAAGGAAGAAGAGGAACGCAAGGCCAAGGAAGAAGAGGAGCGCAAAGCCAAGGAAGAAGCCGATCGCCTTGCCAAGGAAGAAGAAGAGCGCAAGGCCAAGGAAGAAGAGCGCAAGCAAAAGGAAGAGGCCGAGCGCAAGGCCAAGGAAGAGGCCGAGCGTCTTGCCAAGGAAGAAGAAGAGCGCAAGCAAAAGGAAGAAGCCGATCGCAAGGCCAAGGAAGAGGCCAAGGCGCGTGAAGAGGCCGAGCGCAAGGAAGTGGAGCGCGTCAAACGCCAATTGGACGCCGAGAAAAAGGCCGCCGCCTCGCCTCCTCCTGCCGAAGAGCAAAAAGAGGGCCAATTGCCTGAAATCACCACGGAATCGCCCGTTTCTTCTGCTGCGCCTTCGCCCGCACCTCCTTTGCCTACCTCCAATGCCAATGCCAACAATAACAATAAGCCCGGACGCCTGGATATCGCGTCGAGTATTCCCACCCACGTGCTCGAGGGCGAATTGGCACAAAGCCCCACGGCCACGCCCAAGAAAAAGACAGTCGCCATTCCTCGTCGCAAGATCGCCGATTTCGACGCCATCCATTACCCCGAAACCGTCGCCAAGCACCCCACAGGCAACATCTCCACGGGCCGCATCCAATACCACCCGGAATTCATGTTCCAATTCCGCGCCCTGTGCCTCGATTGCATTGAAGATCTCTCTGCCTTCCAAGACATTGGTCGTGACGATGCCAATGACCAGCAACAGCAACGCCGCCAAGGCTCCATGCAGCGCCGCCAAACCTCCGAGCGTGGCCGTCGTACACCCGGCACCCCGACCGGCGATTATGGTGGTCGTCATGGTTCGCGCGATGGACGCATGGATTCCATGGGCAAGTTTGCCGGTGGCAGACCCCTTGGCCACCGTGCTGGCAGCAGCGGCCCCCCTGGCTCTCCTGGCTCTCCTGGCCCCATGCAGCGTGAGGGCTCCCACGGCGGACGCCAACGCAGCGGTCGCGGCGGCAAGGGCGGCCGTCATCAACAACGTGAGCAGCAAGGCGGCCCCACCATCCCTCTGGACCAAGTTGTGCCTCTCGAAAAGAGCGAGAACCGATGGATGCCCACGGTCGTCGCCACCTCTGGCGAGCAGACCGCCGCCGAAGTCGAAAAGACAGAGGACGATCTGATTCCCCAGGAGGTCATTATCCGCAAGGTCAAGTCGCTGCTCAACAAGCTCACCCTCGAACGCTTTGACTCGATCAGCGAGAAGATTTGGGAATACGCCCACCAGAGCGCCAAGGAAAAGGATGGCCAATCCGTGCGCACCGTCATCCAGCTCGTCTTTGAAAAGGCGTGCGACGAACCTCCCTTTGCCAACATGTGGGCCCAATTGTGCCAAAAGCTGCACGTCAGCATGGCCGCTGCCGATGACATTCGCGACGAAAGCAACTCCGTCGACAAGAATGGCAATCCAGTCTCTTCTGGCCATCTTTTCCGCAAATACCTCTTCAATCGCTGTCAACAGGCCTTTGAGCGTGGCTGGAAGTTTGATCTGCCCGAGCTCGAGACCGCCCCCGGTGGTGAAGCCATGATGACCGACGAATACTATGCCGCCGTCAAGGCCAAGCGCCAGGGTCTCGGCCTCGTCCAATTCATTGGTGAACTCTTCAAGCTCAACATGCTCACCGAGCGCATCATGACAGAGTGTCTCACCCGCCTGTGCCACGACCCCCAAAAGGCAGAGGACGAGGAGACCGAAACCATGTGCAAGCTCGTCACCACCGTCGGCAAATCCCTCGAAGTCCGTGGCAAAAACATGAAGGCTTGGATGGACGCCTTTTTCGAGCGCATGAAGGAGATGAAGGATTCTCCCACCCTGTCGTCTCGCGTCAAGTTTATGGTCTTGGTAAGAGGAATTTGGCGAATTTGGCGAATTTGGCGCCAACTGGAGTTTGAATTGGTCGAATTTATTCACCAATGCCCGATTTTTTTTTCTTTTTTAAATAGGATGTGCTCGACCTCCGCCGCAATCGCTGGGTGCCTCGCACCAGCGCGCCCACGGGCCCCACGACGCTCGCGCAGATCCGCGAGGATGCCCAGAAAAAGAGCGAGGAGGAAAAGAACATGAAGCGCACGGCCAGCTCGCGTGGCAATACCCCGCAGGTCATGTCCCGCCAGAGCTCGCGCGCTGGTGGTGGTGGCGGTGGCAACCGCGGCAACCTGCAGCAACGCGAAAAGGAGCAACCTTCCGCCGATGGCTGGAACACTGTCGGCAACGCCGGCACGGGTACCAATGCCGCGCCAAAGGGCCGCACCAACGAGCTCGCCAACTTTGGCAAGACCGATCGCTCAAAGGCTCGCAGCAACAACGTCCTCGGCCCCACCAGCTCGCCGTTCGCCTCCCTCAGCCGCGCAGGTTCAAAGAATCCCGCCGTCGACACCAAAAAGGGCAGCCCCGCAGACTCGCGCAGCTCCTCGCCCGCTTCCTCCATGACAAACATGTTCAGCGCCCTCGGCGACGAAGAGGAACAGCAGCGCCCCGCAGAACGCAAGCGACTCAACCTCTTGCCCCGCGGCGCAACCGCCAACCAGTCCGACGACAATGCCTCCGACGAAGAAGAAGACACTCCCGCAGAAAAGCCACAGCTCACCGAGCAGCAAATCGAGCAAAAGGCAAAGGACCTCATCGAGGAATATATCAACCTGCGCGAACAAAAGGTAAAAAAAAAAACGAACTATTTATACGTTTTTTTGTAAACTCACACACCCATTTGCTTCTCAATTCCAAAAAGGAACTCCTGCTCTGCGTCAAGGAATTGGATCAACCCGTGGCCCTCGTCAACAAGATGCTGGGTAGCGTTGAGAAAAAGGAAGACGACGTCAAGGCCGTGTGCGACATCATCGGCATTGTCACAAAGGAGAACCTCGTCACAAAGGAACACTGCATCGAGGCAGTCAAGCCCTTTATGGAGTTTTACGAGGACCTCATCATCGATGTCCCCCAGGCACCCAAGTTTGTCACCATGCTCTTGGTCGCCATGGACATCGACCCTGCCGACGTCATGGAAATCGAAGAAGCCGACGACGTCTACGTCCCTGCGAGCGCAAAGCTCAAGGAAATGTACGATGCCGCAAAGGCCCAATAATTATTCTATTTTTTGTTGCTTTCTCTCTCCTCCTCCCCTCATTCCTTTCGCTATTGATACATTGTATTGTCCTTTTTCTTCGTTTTATTAGCTCGTCCTTCACAACCCGCTCCCTCCCCCCCCCACACACACACACACAAAAACTCCATTTTTGCGCGTTCAAAAAAAAAAAAAAACCCCCCTTCACACACACATCACCTTTATATTTTATCATCTTGCCCTCTCATTTTTAGTTAGAACAAAGTGATCGTCCTGTTTTGTACATACTTCCTTTCGCTGGATGATAATAAAAAAATGTCTTTGGCCGACTGCTACTTGCATGTTGCTGTTTCATCATCAAGAGAGAAAAATCAAGCAGTTGACAAAAAATTAAAAAAGCTCCTTGACAACTGCCTCCTGCCCAATTGCCCCTAAATACACATACTAGATCAGACTCAAATAAAAAAAAAAAAAAAAAAAAAACAAACATGCACTTGTCAAATGAACAAATTTGAAAAAAAAAAATGTAAAAAAAAGAAAAAAAGAACTCTCAGACGGGGAATTGAACCCCGGTCTCCCGCGTGACAGGCGGGGATACTCACCACTATACTATCTGAGACACAACTTGATGTCTAAACCAAGTGTGTCTACAAAAGCCTATGCCAATTTTTTTTGAAAAAACTAAAAGTCAACAAAATCAAGACAATAGTCACACTGCAATATTGGTTCAAAGTTTGGCCGTCATTTTAGTAGTAAAAAAGACCACTTGCGACCTGATTTACTGATGCATTAGCTGTTAAAGGGCACGCGCTGCGACAACTACACCCCGATGCCCAAGTCAACTTTTTTTGTTGGCATATCTGTTGCAATGCATTGTGGTGACGAATAAATAAAATTGATCCATGTACAATGTCACGGAGCCACAACTAGTGCGTTCCTCAATGCTGGACAACGGAATGAGGTAAAAAAAAAAAAAAAAAAAAAAAAAAAAAAAAAAAAAGAAAGTTGTGCGTGCACTGCAGCGCGGTCAAGAGCCTGAAAGTGGCGCATGTGCTCTTTTTGTATTCCTTGCCGCAGTAAACCTACATTGATGGAGGTCACAAATCATTGTCAAGAGCATTGCTCATTCAAAATCGGTGAGAGGGCTGCAGCGGCCCATCGTCGTCGAAAAATACACATGTTTGCCACCGCCGCGTGTTTGGCGATGCAATCATTGGCAACAACGGGTCATCTTGACGCACTCAAAGCGGGGGACCATCCACATTCATTTTGATCTGATTAAACACCAAATGCGTCTCATTCAAAATTTGGAAAAAAAAAAAGATGCACTGCATCGTCTCAAATAACTCATCGCCGCGCTACAAAACTTCAACACATGGAGATTTCGGTCTCTCTCTTGTCAGAAAAAAAAATAAAAACCAAAAAGTTGACCATGTCGTTCCACGAAAAACTTGACATTACTCAAAATTTTGGCTGTAGCGACTTTTTCAAAAAAAATATTTCACATTAAAACCGTGTATGAATGACGACCTAACGCTGTCACGTTCGCGTTTTGCGCCTCCTTTATTTCAGAGACAAAGAAAAAAACTTCACATCGACACGGCCGTTGCCGAGACATGCATCGATTTCACAAAATTTCTACGAACCAAACAGGATCATCACAAATCATGGTTAAATCAATATTAAATTATTATGCGTTTATGCCATTACGTAGGCAATTTTGGCACCTCACTTTTTAACGAACCATTAAAAACTAGTAGTCCATCAGTGGCCATTGCCGAGAAATTCACTTTTTCGCGATTTTTCATGGAATTTCACCAATCTAGTCTTAACATCGTAAATAGCGGCTGTTCCGTCTCCAACCCTGCGAGTATTAGGCTATACTGGCGCGTCTTTTTTCAACATCACGTCGAAAGCCAGAGATATCCTGCGTCCTTGTGCAGATGAATCAAAATATTCGACATTTCCACAAACCCAGCACTGGCTCTCGATTTTTTTGTAGATCACGATAAAAACAGCATCTCGTTTGAAAGACAGATTCGATCGTCATTTCTGGAATGTTTGCTTTCCCGATGCATGATTTTTGTACGCTTGTGAAAATTGTTCAAACATCGCTTCAATTTTCAACCTCGATGTTCTCGGCAATAGTTAATACGACGCGCGACGCTTTTAAAATGTCAGAAGCATATGTTAAAAAATCTCTATCGAATCTTCGAATGACACCAGTTTCACCAATGGATGACCAAACTGGCAGAGAAAATCCACTTTTTCAACAAAGTTTTTACAACAAGTGGTCAAAGCATCTAATAATGAGATGACTAGTTGTAGCGCGCGCTACGGTATAATAATATTTTCAGCGTGCATCCTCAAAACAGCATTTTAGCCCTGCTTTTACAGTACAAAAATCGCCTATATACCGTATTGTCGAAACAACTGACAAATACTACTGTATACCGTATAGCGAAGCAGCATATTTTTTTGCCAAAATCAGATGACTAGCCCTTGGTTTTAATACAGTATCATTTTTGTAGATAAACAAGACACGTTTACCCGGGATGCGAGATACGTGGCAATCCAAGTACCTAAATTTTACTGCCCTAAATTGCCGACTGATCCCCCTTGCAAAATCGCCAGAAAGTCCCAATTTATGAAGATCAACACAGGTCGTTACCAATTGCCCGCCGCTCCATGAATCTTAATGCCGTTTGTGCATTTCGAATACTGTCTTCTCAGAAACAAAGTAAAAACCGTGGGTTGATTGGGCCGTTGACGAGAAAATCGATATTTTTCTAGAAATTCACTATTTCTGCCCTGTCGTGCTAAATTATTATTCGATAATGCTGAAAACTTACAAGTGGAAAGAGACGCGTGCGGATGTCATTTTATCTTAGCTTGTCAAAGCCGATGCCTAACCTTTGTACACTTGCGACGCCAGATTTAAAATTTCAATCCCACTTTTCTCGGCAACGAACAAAGTTACCAACGGCAAGTTTGCAGTGACAAAAATGCGAATCTGATTCTCTGTCGAATAAAGCCAGTTTCACCGGCGTGCGATGTAAACTCACAGAGAAATTCAAGGTTCTAAAATTTGACTTTATTCAGCATTTCCTCGCGATCCGTCAAGTCAACCCGCGATTTTTATTGCAGATTTGATTAGAAAGACGAGGTCGAGGCACCTAATGACATGACTCTCCAAGCGCTGGTGCGTAGGTTGCCAAACGGATTACAGTTTTCTCGGGGCCTCAGCCAATCAAATCGGAAGATCCTCCAGGTTGCATTTTGACCTGACCAACTTTTTTTCCAAATTCGAAAAAATCATTTCACCACTAAAGACTCGCCACAGCGCCACGAAACTTTCCCAACCATAGAATTTGGCTCCTCTCTTTTCAGAAAAAATAAAACTCCGACATCAACCAGCTGGTTCCGCGAACGACTTGGACATTGCCGAAATTTTGGCTGTAACGCATTTTTCAAAAAATCATTTCGCGGTAAAATCATGCTTCCATCACCGCCAAACTTAGCATCGTGCATGTTTTAGCGCCCCTCATTTCAGCTGAAAAATAAAAACCAGCGGTCACTCTGTCCATTGTCGAGACATGCACTGACTTCACGAATTTTCATAAATGCAATACTGACCGCCGTAAACCGTAATCGGATCGGTTCCAAAATTGGCCTTCATGTAATTTCAGTATGAAGAAGCTTTAAAAATCAGTGGGTGATTAGGCTGTTGTTGGCGATTTTAAAATTTTTGCATTTTTTCATGATTTTCACAAATCTAGTATTAAAGACCACAACCTATGGATGCAGTGTCTCTCCAAACCTATGCATAAGATTATTTTCAGGCGTTCATTTCCTAGAAACTCTTAAAGATCAGAGGTCGGCCTGCTCGTTATGCAAATGAATCCAAAACGACGATATTTTCACAAATTTAGCATAGGACCTCGAAATATTTTGTGGATCGTGACGAAAATGGCATCGATCTAAAGAGACCGGCTCGGATGTCATTTCTAGATTGTTTACTCGCCCGATGGACGAATTTTGCATGCTTGCAAAAGTCGATCAAACATTGTATTAATTTTCAAGCCCACTTTTATCGACAACTGAGGAAACAGCCACCAGTGCTTTTAACGTGTCAAATGCAGCTGTTGAATATCCATCGAATGCAACAAGTTTCATCACGATCTGATCAAAACTGATAGAGAAAACAGGTTTTCCGAGCAATTTCTGCAATCGCCATTTGCTCGATAGCGGCCTAGCCGACCCCCAATTTTTATTGCAGTTTTACTAACAAACAGGGGGCAAAGCATCTAATGGGATAACTTGCAGTGCGCTAACTTGGGTTTTAACTTTTTGCATCGGTCATTTCACCAGGCTGCAGGCCATTCAGCGCACAAAATGTGCGAAATAAAAAAAATAAAAAATAGAAAAAAAATAAAAATTCCATGCAATCCCCCACGTTAATTTGGAAGTCTCAAACCTTAAATTTTGCAAAAAAATTCGCACCAAAAGTAGGCAATTTTATCAGTCGATCGGCGTTCATGCATCGCTCTTTGGCCATTTTTCTTACTTTGAGACGACTTGCAATTTTGTCTGCCAATAGCAAATTGTCGGAGTTACCTGTTTGGGATGCATTGATCACTCGGAGTTCGAATTTGACCTTGTTTGGGATTTAAATGTGTGACCCCTGGATTTTTCAAAAGTGGACGTAGCGCTTTGGGCGTTTAAGCTTTTTTGTTGCAAATTTTGCCCTTGATTCGATGCAACCATTTTTGAGCACGATTGATCATGCAGATGGCGAGATGAATGCAAAAAAGTAAAAATCTGACGTTTTTGTCATTTTCGAGTGCAAAAAAAATCAGGCGGGTTTGTCCTGAGCATTGTGCCGTAGTTTACCGTATGCTGTGATGCATTTTTTATTAGCGGGCAAGTAGGCTGTAAAAAAATTTCTGGAGGCACAGCAGACCAGCAAAGTCTGAAAAACACGCTTTTGGTGTTTAAACGTGAATCTGTGCGTTTTTTATGCCGTGTAGCGTGATGTTTCAGGCATTGAAATGATAGCGCGCGTCAATTTCTATCTATTGAGAACAAAACATGGACAGGTCAAGCGCTTTATTTGTGTGCAAACATCGGAAATGGATGAAATTTGTGCTTTTTTTGTGGATTTTCTCGGGCACTTTTGCCGAAATGTTGACTGATACAGTACGGTATTTTTTCACGCTTGCAGGTAAGCTGTGTCGACTCGGCCTGCCTGTCATTATTCACTGATTTGAGCTTCTGCCCAAGCGCCGATGCAAAATGTCTAAAATCATCATCAGATTTTGATTGGAGATGATGTACCTACTGTACAGTACTGTAACATTACAGTAAGCATACCGGTATTGCCAAATAACAAAATTTTCAATATACAGTAACAAAAAACGCGACGTGACGCGTGGCGGCGTGGGTGTGGGCTTGTATGTGTGTGATCTGGTTGTGGGTGTGAGCCAATGTGTAAAAAAAAAAAAAGACGCGACGTGACGCGTGGGTGTGGGCCAATATGTAAAAAAAAGGTGCGATCTGATGCGTGGGTGTGGGTGTACGTGATGTGTGGGATGGGCGTGGGCAGGGTGTGGGTGTGGGTGTGAAGCGCGTCGGACGCGTTGAAGGCAAAAATACGTAACGCGTTTGGTATGATTTTTTTCGCGCAGTGCCACGAAATACGTACATATTTAACTTTTAAAAACCAAAAAGCGTGGTTTTCAGACTTTGGCGGCCTACTATGCCTCCAGAATTTTTTTTACAGCCTAGCTGCCCGCCAATGAAAACCTGCGTCATGGCTTAAACTATAGGCTAGGGTCTAGTGCTCATGACGGACCCGCCCGATTTTTTGGGAACTCAAAAACGTAAAAAATAGGACCCAGCACCAACCACCGCCTGCGGTGAGTAGCGGAGGGCATCAGTGCCGAAGGCTCGCCCGAAAAAGCTAGTAAAGATCAAGTACTGTAAAATGGCGATAGTCAATTACTTTGTGTCTCGCGACTTCGCAAAAAAATAATGTTGAATGTCTACGATATTTCAAGGTGCCAAAGGCAAACTATAGGAAGCTTTCTTTGACAATAAAGCGGATCGCTCTTTTTGATTGACGTTGGGGACCTGCCCACGTTTTTTTTTTTTTTTTTTTTTTTTTTTTTTTTGAAAAAAAAGCGCCAAATCAGGAAATATTATTTCGTTTGCTATGTGGCCGCCCAATCACCAATTTCAGAATTGGCACGCATGATTTTTTTCTACGCGTTCATTGTTTGAGGGTGGGGTCAAAGTTTTTGCGTGACAATTCTTGATCGACGTTCGGGACCTACCCACGTTTTTTTTTTTTTTTTTGTTTTTGAAAAAAAAAGCGCCAAATCAGGAAATATTATTTCTGGGCTATCCTGTCATCTCAAATGAAAAAAAAAGGGGCCCGCATCTCCACCCAATCACCAGTTTCAGAATTGGCATGCATGATTTTTTTCTACGCGTTCATTGTTTGAGGGTGAGGTCAAAGTTTTTGCGTGACATTATGTTGAATAAAGTTACACCATCATTGTCTGTGCCCAGCAATCTAGATCTTGACAAGGAAAAAAAAATATATATAGAGGGACTAGATTGTGAATCGTGTGTTGTCTTTTTTTTTTTTTTTATTGTTCGTTATCTTTCCCCTTCCCTTTCCTTTTTGAAATGAAAAACGTTCTTTCCCTCTCTGCTGTGGTCTTGTCCGTGGTCAGCTCTGTGTTGGCTGCGCCTGCGAATTACCCCTCCAGTGGCATGCAACATTCCACCACCGGCAATGCTGCCTTTACCATTGTTGCTGGCGGCGGTATGTGAAAAAAAAGTAACGAAGCATCGCATTGATTTGATATTCTCGATTAGATTTCGGCTGGAAGAACTGGCAACCCCTGGATCAACGCTACTGCGATTTGTTTGACAATGGCGCGCAACCCTTGAATGACTGTGACTCGGGTGACCGTGCTGATGCTGCAATTGCTGCCCAGGAGCAAGAAACCACTGCCAAGTTTTTGGCCAAGGTGTCTGAAAAGATCAAGCCTGAGTTTTTGGTCAATGTGGGCGACAACTTTTACAGCTCGGGTCTCAAGTTGAACGACACCTTCTCCATCAACCGCTTCTACTCTGCGTACGTCGACATGTACAATCACACGTCGCTCCAATATCCTTGGTACATGACCATTGGCAACCATGATGTTTTGGGTGACGTTGAGTTTGAGACGGTTCTTGCGCACAAGTTGGACTCGCGCTGGGTTATGCCCAGCAGTTATTACACCCACGACATTAGCAAGAATGGTGTGAGCGCCTTGTTCATCCACTATGACACTGATTGCTTCATCAGCAAGTACCAACAGGCCAGCTCGGTGTACAATGTGCCTTATGTGACCGACTGCAACAAGGTCAAGCAAGACCAAGTGGATTTCATCCAAAAGAATTTGGAAAACGCTACGTCGTACGACTACAAGTTTATCGTGTCGCACCACCCCGTGTGGTCGACGTCTGGCAACTACACGACCGACTTGGCTGACGTCAATGCCTTGGCCCAAAAACACAAGGCCATCTATTTGAACGGTCACGATCACTGCTTGGCCTTGTACCAACAAAATGACATCCCTTACATCTTGACGGGTGGTATGGGCTTGACCCAACCTGGCGACTGCAACAATGGTGTCAAGGTCGGTGACTTTAGTGTCAAGTTGTTCGCTTCGCAAAACGAAACCGACGGCCATGCTCCCGCCGGCTTTGTGTCGATGGATTTCGCCAAGACCGAAATGACCCTCAATTATTGGCTCCGCGACAATAACAACATTGAGCAAGCAAGCCAGAAGCCCGCCTACTCGGTCTCCATCCCCTCTGCTTTTGACAAGCAATGGTGGTAGATTTTTTTATATTTTTTAATCCGCACTCTTTCCACAAATAAAAAATTAAACACGCCATTTTCTAAATGACAGTGCTGATGGCTCCTTTTGGAATATGATACACAGGTGATCCACATGGTCTGTGCACTTTTTGAAACGCCAATTTGTGAAAGAAGATCACATTTCTCCCCTCCCTCTCTCAAAATGAATCAGACAAAAAAATGTTGATATCTATTTTTTTTTTTTTTAATTGGGGGAAAATGACATGGTATTGTGTACAAAAGATAAAGAAAAAGCTACATTATGCAAAGTGGATAAAAGAAATAAAATAAAAAAATGGGGGGGGGACGTTCATTCGTAGGGCTTGAGTTCCTCGTCTTCCTTTTTCTGCGCCTGGATCTCCTGCTCCTTGTTCTTGCGCTCGACCTCCTGCTGCATCCAGAGCTTGACGTCCAAGCGCCAGAGAGACTTGCGGCCGTACCATCCGACTTTTTGCGTGCTGACGAGCTGGTACCCGTGCTGCTTTTCAAGGATCTGGGCCATTTTGATCTGGAGCTCGTCGGTCTCGGCAAGGAGATACTCGATGCCCTGTGAGTGCGCCCAAAACGCGACGCGCTTGAGCAGCGGCGTTGACAGGCCGTGGTTCTGGAACTCGGTCTTGATGGCAAGACGGCGGATGCTTGCCTCTTTTTCTTGGTGCGCGCGGTACAGCACGGTGGTGGTGTTTTCATCGTCGTCCCCGGGTTTCTTGCCCAGGCCAATGGCATTGCGCACCTTTTCCGACACAGCAACAACGGCAAGACGAGTATAGTCGTCGATCGTGGCCAAGACATACGCGATGCGTGGCCAATCGGCGTCGCGCACGGCGTCCGAGTCGCGTGCATTGCTGGGCAGACTCGAAAGAGTATACGCGCTGCGCGACTTTGCGTATTTCACCTTTTTGATCACATCACGGTCGTGGTGATCGACACCAATGCAGCCCACGACATTGTCATCCACGGTCAACACCCAGAATTGGCCCTTGACCGACTCGTCACGCACGCGTTGGTCGCTGTTTTCGTCGTCGGATTGGACCCAGCCACGGTAAAAGCCCTCAATGTCGCCCAGATCATTGTCGAGACCCTCCAAGACACGCGCCGTCACATCAAACTTGTCCACGTACCAAAGCAGCACAGACAAAAGTCCACCCACAAGCACCACGGCCAGAGTGACGTAAAAGGCGACCAATGCCGTCATGGACCAGCCCAGCGACACATTGACCACCTGCAAACACAGTCCGATCACCGCACCGGCCAAGACGATAAAGACCAAAGGGATGACAGGCGACCCGGAAATAAGACGCAGCTTGACACCACGCGGCACCAGATTCAGGTACGTCGAATAGAACAGGTACAGCACAAACTTGCGATCCTTCTCCTCAAAGTAGGGCCGCATCTCCACGACAGCGTCCTTTTTCTCGCCTTGCGCATCGGCAGCAGAGCCAGCAGTGGCATTGGCTTTCTTGTTGTCTTTGGACCTGGAGGCCATAGCTGTAAAAAAAAAAAATAAAACGAGAAAGGAGAAAAAAAAAAGAGAATAGAAGGGCAAAGACAAAAAGAAGTGGCGATCAAAAAGGGCAAAAAAAAAAAAAAAGCTAAAACGGCGAAATTGGCCAATGGGAGCGTGCACGTGCCGTCCATTCGCAGCCAATGCACCGCAAGAGAGCGGCATCCCATCAAATGGGCATCAAAACGTGGCCCGCTGATGGCGGCGAATCAGCCAGATGAATGGACAGACGGAATGGATGGCGTGTCGATGAACCAGTCGAGCCGCGTCGGACACTGTACGACGGGTGCCACGAGCGAGAGCCAGGTTTGGATATACACGTCAATGGTGCAAGGTTGTAGCGTGCGCAAAAGCGTCTGTGTGTCGCAGGGATGAATGTACCAAAAGGGCCGCCCAACCACCGGGTGATCTGCCTGCGTAATCGCCCCCTGGGCCTGGATTGGCGACCGCTGCATCTCTTCTTGATACATATGCGGGACAACATGTGTGTAGATTTCATCCAGCGAGAGCCGTCGACCATCTAAAAAAAAAGAGTCAAATTTCCCCCCTTTTTTTGTTTTCATTCATTTTACCAGTGAAAAATGCGTCAAAATAAAGCACAGGCACCTGGTACGACGGCGAAAACACAATGTGGTAATCAATTGTCATGAGCAATGGCGGAGCCATTGGCGTTGATGCCTCGGCAGGGTCGTCGTGGTGCTCGCTTATCCACTCTTCCTCGCCTGCCTCGTGCTGTAGCCCCTGTATTTCTTGTTGCTCGTCTTGTTTGTGTGTAGTGAGGTGGTGCGTGCTTTGGAGGTACGTGTAGCCTGTCTAAAAGGTGGGCGACGAGGGAAAAACAGGTCAAAAAGCGTGACGAGCGTTATAAAGCGGGCTCTCTCTTACTATGGGCGCTTCTTTTAAGACCCAGTCCACCTTGCCATGGCGTTCGTAAAATAGGTTGATCGCCTGGTCAAACAGAGAACGCGAAAGTGAGACCATAAAACCTGGAAAGAGAGAGTAAAAACAGTGAAAAGCGAAAAGGACACGTGTCCCAAATGTTGCATTTTTTTCGAAAGGGATTTTCCACTCTGGAGCGGGGACAAAACCTGTCATTCTTTGATTTGTAGTTAGTGGTTCTGCACGTAAAAAGACAATTTTGCAAAATTTCAGAGAAAATCCCCTCCAGCAAAAAGGGATGATGATATTTTTTTCAACAAGCCTGGCAAATGGCATGCGTGATGATGATGACAGAAAAAAATCGCACGACAGCGAGATCAATTGCCATTTTTTAGCCATGGCCCTTCCGCCATCAGTGAGTGCTGGACTCGTAGCTTTCAAATGCGCTCTCCCTCGCCTCTGCAAGTTGATTGTACAAGGCCAAAAAAAAAAAAAAAAAAAAAAAAAAAAAAAAAAAAGATGAACACTTTGCGCACTTTGCGCACTTTGAGCACTTTGGGGCACTCTGGGCACTTTGCGGGGCGGACACAAGGCGGAGCCTACCCCGGCTTTCCCTTCCCCCCTTTTTTCGCTAACTTTCTTGCTTCTAGCTACCATGACCACCATGAGGCCCGAAGTGCGCGCGCTTTACAAGCAGGTAAAAGGGTCAATTGTTATGAAACGCGGATGCTTATGCGCGCACGTTCTCTAGTTGAGCTATCTTGGCCGAGAATACCCCCTAGGTTACAACGAGTTCTTCCGTCCGCGCTTAAAGGCGGCCTTCATGAAGAAAAAGGACTTGACGAGCGACCAAGATATCCAACAAGCCGTGGCGCTCGGTGAATACGTGTGCAAAGGCAAGCAAAAGCGCACAGAAAAGCGCGTGAAAGACTGACATGGTTCTTTTTTCGTGGTTGTAGAAATTGAAATGCTATATTATTTGCGAAAATATCGCACCATGCGTCGACGATATGTCAATTGAAGTGAAAACAACGTGCTGTTGCCCAAAGGTGGCGGTCTGGGTTGCACAATTCTTGTACGCCCTCAATCAATCTCCACTTTTTTTTTTTGGTTGACATCACCTCCTTTTTTTTTTTTTGTGTTCTTCCTTTTTTTTTTTTCTTTTCTTCTTCTTTTCACTCCCCCTTTACCCCCTCCCCCTTTTTGCAATAAACCATGACGTTTCATGTTGTTGATGCCGGATCTGATCCATGGCAATCGCCACACACGGCCGATGATCCCGCGCACTTTTGGAAGGCAAGGATGTTGCTTTTTCGAGGGACGCGTGCGCTGACCCTCACCCCACTTTTTTTTCTTTTCTGAAACAATAGAAACCGAAGCTTAAAGCATTCACGAGCCTCTTTCGACGTCTGACCAAGCAAGATGCAGCTGCATCGCATGCTCCAATGCCCAGCAGCAGTCTTCCAAGCCCAATCATCACGTCACCCACAAGCACACAAGGCGCGACAATGACGACAAGCACCACGGCAACGAGCCAGCCAAGTATTTCAGACTCGGACAGTCATCATTCGACGGTGACACCGTCCACGACGACAACGACCATGGCCGAAGACCTGGAGGACCATCAGCTTGCGCATCGTCTCAGTCGTGGTGGATATCAGAGCGCAGGCGGCTTGTCGATCAATCTTTCTCTGCTGGAGCAGCAATTGGACATGGTCCACGTGTCGCCAGTCGCCGTGGTCGATCCCAAAAAGGCGCGAGCCACCGCTGAAGAGATCTTGAACGGCCGCATGCCCATCACCACTTCCAATTCCACGCCTGCACCTCGCCCATCGTCTACACTCATCCCCTTTGACAAGGACCTCTGGCAGCAATCAACAAACCTTACCCTCGACGATCCCCGCGCATCCGATCAATGGTCCAGACCGGCGCAGCTCTCTTTGGAGGCAAAGGAAGCCGCTAATCGTTTATGGCATGGCACTGACAGCGATGCCGACGACGAAAAACCGGCGGCACATTGGCTCGGTCTTCCGTGCGTGCTCTTTTTTTTTTCTTTTTTTTCTTTGATGACGTGACGCGACTCATCTATTTTTTTATCCTTGTCTAGTGAGAATAAGGAGACACTTGTGTGCTACATGGATCTATTTGCATTGAAAGAGATGGCATTGGAAGAGGCTTTCAGGTAAAAAAAAACAAAAATGAAAAAAAAAAGAGGGAGATGCCATGCTCAATTATTGACCTGTTTAATAATGGGCAATGCCTTTTTTAGATTGCTGTGCAGCAAACTCTATTTCAAGGCCGAGGCTCAACAAATCGATCGTATCCTAGTGGCGTTTGCCCATCGCTACTTTGATTGCAATCCTCGGTCCAGATTTTGTTCATATGGTAAAAAAAAAAAATCTCACTTTTTATGACGCAATTGGATCCCTGACAAGCTTTTTTTTTTCTCCCCAAAGATGTGGTGCACACCGTGATCTACTCATTGCTGTTGCTCAACACGGACCTGCACGTTGCACAGGGCTGCCATCATCGCATGACGCGCACAGAATTCGTAGACAACACCATGCACACGATACGCGCGCAAATGAAAAAACACAAGGACGTTGACTATCCTGACAAGTTTGAGATTGTCATGGAATCATATCTCAAGGTACAAAAAAAAGAAAAAAAACGTATTTTGACTCAATTTTCATTTTTTTTTTTTAACTAGGCATTGTACTCGTCGATCAAGCAACGGCAGGTGCTTCAGCCTGGACAAAAGGAAAAGGCATCAACATCTGGCGTGGTTGGGGCGCTCAAGCGACAGACGAGTTTAAAGCGTGGCGTTGGGTCGTTGATGCGGCGACACGGCAATCAGACACAATCGACGCTCAATTTGTCGATGACCACGACAACGATCACTGAACAACAGCCGACAAACGCGTCTGCCACGACAGTCGCGTCGTCGGTGTCCACAATCACGTCGCCGCTCGCGGATCCGCAGCAGGTGCAGCAGCATCTCGCATCACCGTCTCCGTCGCCGTCGCCGCGGCCATTCACACGCTCGCGGTCCTTGTCGCTGCGCCAGGCAACCACCAACAAGACGGTCACGCGCAATTATGCGCTGCAGCGCTCGCCATCCTTGACGCAACGTGTCCCCTTTTATCAACACACCAGTGTTTCCGCAACGGGCCATTTCCTCATGGACGTGCCCTATGCCAAGGAGGCCATTGTGCATTGCAAGCATCTCCTGCACTCCACCAACGTCCGCGCACGCTCAAGGCATTGGACAAAGCATATCATGGTCGTGGATCAGGACGGATTGCGTCTCTACCAATTCGATGCCTTGGACGACCCCAATGACTCCTCATCCCATTCGCATTTCCATGGCCCGCTCTCCAACTTTGACCCTTCCTGGAACGTAAGCAATACAATCATCAAAAAAAAGGAGACAATGCGTGCTGATTTGGACTCTTTTTTGCTTTTTTGCCTTTTTCATGTGATTTTTCATGAATTTCTAGGATCGTCTGATGTTGACGCTGCCATTGAATCATACCCTCGCGAATTTGCTTCCGCCTCCGGGCTACAGCAAGGCGCGGCCTCATGTGTTTGCGCTCCAATTGGCGGACGGCGGCGTGTATCTCTTCCAGGCGACGAGCCAGGATGACGTGCTTAGCTGGGTGGCCACGTGCAACTATTGGGCCGCGCGCACAAGCAAGTTGCCATTGCAGGGAGGCGTGACAAACATGGAATATGGGTGGGGCGATTGTCTCGACGCGTCACAAAACAACGAAAACGACGAAAACGACAATGGGCCCTATTTGTACGAGTGGCAGCCGCCAGCGACGCCCATGGCTGCCAGCATGGACGACGAGCCGCACCAATTCATGCTGCTCAAGGCGTATCTGCATGAATTGAACAACGCGGCAGACGCCCATCGCGACATAAAGGCCAAAATGCTCGCACGATTTCCACACGGCGATATTCACAAGCGCGCCATGTCCAATTGGGACCTGCGCTCGTCGTACTTGCTCGGCGAGATCATAAAGTACCAGCATTATTGCGACGCGCTCGAATCCACCACACCAGAATCATCGTCAAACATTCTAGGCATCAACATTGAAAATCAACAACTTGACATGATCAAGGAAATGGAGACAGTCTTGACCGTCTGAAGCAAATCCTGCCCGTTAAAAATGATTCATTGTTACCCACACCTTTCCTTTGGCTTTTTTTTTTTTGTTTTGTACATGTTTACCCACTTACATCGCTTAATTCGTTATTTAAAATAATAAATCTCTCTTATTACACCTTCAAGCTGTGTTTTTCTTTTATGCGACACATGTGACGTTGTCACCATGGAATGCGCCTGTTTTTGATTTTGTATGTTCCTCTAAAGGCCATCTCAACGAAAAGTGCCTATGTCTCCAAGAAGCACACATCAACAGAAAGAGCATGGCTCAATGCAAAAGTGGATATTATTGATCAATAAAAAAGTGGTTTTTGGCACGTTTGACACGTTTTCAAAATCATAGACATTTTCGACACGTCAAAAAGCGCGTCGAACGTCGAGTTACACGCGCCTGTTCCTAATCAATCCATGCATCTGGCCGTCACTCTTGCTAATGGACGCGTCAGCGACGCTCACTAAGCGCGTTTTTCCTATGCAATTCGCGGTTAAATTCTAAACTTAAATCACCCATTGCTCAGCAGCCATCCGATCAACATCAATCATTTAAGCAAATTTTCATGGTGTTCCCATGAGCCGCTTCTTGTGGACAGAGTTGACTGATTTTAATGACCTTTTTTCGATTGTGGTTTGTGGGTGTTCCTCAGCCAAAGCTTTGATTCGCACATGGTGCGCACCTAAATGACTCTTTTGAAAGCAAAAGATGAGCTCCACTCAGACTCTTTGCTTGCTTCTTTCCTGTGAGGACGTGTTTCGCGACTCCAAAATGCCTAGTTCATGAAATTCAATTGACAGACTGCCAAAAATAATTTTTTTACCAACTTCTTGCAGAAATGTTGTCCAATCGGTCCCAAATTTGTGTCAGTAGATGCTTGGCACGAACATCCTACGTCTTGAAAAGTATATCACCAATCGGGCAAGTGGATGCGTAATATACACGCCGTGACGGGTCGTCAAATAACTTTTCATGAGCAAAATCCTCCAAAAAGCTGTATAACCTAGGGTGTATAATTAAGATTGCACTTCGCTTTGAGATCTTGTTTTCATGTCAAAGCACGTTTCCGGCGAGCAACACGTGTCACGCGACATACCGTAAGCGCGTTCTGTTTTTGCTTGGTTTTATTCAGGGCTGGCAGGAAAGGCACAATTGGATGGTCCGCCCAGGCGTGTCAAACCCTTGCTTGATTTTTTTAAGAGGCCCAGCCACCATACTCCGCCAAATGTTAAGGCGCGCAGCGCGCACAGACAATTTGGAGTCTTTTTTTCTTTATTTTATCTTTTTTTCTTCTTTTTTTATTTTCTAGTTGCGCATTTGTCAGACTATGTTTCTTGCCCGGTCCTATTCTTTTCGGTCTGTTCAGCTCGCTTCCGTGCGCTATCACTATACCCGGTCGGCGCTGCGACGGCTGAAAAAGGCCGAGCTCGTGGCTTTGGCTGTTGATCGGCAGTTGGCGACCAGTGGCACCAAGAGCGATCTTATTGACCGGCTGCTCGTGCCGGAAAAGCAAGACACCACCACGCCTGAATCGGCCGCAGCACATTCAATGGCATCGTCTTCATCGCCAGCGATCATTCAATTGAATTTTTCAGCACCTACAAAGGCGACCGAGCCATCGACCGCGCCAATGGCATCGTCAGAGGCCGCGGACACACCCTCGCCCTCGACCAATTCCTCCAAATCGACTGCGCCGGCGGTGACGAACACGTCTCCAGCGACGCCCAAGAAGCCAGACGACGACGACGACAATGACATTGATTTTGACGCGCAATGGGTTGAAGCGTTTGATCTCAAGGTGCATAATCGCGGATCGACAAGCAACAGCAATAGCAGCAGTAGCAGCAATGGGCGGCGCAGTGGCGGCGATGCGATCGCGAACCTGCGGCGGCAGCGGCAGCGGTTGCAGGTGCAGCACGAGCGCGTGTCGCCCAGCAACAATGCAGCGGTGATGCATGAAGAAAACACACCGCCTACCATGACACCATCCATTATTGCACCGCCTCACAGACCCACAGACCATCACAATATCACCAAACATGTCGACGATCCGGAAATCAATGCCGATTGGGTCAAAGCCTTTGATCGACGCGTCCTGCGCCCATCTTCCTCCTACACAGATCGTGTCAAACGCCCAAATCGTACGATCCCGGCCTCAGCTACCCTCAACACTACCCCTGAACCCACCACTGTGTCCAATTCACAAGGTCCATCGTCAGACAGCGTGTCCACGCGCGACAAGATCATCAATTGGTCTCTAGGCATCTCCATGTCCTATTGGTATATCATGGGCGAAGAAGGAATCCGCTCCCTTTTATCATGAGCAGGTCTCTCTTTTTTTTTTTTTGTTTTTCGCTGCATCTCCCCACCTTTCTCATAGACCAATTGGGCCACAAATTGACAATTAAAAAACATGCATTGCATCATTGTTTATTCACAAGGAAGAAAAAAAAAGGGGAATAAGAGCAAAGGACAAGGAGAAATGGGATAAGAACATGCTGACAATAAATAGGATGATATAAAGGGGAGGGGGGGCAGGGGAAATGGTGTAAATGGTGAAGAGTTAAAAAAAAATGAGACGGGAAGACACGTGTCGCTTTTTTTCTTTTTTTTTTTTTTTTTTCTATGATTGTTCATCTAGCGAAGGCGCATCGACAAAGTCGACAATGTCTCTGATGAGAGATTTGCGCATCCTGTTGATGCCAAACTTGTTGGGCATGAGGGCCGTGACACAATGCGCGTGATTGAGCTTTTTGTAAAGGCGCATTCGAATGTCGACCTGATCGCGGCGTGCCGGCGGCAGCGCCTGGCCAAGCATGTTGTACATGTCGGTCGACTGCAAGAGCGGCACCGTGGTATCTTTTTCGCCATGCACAAACAGGATCCTTGGCGCCATATCGAGCAGATCTTCCGATCGCGCAAATAGATCGGCATGCATCTTGACCAACTCCAGCGGCGACTCGCGCCGAAAGCCTTCCACTGATGACCCCATGGCGCGACCCATGGCCGAAATCTTTTCCACACCACGCGCCGCTTCATGCTGATAATGCGTCTCGATATTGTACACGCCCGCAAATCTACCGTCGCAAACCAAAAAAAAAAAAATGAGCAAATTCTCGTCCATTTTTTTTTTTTTTTTTTACGAATCCACGCTTACAAGAGAAGTCCCTCGACTTGGGGCAGGTACGTGTCATTGTCCAAATTGTCCTTGTTTTTCCCCTTTTTCAAGGATTCGTTGCTTGCCTTTTTGAGCACATCTGACAAGACGACTTGGCAAGCGAGATGCGCACCCGCGCTATGGCCCTTTTTGATCAAAAGCAGGCAAATGAGCACATCGTTCGCTGGCAAAAATCGAGCAATAGGGTCTCCCTATTTTTTCCTTTTTTTTTTTTTTTTTTTTTTTTTTTTACCATGACGTAAACCATATCGACATCGACGCCAATGTCCTCGGCATGGTCCACGGTCCACTTGATCGCGGCACGCACGTCTTGGTACATGGCATCGACCTTGACGTTGGGGTATTTTCGGTAGTCGGGAATGACAACGACATAGCCAAGCTCGCGAAGCGTATTGCCCAATGGCGTGTAGATCAATTTCTGTCCTGACGACCACGATCCGCCATAGATAAACACAATCGCAGGCCGCTTTTTGCGGCCCTCGGCACCGGCGCTTTGATCCTGAGGATGATACACGTCTAATCGACACTCTTTTGACGCATCCGAATACACAATGTCGCGTCTAAACGAGAAAATTGCGATGAGACGCGAAACTTTTTTTTCTTTTTTTATATTTACGTGACAATGCGTCGAAAGTCGTCGGTGCCCACTTGCCAATAGCGCCAATACAGATACGTGACCACCATCGGCAAATCAAGGACCCAGCCCAGCAAATGATTGAGCACAATGATATTAATCTTTAGCACGCGCGTCGGGTTATAAGGAAGGTTGAAATTGGCGTCCGTCTGTGCGTGCAACAGGTACATGATCCATGCGAGCATATAAAAAGTGACTAGAAAAACAGTTGAGAAACACGAAAAAAAAAGCAAAACAAGACAAGACTTACACACGAGAAACACAAGCAAAGGCAAACAAAGCACAGCACACACTGCTAGTGCCGGTAGACAAAACAGCGATATAGACAGAAACAAGGTTCGAGACTCAAACCATGCCATGGCAGTGTTGTATGAAAAGAAAAGGAAAGAAGAAATTTTTTTAAAAAAAAAGGGAGGGAGGACGGGGCATTTGCATTTGAAACGGATTGTTCTCGTGTTTCATCCCCAGTTGCTCAAAATTCCACATTCATTTGGGCATTGCCTTTTTGGAATTCATCTAAGAATTGCGGCAACCACCTTTTCTTCGCGGTTTCTTTATTTCTTTTTTGTTCTTTCTCTTTTTAAAAAAAATGTTTAAAAAACCCCTGGGCGCCCTAAAGTCCTTTAGCCCTTTGCGGTCGTCCGATCGCCGCCGTTTCCAGGCCGAGATCTACGATGCGTACCCTGCGCTCAAGGTGCTCAAGGAGCAGGAACGAGATCAAGAGCAAGCCGCGGCCAACAGTGACGAAAAAGGCGAAAAAGACGAAAAAGACGCCACCGCGCCCACGTCCGCGCCCGTCGTCGCGCCGCCCACTCTTTTCCCTGACACGCTCAAAGCTGCCAAATTCGTCTCGCACTGCGAAAAGCCTGGCACCGTGTATGTTGACAATTCAAACCCACTTTGGTTCAAAACACTCGACGGCCCGCCCGTGCCTTCGGTCTACACGCTCTGGCAATATCCGACCATGCTGCCCACACTCTATACCTGGGGCCCAGTCGTTCAAAAGCTCATTGAAGGCGCAGGTAAAAATGGCAATGGGGTGAAAAAAAACGTGTCGAATTTCGTCTCATTTCTCTCTCTCTCTTTTTTTTTTGTTTTTCGTCTCAGACCTTATGATCCCAGGCCTTGTGGGCGCGGTGCCTCCCAATCTGCAACCTGGCGATCTCGTTGCCATCACGATCCGTGGCTACGGGTACCCGCTGGCCATTGGCACCATGGCGCTGCCCAGTGCAGAGATCAAGGTGCGTAGTGGCATGAAGGGCAAGGCTGTGTACCTGCTGCACGTGTTCCAAGATCATCTATGGGCCATGGGCAACAAGAGCGAGCCGCCAGCCATTACGGCGCTCGACGATGACAAAGAGGGTGGCGAGACTGACGACGAAAAACACGAAAATGCTCAGCAACAGCCATCTGAAACGACATCAGCGACACCCACTCCGCCTGCGCCAGTCGCAGACACAATTGCCGCAGCCAATGATACCAGCAAAAGATCCTACACAGTTCAAGGTAGGACCAAAAAAGCAAAAAAAAAAAAAAACAAAAAAAAAAAAGACGCGCGATTTCGCAGTAAAAAGCGAGCATTAACGCGCCCGATTTCGTGCACGCAACAATAGAGGTTGACGAGATCCTGAAAGAGGCATTGATCCAGGGCTTGCTCTACAAGCTGACGCGCGAGCGTGCCACCACCGTGCTGCCCATTTCCACATCGTCGCTGTACACATCGTATCTGCTGCCATGCCGCCCGCGCGGCATCGACCCCGACGTCGACATCAAAAAATCGAGCTGGAAAAAGGTGCAAAAGTTCACAAAGGCAATGGAGAAACTCGGCATCCTCAAAGTCAAAGAGCAACGCGGCGAAAGTAACGTCACAACCGTCAATTGGACGCATCCAAGGTAAAAAAAAAAAAGAGATGAAAATCAAAAGAAAAACCACCCTCATCGCTTTTGTTTATCAAGTCTGCAAGGCGTCAGCCCTTACAAGTACATCAAAACGCAGACACCCGAGGATACGGGTGCAAACAACGCAGAGCAGCACTCCTCGACTGCCAATGGCACCGCATCATCTCCAGCAGGCACATCGGCAGGAGCAGCAGGAGCAGCAGCCGCGCCAATTCAAATCACGGATATGTACAAGGCGCATCAGGCAGGTACACGTGCGCTGTTTGACGCGGTTAAAAAGGACACGGGCGCGTATTACACGGCCCAGCAGGTGCGCGACGTCGCATTGGCGTACATCCAGCAGGAAGACCTCGTCAATCCATCGAATCGCAAGATGATCAAGATTGACGCCGTCTTGACTGACGCTATTCTGTCCAAAGACGAGTATCAGACCGTGCATCAATTGGGCCGCGATCAAATCGTGCAAAGGTAAGACCTCATTCATGGCCAATTCGTCCAGCAAATCATTCATTTCTTTTTGTGTGAACCAAGATTGGTCGCCAAGCTGCAGCCTTTCCACATGGTCACCTTGGGGAACAAGGAGCCATTGATTAAAAAGGGCACTCCCAAGCCCGTCGAGATCACGCAAGAAACGCGCCAGGGCAGAAAGACCATGACCAAGGTCACCGGCATGGAATCCTTTGGCATGGACATTGACGAACTATGCAAAGAGCTAACAAAGCTCTGCGCCAGCAGCGCAACCTGTAAGTTTTTTTTTTTTTTTTTTTTTATTGCTCTCGCTCGGCCATTGACTCATCCTGTTGCAATTGATTCTAGCCAATGCCATTGCCGGCACGAGCCCCAAGGCACCGCTGTACGAAGTCCTCGTCCAAGGTCCCCAGATCAAGCATGTATCGGAGCTGCTGCTGCGCAAGGGCGTGCCAAAAAAGTTTATTATGGTCCATGATAAAACGGCGAAAAAAAAGGGCAAGAAATAAGCTTCTCTTTGCCCTTGTAACATCATCAATAAATCCGGCTTCTGAGCCTCAGAATGGGATCAAAAATGCCAAACACGATTTAATGACCAATCACTGGCCCTACGAGCCAGGAACTTGTGGCATATGATAACGAAATGTGCAGAATCTTACCCCCCTTTTGCAAGGCACGTCCTTCGGACCTTGTTCATCGGGTCCTATATTTGAGCTAGAGGACGCTGAGCACAAAAAGCCTACGATGTCATGTTTTTTTTTTCAGAGATCAGATCGGTCAGTCCTAAGAAATGCATTTTTCATAAAGTCAGGGCCAAATCAGGGCCAAAACGATCCCAGAAGGCAAACTCGCTGAAAACTCGACGCGATGTCCCCAAATCACAATCGTTTTCATCGCATTTGGCCGCGGATTCACTTGAGGCGACTCGCGCATCGGGGCCCTCAGCTGTTGCCGCGGTACGAGACCAAATGGTCATAATATTACTCCCTTTACGTACGCCTACCTTTGTAACTGGCACTTTCTCAGAAACTTGCTCATCTGGTCCCGGACCAGTTGATGGTAAATCCAATTCTCCAGCAATGTTTATTTTTTTTTTTTTTGCGAATCGGATCACTCAGTTCTGAGAAATCTCGAGATTCGTGTTTGCTACGTAGTGAAAAAACCAGAGCGAGAGCCAAACAATATTTTACGCGTTCCTCCCGACGAGACAGACCATCTGGCTCCAAATTTAGAGCTTAATCAGGCCGTTGACGAGAAAATCAATGATAGTTGAAATCCACAATTTCGATTCTGGCGCGTTAAAACCTGATTTGATCACGCTGAAAACTTACAAATGAAATATCATATGTAAAACGCGCGCGGCGGACATTCAGCCCGGCAAAGCCGATGCGTAACTTTTGTACACCTGCGATGATGCCGGATTAAAATTTCAACTCCAATTTTCTTGGGAAGAAACAAGGCAACCCTCGACAAGCTTGCCTAAACAAACGATGCAGAGTGTTATTCGCTGTTAAATGAGATCAGTTTCACTGGCGTGCGACCAAAACTGGTTGAGAATTCAAGTTTCAAAAATTTGACATTGATCGCGCGCTTTTTGCTCGCGATCCATCAAGTCAACTCCCGAATTTTATTGCAAAATGCAGTTGATTGCTTTTTGCTTATCAAGAGGGGGTCAAAGTATCTAATGACATGACTCTCAAAGCGCTGATTGATGTGTACAGTAGGTTGCCAAACGGATTTGGATTTTCTGTCCGGGAATGAACCTCTCAAGCGGGGGACCCTCCTCCAGATGCATTTTGACTTGACCAACTTTTTTTTCCCAGATTCGAAAAAAAAACATTTCACCACCAAGGACTCGTCGCAATGCCACGAAACTTTTCACCTATAAGATTCGGCTTTTTTATTTTCAGAACAAGTAAAACACGGACATCAACCAGCTGGTTCAGCGAGAAACTTAACATTGCTGAAAATTTACTTGGCTGTACCGGATTTGTCCAACAAGTCTGCGTGAAAACATTTTTTTATACGTGCAAATTAAAATTTTGTGCGTGCAAAAAAGCCAATTGAGCACGCGAAAAGTGGAATTGAGGTGCGCGCGGATTGGGGGGGGGTATGGGTACGCGCAGGTTGGGGTGTGAAGCGCGCAAATAAATTTAATTTACAGTAGGATGCCTATCGAATTTCGTCGTTAAGAAATGACGCATCTCACCAAAATTGCATACATTTGGTATGATATTAGCTCAGCAAAACACGTCATCCTCGCGTTTCCTTGGCACATCTACCGGTAGCGCCTCTTGCGCTTGTTCTTGTACTGTGGTTTTAATTTGGAATATCTTACACGCTTCGTCGCTGAGATATGACGCGTCTCACCAAAATTGCATACATTTGGTACAGTATTAGCTCAGCAAAAACACGTCGTCCTCGCGTTTCCTCGGCACATCTCGCGCCTCTTGCGCCTGTTCTTGTAAGTGGATTTAAATATTTGGAATATCTGACGCGCTTCGTCGTTGAGAAATGACGCGCAGCATTGTATTTTTTTTACTACCCACCCAACCACCCGTTTTTTATTTTTTTACAATTTTTTTCGCGATTGATACAGCGAACAAAAAAGGAAATTGAATGGCAAATCCATCCAACACAGTCCTCGGGCTTGACCAACTTAGTGACCTCCAAGATTGATCGTGGCGTGAATGAGCGAATCTCCTTCGGTCAATTATTGCGATCTACTACGGACACCTGCCTTGACCTTGCTCCAAAATTCCTCGATTGTATTCAAGAAGGAGGGAGAGTGGGAGACCAAGGGGGGAGGTATACAATGTCTTGTACTCTCGAGAAGAGCTGATGATCAACTCACTGATCACTGGCGACTTGTGGATTGGCGCATTGTCCATACTGTAAAAATCATTTCGCGGTGAGATCGTGCTTCAATCACCGCCAAACTTATCATCGTGCATTTTTTAACGCTCCTCTTTTCAGAAAAAATAAAAACTACCGGTAGAGGTCACCCTGGTTGCTGTCGAAACATGCATGCATTAATTTCACGAATTTACACAAATTGTCACGATCCAATTCGTTTCATGAGCAATCCCACAACTCTTTTTTTCCTTGCTGATGAAAGACATTGTATCGGCAGACTTGTATGTCATTTTCAGATTGCTTGTTTGCCCGATAGACGATTTTGCACGTTTGCAAAAGTCCAAACATTGGATTAATTTTTAAACTCAATTTTCTTGACAACTGCAAAAACAAATCGCAGTGCTTTTAACGTGTGGTAAGCAACTTTTGAATCTCTATCGAGTAAAACCAGTTTCGTTCAGGTTCCGCCTGGGATGGATCGTCACAGTTTCACTGGTGGATGGCCAAAACTGACAGAGAAAACCCACTTTTTCATCAAAATCTTTGAGCGCGATTTGCTCAACAGCGGTCTAGTCAACCTCCGATTTTTATTGCAGATTTGATAACAAACAGGGGACAAAGCATCTAATGGGATGACTTGCAGCGCGCTAACTTGGGTATTAACTTTTTGCATCGTCATTTCATCAGGCTGAAGCCCATTCAGCACACAAAAATGTGCGAAATAAAAAAATAAAAAAATAGAAAAAAAATAAAAATTCCATGCAGTCCACCACCTGAATTTGGAAGTGTCAAACCTAAAATTTTTTTCAAAAAAATCTTGCTCAAAGTAGGAACTTTTTCTCAGTCGATCGTCGTTCATGCGTCACTTTCGGGCTTTTTTCTTACAGTAATATGCGGCGACCTGCCATTTTGTCTGCCAATAGCAAATTGTGGGAGTCACCTGTTTGGGATGCATTGATCACTCGGAGTTCGAAAAATTCCAAATCGGGCATTTCTGAGATTGAAATGTGTGACCCCTGAGACCCCTGAATTTTTCAAAAGTGGTCGTACAGTAGAGCTCTGGGGGTTTACCGTAAACTTTTTTGTTGCAAATCTTGCACTGAATGCGATGCAGGTATTTTTGAACGGGATCAACCATGCAGGTGGCGAGATGAATAGAAAATAGTACAAATAGGAAGTTTTTGACATTTTCAAACTCAAAAAAATCGGGCGGGTCCACCTTGAACACTGGGCTACTGTACATACCGTACAGTATAATAATTAATGCCGCGATGCAAGTTTCATTTACGGGCAAGTACAGTAGGCTGTAAAAAATTTTCTGGAGGCACAGCAAGCCGGTAAAGTTCGAAAGACACGCTTTGTCGTTTTCTTATGGGCAAATATAAGCATTTTTGTGCAGTGTACTGCGCTGCAGCGAGCATCGAAGGAACAGTGCAGGCCAGGTTGTGGTCGTTGAGATAAAAAATGGTTAGGTCAACCATTTTATTTTTGTGTAAATCTAACAAAGCGGATGAAAATCATGCACTTGTGCATTTTTCCAAGCACTATTCAAGCAAAATTTTCGAAAAAGATATGCTTCATGGTGCTGTATCCAAGCGATCCTATACAGATTTACAGTCGCAACGGCTCAGATCTCTCGGAAGCGTACGTAAAAAATAACATGTTTCCGTAAACCCTCGCTTGCCAATGCCATTTTCAAAATGTATTCTTTTTGGAATGCGCAAATGTACTAGTAAAATTCACCCTGCCGCTGGACTCATATGTACTGCAAAAATCGCTCCGTTCGATAGTCTCCAGTGCACAGATGCAATGGTTCTGTGGAGCTCAGTGTCAAAAAAATGGTCTTTTTTTTTGCGCAACTCATTTTTATCGAGACATCGACTTTTAAAACGATCCGCTGTGGGCAGCATTGTATAATGATAGTTCATGGTGTGCTCTACTTGAAGGGCTGTGTAGGAATGGCAATCATCTGGCGCAAATAACTTGAAAATACAAAACAAACGTCGAATATACAGTAATGGGTAATGCAGTGTGCACATTCTTCAAAGGCACGTCGGGGAAGCAATTAGGCGCACAAGGCGCCGCTTGGTGCCCTGGAATCGCTTTCTTTTCTTCCTCACTCTTTTTTTTTTCTTTGCATCTCCAATGGATCCAGGCAGCCGACCTACAAGCACGACCACCGCCACGACCACTAGTTCATCATATGAACAGCGCATGCCTCGTGGCAAGAGCATCTTGGACCGCAACCTAAACAAAACGCGCGGCACCGAGGTAACCACGATTTCTTACAGCATTGCTGCGAAAATGGCCAAATTGACCATTCTCGCGCATCATGTGCCATCCGTTCGTGTAGGTGAGCCTCAGTGCACAGGCATTCCTCTTCTCAGAGATGCTGCAATATACCCAGAAGCGCGTCAACGGCATCCAAGACCTGGAGCAAAAGTAAAAACGCTCGCTGTACTTCGAGTCAAGGTGTTTGACACGACCTTTTCTTTTTTTAGACTGAATGAGTTGGGCTATCGAGCGGGTCTTCGCATCCTGGAGCTCCTCAGCTGGCGCGAAAAGGCTGCCAAGCGCGAGACGCGTGTGCTTGGCGTACTGTATTTTGTGCATAATGTTGTTTGGAAGTATCTTTTTGGCAAACAAGCTGATTCGCTGGAAAAGAGCACGGAGAACGAGGACGAGTGTAAGTATTGGAGCCTTGCCCCACTTGCACTTAGTCAGCGACGCGAAAATGGTACCCACACACCCATTTTCTTTCTTTTTAGACATGATCTCGGACAATGATCCCGTGTTAAGCAGGTACATCTCTGTGCCCAAGGAACTTTCGCAGCTGAATTGCAACGCGTTTATTGCTGGCATTGTCGAGGCGTGTTTGGACGGCTATCAATTCGTAAGAAATACGTCTCCTAATATGCACATGTGCTGGGCTTACCTTTTTTTATTTTATTTTATTTTTTTTTTTGCCTGCTATATACAGCCAGCGCGTGTCACAGCCCACACGGTGCCCATTGATGGCTTTCCCCAGCGCACGACGATTCTGATCAAGCTGGACAAGGAGGTGTTGCAGCGCGAAGAGCAATGGAAATAGAATAAAATGAATATGGCACGCCGTTTTTCTCATTTTTTTTATTCATGCAATGCTTAAATCATTGATCTCCCAAGCTAGTATATAATCTTGTGCTTGGCATAAATGGATGGGGGGGGGGCGCCAGCAGCAGCTATCGAGTCGCTGCTCGTTTTATCCACTGTTGACGTGTCCTGGCGTTTAAATGCGCAAATATGCTCCAGGCTCTGTGCAACAGCCTTGAAGCATTATATGGGTTATCCAACCACGCGTCCACTTTTTTACAAAGCGTTTTGGATGTCTCTCAAAGTAAGATTGGGCAATGCGCAATTTGGCGGGCAACAACTTGCTTTAATAATCTCGTGCTTGGCGTCCTGGCAGTGTTCCGAGAGGATGTTGCGCGCTACACTTGCTGTAAATTTTGATTTTAAATCGAATGGAGTTATTTTCGTGTCACACTCGCTTGATAAAATCAAGAGAAAATCGCATATTTGCTGCCAAAGATCAAAATCCGCACGTGCATTACAATTTGCTCAATATGCTGTAAAGTTGTGAGAATTCGATTGGATTCTAAATTAAATTTTACAGGCCGTACAGGAAAACTCTCTTGTGATGTACGCAGGGTTAGAAGTGTTTGCATTAGTGCAAACCGTGAAATTCGAGCAAATCGCTCGAAAACGAGCCATTTAACATTCAATCCAGACGTCTTCACGGGATTCAGCTTTGTCAATTACCCCTCGTACGATTGTCAAGACTTCAACGCAAGGCCAAGGACAAAAAAAAATAAATTATACGCGCGTCGTAAAATGTCCCAGGTCTGGTGATCGATTATTGCACATCGATCATCGCTGGCTGTAGCGGCACCTGCTTGGGAATGCTTGGTGAGCGCGTCAATTCGCACCTTTGTGGCGTCCAGCTACTCAGTCTCGCCTGTTTTCAAGATGTTTGGAGAGCAGCGTCAAAGAGATAATCAAAACTGTAATGAAGTCGACCACCACTGGGTGTCTTCAAGGTCCAATCGATTTTATCCATGCCTGGTGGCAAATCACCCATAAACCCAAACGCTGAATCTCGTGTATTTTAAACAAAAATATGAGTTTTCCTTATCAACAATACGCCAGCACGCACTTTATGCTGACATGGTATTGTGAAAAAGGGGGCATTGAAAGGCAAACTATAAAAGTCCGCCACCACCCCTTTTTTTATCCTTGCCTCACGTTACAATTTGGCTAGTCTGCGGAAAAAAAAGACACAAACACGAGAAATGATACGCCTTTTTATTATCGCCTTGCACCTAATCCGCATTGTTGTTGCTTGGGGTCAACTCTGTGGGCCATTGAGTCCATGTGACTGTTTAGAAACGCGCTGGAATGCCTGATTTTTGCGCGACGCGCTCGTTATTCTTATGTTTCCATCTCGTCGAACGGCCCACGCTCAGTGCGTTAAGGAGTAGAGCAAAGGCAAGCACGCAAGACGCGTTCTTGTCACGCACGGCGCCCCTCCTTGGCATGAAATTGCAGATCGATCGCGCGAAACGGGCGTGTTTGCATAATTTTGCTGATCTTTTTCCCTGGCGAGCGACTTTGATCTTGTGACCTGCCTCAATGTCCACATGCGTCGAGCCATGATGACTGGCTGATCTTTTCCCGAATCACACACTTTTTTTTTTGTTTTCTTCTCATCGGCTCCCTTTTGTTCTCCATTGTACCGATGCGTCAGGCACATTTTGGTTTTCCTCCCCCGCCTCATGACACAAATTCTTGGCTCCGCTCGATTGCTCAACAGGCATGTTTGATTGATTGGAATCCACCCCAATTGGTGCCGACAAGGTCACACAATAGCTAATAAAAGGGCAGACATTTGAAGCGTTTGCGTTCTTTTACCCTTTTTTTCTCCACCACACTCCTCCATCCTCCTCCCCCTTCTCTTGTCTTTCCCGCTGCTGCCTCAGAAGCACTCCCATCCATTGGACCCCCTTTTGCTTCTGATCAGTGACTAGAGACAATCCCAAGGAAGAACAAACAAAGACACTCATTTGCATTCACGTTCCTTACATTTCTCCTCTCTCGCCTCTTTTTTTTTTCATCACACCACGCCCTCACATCTTTCTCTCATCCCCCCTCGCCTCCAAACCCCTTTATTTGTGATCATCTTTTACTGTTCTTTTTTTTTTTCCACGTCTTTTTTGTCTCCTTTTGTTTTTGCGCCGCCCTCTTTTTCATCCGTTTCGCCCAATTCGTGATCTTTGACGCTAAGCAACCTTCACCCCCCCCTTTTCAGCCAGCCTATCCAGACCTTCGCAGCTTTTGTGCACCCACAGGATCGACCTCTTTTTCTTGTTTCTAAGCGCGCTGTGACACGAAACATTCCCAAATTTGGAAACGGACCTTGAAAACAGCACGCAATCAAAAAGGTTGGGACCCGATTTTTGATGCCTCCCTTTTTTTTCTTCTCGTTCATCCTCATTTTTATCCACTTGTTCCCCTTTTTTTGACATCTAGACAACCTTGCTTTCGCGCTTTTCCTATTTTCCAACACGTTTATTCGATGGAGAGGCCTCTATCCATTGCCGTGATAGAAACGACAGCCATTATAGCCGACGAAACAAGCGCGCTAAAGTCGCTTCAGGTACCAAAAAAAACGTTTTTTTTTTTTTTTTGCCCCGCTGCGATCCTCACTTTTGCTTTTTTCACCAGGTTCTCAACGTTATTGTGCAAACGTCGTCGTGCGTGCTCTCGCTGGTGCGCTACCTGCCGGACTTGACCGAGTTTGATCAGCTGGTAAGCACAAACGAGAGGGAAAAAGGGGGCGTTGAAACGACAAGGGGGGAGGCACAATGGACAGAAATCACATGACAATGGGCTTTTTTTTCGATTTTATCTTTAGATCAAGTACCACTTCAAGTCCAAGGTCCCGTTCCCGACCCTGGCGGAGCAACAGCTGCTCAGTGGCAAGCGTGCATCATCGCGTGCCAAGCGAAGCAATAGCTTGCGCAAGCTGTTCCGCTCGCTCTCCAGCCATCACCAACACCATTCGTCGTCGACAAGCGCGTCATCGTCCACGGTGTCAAAGCGCAAGACCAATGCCAGCAAGGTGGAGTGGTATTTGCAACAATGCCTTGCCGATCCGGTCATTGCGCAATCATCCGTGCTGCGCGACTTTTTTTCCATCCAACGCGACGAAGACCAGAAGCTTCCCATCAAGGTCGCGTCGCCCACGGCCAGCCAGATCTCCGTCGTCGTCATGAATGAGGCCCGTGTGCCACCCGTGTCCCCAACAGCACAACACGACAGCCTCATTAGCGACCATCTCCCCGACGACCAGCCATTGACCTTGCCCGTGCGGGCGCAGGAGCCTGTGCACGATAACGAGCAAGAAAACAACGAGCAGATGGATCAAAAGCAGCCAACCCAGCCTGAAAACGCGGTTGCCGCATCACCCACCGTGTCCGACGCGTCCGACACGTCCAACGAATCGCGCCCGCTTTCCGTCAAGGACGACATGGTCTCGCTCGACAACCTGCTGCGCGACGCAATGTCCCCGCCGTTGCCACCCAGCCCAATTGTCCCTCAAGACGCCGACGATGCTCCTTTGTCGCCTACAGAATCCGGTCCCAATGACCAACAGGAACCCGTCTTTCCTTTGCAACGCTTTGACATGCTAAAGGTCCTCGGCAAGGGCTGCATGGGCAAGGTAAGACAAAAAAAAAAAGAAACAAAAAAAGACAAAAACAAGCAAAAACATGGTATAAATGCAAAAAAAAAGGATGCTCATTTTCTTTTTTTCTTTTTTAATAGGTGCTCCTGGTGAGATCGCACGCGACGGAGGAATTGTACGCGCTCAAGAAGATCGCCAAGGATTTGGTGATTGAGCAACGCGAGATTACGCACACACTGACGGAGCGCGAGATTCTTGCGACATTGGCGCCGACACGGCACCCGAATTTGGCGCATTTGCATCTTGCGTTCCAGGACACGCATTCTCTTTACCTCGTGACGGATTACCTTTGCGGTGGCGATCTTGCGACGCAGATGAGCACGTGTATCACGTTTTCCAAGGAACGCACGAGATTCTATGCGGCGGAGATGATCGAGGGCATTGGCGAGCTGCACCGGCTGGGTATCCTGTACCGCGACCTCAAGCCCGAGAATATCCTGCTGACGCGTCAAGGCCATGTGGTGCTTACCGACTTTGGATTGAGCAAATGGCTAATTGACACGCCATACACCGAGACATTCTGCGGTACGGCCGAGTATTTGGCACCCGAGGTGCTTACTGGCGAACCGTACTCGTTTGGCATTGATCATTGGAGCTACGGTACCATCCTGTACGAGATGCTTGCAGGGATCACGCCATTCTGGGCCGACAACCACATGGAGATGTACCAGCGTGTCCTGGAAGACCCGCTCGAGTTCCCCGTCCCCGACGAAAATGGCATGCCCGAATTCGATTATGACACTGCCGACTTTTTGTCTCAATTGCTCGAACGCGATCCTCTCGTCCGACTTGGCGCCAATGGCGTCGATGAGATCAAGAACCATCCTTACTTTGCCAGCCTCAATTGGGACGATGTGTACAACCAGCGTCTTATCCCGCCATATGTCCCGCCCCTCGAATCCGACATGGACTTTGCCAACTTTGATGCCACCTTTTTGGACATGTCGCCCACATTGACCCCTGTCGGCTCGCAGGTCGATCTGTCGCAGGAGATGCAAGATGTGTTTGACGATTATGCTTTCACAAACGGCCTATTGGCGCCATCCATCAACCAAAACGAGCATCACGATGTCCAAAGCGACGACGTCGATGTTCAAGACGATCGCGCCAGCCACATGTCCGTCGATGTCCCGCTCGCCATGGACGCGTCCAATGCGCACGATGACGCGTCCTTCATACAAGATGACGCGTCGTTCACACAGGAAGACGCGTCGCCATCGCCGCTGTTTCAGCCTGCACGCAAACGAGGCAGCATTAGCATGCTGTCGGACGTCGACAGCCTCCGCCTCGAGTCACCGCTGTTGCACGGCGATGACGACCGCGGCGTCAAGCGTCGCAACACCCAGAGCACGGCTGAAACACATGCGTCCCAGCCTGACGACGCACAAATGGCCTCAATGACTGCGCCAAACGCACAGCCCGCACAAGGCAACCCCCGCCATGATACCACCACCATCACCACGACCACCAATTCATCCATTGCCTCGTCCAATTTGCACGGATCGTCCACTCTGATCCCAGAGTCGCTGTCCACAGCCAAGGCCACCAGCCATCACCGCCCCAGCAACGATCACCTTGCAAAGGAAATCACCTTTGGTAAAAAGGACTTGGACTTGCAATTCTCAGTCAAAGTGAAAAAGCAGAATGGCTTCGCTGCCAATCAGACGCCATCGAAAAAATCAAAATCATTTAAAGCATCCGCACGCCGCTTCCTCTCGCCCTTTTTCTAGAACCCCCACTTTTTTTTTCCTTCCATCTTGATCACTCATCATCTTCTTCATCCTCACCCATGTTTTTGTCTTTGTTCTTCTCCTCCCTTGCTTTGTTTTATGTCGTCAGCGTTTAATCCCGCCACCCCTTGCCCTTCCTTTCCTTTAGGCTCACCCCCTTGCCCTTCCTTTTTATTTTCTTTCTTCCTCTTTTATGCTCATTTGTCATTTTATCCCCCCTTTTCTCCTCTATTATCTTAGCCCACTTTTTTTTCTTTCAACACATCATTTTAATCCTTACTCCACCCTTTTTTTTCAAACTAAATTCGTCTCTTCCTCCATTTTAATCCATTTCCATGGCTCTGAAGCTTTCTTTGATGCATTACACGCGTCCATGTTGACGGTATTTGGAATCGCATCGGAACTGCCATTTCAATGAGCGGGCAAAATGTCAAAAAGTTGCGTATTTCGCTTTTTTTTTTTTTTTTTTTTTTTTTTTTTTTTGATGAGCCATGCCCCTTTGCTGGTGCAGAATTGCTGGTGGTGCTTATTCTATAGAAAGATTGGAAACGTTTCGGCAGACAGCGCCGAAGGTCACCCATTGCTGACCAATCGATCATCACGTCAGCCAAGTGGAGCCTGCGCCACTATGCCGGTTTATGCAAAAAGGTGCCTCGACGCGCCGCCTATTTAAATTTCTGCAATGACGCCTTGCACCCTATCGCCCCCCCTTTTTTTTTCCTTAACGACACGTGCAGCCATGACCAAAAATAAGACATTGATGATCCATGCGCATCCCAAGGTGGATGATCCTGCTTCGTATAGCGTGCGTGTGGGCAAGCGCTTCCTCAAGACGTACGAGGGCCTCGTGGACGCCGACCACATCATTGAGCACATCTACTTGTACCGGGACGAGGTGCCTGCCCTGGACGTCAAAGTGTTTTCCGCGTGGGACAAGCAAGAAAAGGGCACGGAGCTCAGCAAGAGCGAGAGGCAGGTGATGGATCGGATGAGCGAGATCATGGCGCAATTCAAAAGCGCCCACACGTTTGTGATTGTGATGCCATTGCACAATTTTAGCGTGCCATCCAAGCTCAAGGACTACATGGACAATATCATTATTTCAGACCACACATTCAAGTACACAAGCAATGGATACGTCGGCCTTATGACCGGCAACCGACGCGTCCTCGTCATCCAGGCTAGCGGTGCCGTCCTGACTAACAATGACTGGTTCACCTCTGTCGAATTTTCGCACCAGTTTCTTAAGGCCTCTTTTGAATTCATGGGCATCCTGGACTACCAAATAATCCGCGTACAGGGAACAGACACGTCCAAGGTAGCCGATCCGTTAACTCCCGTACTACATGAGGCCGATGAAGCCGCAAAACGCCTCACTATGCCATGGTAGCTCAATTTCCAACGTGTTTTTTCTGCTTTGATTGTTACCCCCCTCGCCATTATTATGTTGCCTGCGCGCGCGCATCTGTTAGTGTCGATGATCACAAGAAAATAGCACGCGTTATGCTCGATTCGTGGTGCATTGAAATGGATCCAATAAATTTTTTTTTTTTTCTTTTGCTGTGTTGACACGCTTGACCACGCGCCCGCCGACTTGTTGCAAAGGTGAATGTCTATTTGTTAAAACGTACTTGTGCAATAAAAATAAATGATCGATTCAAAAACCATCGATCTACAGTGATCGCGTACAGTATGATACTGTACGATACACTATGAAATTCACAGTGTCTTTAGCTCATGAACGCCGCGCGTCACAGCAAGATTTCCCCTCCACCAGAACTGGATTTTGGTTTATTTTGGCGATTTTTTTGCGTTTTCACATTACATATGAGACATGATACATTCACATTAAAAGAGCGCGGCCCAAAAGTAACACCATTTAATTCTAAATTAAAATTTTCATTCAGGGGCGACGCGCTACACCCTCTAAAAGCATTTACAGGGGGTCCAGAAGAAAAAGATTACAGTCAACTCAAAAAAATCAGGGCGCAACGAAACCGGGCGAGTGAAGCGCGAGATTCGGGGGCTCCTTGATGATGACGCTCATGCATCTGTGGCGGCTCTTGTTGATGAAGGCATGGGCCTCATTTCATCTTATGCAAATACCGGTAAGTACGATACCAGCACGCGCCCACGGCCCACCCGATAGCGCCGTCCTATTCCCTTCCGCACTACTACCCATGAACGACAGCGCCATCCCATTCCCTTCCGCACCACACCACCAATGGACGACAGCGCCGGCACATCTTCTCACCCCACCACAGGTAGAGTAGGCCGTCAAAATTCGAAAAACACGCATTGTTGTTTTCCAAAGTCAAAGGTGTACCTTTTTGTACGTTGTTGCGGCAGGCATAAAACAAGGGCACACGTCTGATTCTGTTCGGGCTGTCATTAAATACCTACTTCTGTAATTGATCGGATCAAACACCCTGTTATGTGTAAAATCCCATCCAAATGAATGAAAATTCTTGCTGGATGCCGTGCAAGGATCTCCCCATCAAGCCTCACGTTGATATTCATTTGTCGGCATGTGCAACAGGTATTACATGTCGCTTCTATTCTCTTAAAGTGGCACCTTTTTTTTTTTTTTTTTTTTTTTTAACATTTTCTATTTGACACATTTTCGCCATTAAATCATGTCTTCCTCTGCACCCACCTGGGGACTCCCTATGACATCTACCTCATTTTGAAGCCTGCATCCTCATATGTACTCTGTATTGTTTCAAGTTTGATCAGAATCAGATAAAATCGTCTTGATTTTTATCAAATTGTGCGCGGCAATCCAACGATTGGGCATTGTTCGCCGCGTGCGCACGCCAGGGAGACAGAAAATACGCCAAGACGACTTGTCTGATGTCAAAGCCCCACCCAAAAAAATGGATGGTCGCGTTCAACACATTCTAGAAGGACATAAAAAGGCTCAAATGCGAAGATTGTCTCAAACTAGGGCCAAAAAAAAAAAGGGAGATTGTGACCTGATCTGCAAGTGTCGGTGCGCAGCACCGAGGGTCCGCGCCAATGGCTCGGTGTTTAGTCAGCTGTCTCGGGTTGGCGGTCCAATTGTCAGCCCATGAGCCATTAAAACCAGCGGAGTCCAATGGCGCCATTTTCTGCCTGTGCATCTTCATTGTCCCGCCCGGCCGTCTATAAAACTTCTGCATTTGTTCCTCTCCTTTTTCCTTTTTTTGTCTTTTTTTTTTTTTTTTTTTTTTTTTTTTTTTTTTTTTTAGCGATCATGACCAAAAACAAAACATTGATTATCCATGCGCATCCCAAGGTGGACGACCTTGCGTCGTACAGCGTGCGAGTGGGCAAGCGATTCCTCGAGACGTACAAGGGCCTTGTTGACGCTGATCACATCATTGAGCACATTTACTTGTACCGGGACGAGGTGCCTGCGCTCGACACCACGGTGTTTTCCGCTTGGGACAAGCAAGCAAAGGGCGCGGAGCTTAGCAAGAGCGAGAAGCAGGTGACAGATCGCATGAACGAGCTTGTTGAGCAATTCAAGAGCGCACACACGTATGTGATGGTGATGCCATTGCATAATTTCAACGTGCCATCGAAGCTCAAGGACTACATGGACAATATCCTCATTGCCGGCCACACATTCAAGTATACGAGCAATGGCGCTGTTGGTCTCATGACCGACGATCGCCGCTTGCTTGTCATCCAGGGCAGCGGCGCCGTGTACACGAACAATGACTGGTACACGGGCGTCGAATTCTCACACCAATGGCTCAAGGCCATGTTTAAGCTCATTGGTGTCCTGGACTACCAAATTATTCGCGTGCAGGGCACAAATACATCCAAGGTGACCGATCCATTGACCCCAGCCTTGGACGAGGCCGACGACGCGGCGAAACGCCTCGCTACTTCATAGTAGCAAAATTTGATTCCCCACTTTTTTTCCTATTTTTTTCTTTTTTTTTTTTTTGCATCTCATCCCCATTTCCTATTAATCTCTTTTGCATGAAATAATAAAATTTTTAGAAATGTTTCATCAAATTTTATACGTGCGCGTAACTTGAAATACGCCCCGCGCGCCTTGCTGCTTTCTCTCTTTTTTCCACCTCTGCCCTTCGCCCACGTCCAAACGACTCAATATTTTTTAGGTTTAATTTATTGAGCAAGCAAAAGATAACTATACAGTGAGATGCCTCTCAAACCTCCACCATTGCACGCCCAAGGTTACCAGCTGCCCAATACTCTTTTCCTCGTCGCGCTATCCCCATTGGATCGTCCGCAATCGCTGTTTCCATCTTTTTTTCCTGTTCGCGACGAGGCGCGACGCCGTCGCGCCCACCTCCCCGCCGAATTCCGCTCGGCATTGTTGTGCGACCTCGGTGTCAGATCCCCGCCTGTTTCCCCCCTTTTTTCGTTCTTTCCCTTTTTTTTTTCTTCACCGTTCTCAACACCAGCATCGCTCGCTTTTCTCTCTCTCTGTGTTGTGAACAAATAAATAGGTCTTGCTCCCCTTATTGCCATGACTGACCCGTCTCAAGCGTCCTCAAGGTCTCTGCCGCCCGCGCCCCGCCGCATACGTGGCTATGCGGCCCACCAAGAGCGACGCGCGACCATGTTGACGTGGCCCGACCAGGTCAAACACGTCGACGGCGACGCCCACGCCCACGCCCACGCCCACGTCATGACTAGCATGGGGACGAGAGTGAGCCGAGTCATGACAGAAATAGCATGCTTTTCGCGCTTTGCCGGCCAGCCGTGCCTCCAGATTTTTTTTTTTTTTCAGTCTGCCTGTCAGCCGATAAAAGAAAAAGGATTTTTTTGCGGCCGAGCGCTAAAATACTGCGACAGCGTGATTAAAAAGCACCCACAACGTCCGATCTTGCTCATTTTCTGCATCAAGGGCGCACAGCCGGCCACTTTTATTCAATCCATTCGTCAAACACCCGGTGAAACCGTGGGCGCTGCGTCTGCAAGGCCACGGTGTGTGGACGGCTGACTTCATCCTTGTGGACGCATCAGCAACAGCTTGCGACAGCCTCGACGCACCCCATCGTCGCTTTAGCTTATTTTTTTTTTTTCAAGACAATCAACGAGGTCTTGCTTTGAGCGAGTCTAGTGAAAATGCGACAATGCAGCTCTTGTATGAAATCGCGCTGTCTTTTGCATATGAGCAACCGCGCGACACAAAATGATTTCCGCGCCACGATCGACCGCTTCTGCCCAACGTCCGCGGAACTTTTGGAAACGAGCATGAGAGCACACTGGCGACAAGCGAAAAACCCGCAAAGCAATCTTACGTGGGCTTCAACACGTCGTGCTCCCCTTTTATCACTCCTCTTCAATCTGTAATTGAAATAAATAGTACGTATCTTGACGCGTCATGTGCCTTCCTGCTTTCTTTCTCTCAATTTTCTCCTGCTGTGCGTCCAGGTCCAAGTGGCTCAATGTGTAGTATACAGTGTTGTTTACTTTATTGAGCAAAGCAAAGGAAAATCATACAGAGAGCAAATCAATAATAAAAAAAAGAGTGGATCCATTCAAAACCATGTCTGAGCGCGATCAAAAGACACCCAGGTCGACGTCGTCGTAATTGGCGCCCCATTCGTTGGACGTGGGGTTCTTTTTGCGCTCCTGGAGATGCAACAGAGTGGCGCGGAAGTGCTGCTTTACGTATTCAGCGGGATTGCCCTCGATGTTGATTAAAGAGGACGAATTGGCGGTGGGCGGATGCTGATCGGGGTCGTCCAGGTTATTCAGGTTGGTATGGATGAGGTCAATCAGGCCGTTCAGGTACTTGACAGTAACCTAGCAGAGGAAAAAAAAATGAGCGCAAATTAAAAAAAAAAGAAAACAAAAGAAAAAGAAAAATCAACTTACAGCCTCATTGCCTTTTTCAAAGTAATAGATGTATTGGTTAAGGATCTCGACAAAGAGCTCGACATTTGTGACGGCGTCCATGAGAGTGTCTGCGATTTTGAGCGATTTTTGCAGGCATTCGAGTGCGCGCTTGCCTTCCTTTGAGATTGGCTTGTCCTCTGGGTTCTCCTGGTTGTCGGGCTGCCACCAGAGGTGGGACGCGAGGTACAGGGCGCGGCATTGGTCGGGTTTCTTGAGGAGGCGCGCGCAGTGCAGCACAGTCTTTGTGACAAGCGTGTCGTAATTCTCGACCGAGAAGACACGCGCCTGCTGCAATGCGCCAATGATGCATGTAAGAGCCTGGTATTGCGCCTTGGAGTCCGAGATGGCATCCTCATATATGCTGAATGCCTCGACGAAGAATTCATACGCAATCTCCTCGAATCGCAGCTCGTCCGCGCTCTGTCCGGCCATCAAAAACTGGTGCAGGCACAAATCAGGGCAATCGCAGCGGTGGTGCAGCGTTGAAATCACCTGGTGGATGAAGCGGAACAATGTCGACGTCTTTTTCTCCCACACGTCATCCTAAAAAAAAAAATGATGAAAAAAAAACAAGATGAGCGCGTCATATTCCCTCCTTTTTTTTTTTGGAAGATTGTCTTTCCACGAACCTGTTCAGGCAGCAACTTGTAGCGACGCGCCAGCTTGATGGCAGCGACAATAAGAGGAGGGAACGTGTAGCGGATACGCTGGCCACCGTCGCCCAATTGCTTGCGTGCAGCGGAAAGCAGCTAAAAACGAAAAAAAAAACGAGGAATTGATGAGCGCGTCGAGTCACGTCGACACTTTTTTTTTTCCTTTTTTCCTTTTTTTTTTTTTTTTTTTTTACCAAAAATTGGGTGTCCTCGTCTGGCGAATAAAAGAGGTGGATGATGCGGGCAATGGCACCCTGCTCGTCGCGCATATCGTCCTGGTCGGCGGCATAAAAGTCGTTGCGACCGCGGAGATGGGCGCCGTGCATGGGGGCGGGGGCGACGGGGGCGTCCTTTTGATCGCGCAGCATGACGTCGCACAAGTCCAGGACACCGTGGACATCCTCTGGCTTGGCAATGATGGTCTGGTTGCGGCGGATATTGTCGACGACGGCATGCGCAACGGCACGACGCGTGGCAAATGGCTGGAGCGCGAGCAATGGCTGGTAATGCGAAAGAGCAAGCAGCGTGAGCACCGACGCGTAGTGTTGCAGAGGCACCTGGAGGAGGCAAAGCAAATTGCCCTGTGTCGCCTTGGCATGCAAATCAGGTGAATCCGCAAACTCGCCCATCTTCTCCTTGGCATAAGCAAGCACTTGGTCCACGTAATCGAGACGCTCAGGGTAGCACGACACGGACAAATTCGCAAGAGACACAAGCAGTGCAATCAGGTCCTGGATACCAAGATCCGGGCGAGCCTACGATGAAAAAAAAAATGAAAAAAAAATGAGAAAATTAAGAAAAAAAAAGTGCCTTTCCCCCCCTTCTGTTCCTTACCTTGACGAGCTCAACAATTTGGCCCCAAAAGACAACAAAGAGCTCGACATCCTCGGGGATGCCGCGGACCTTGCGGATGGGCGCAGGCGCCGCGGACTCGTCTTGCTTGTCAGCCGCATTGTCGATTTCGAGACCGTTTTCGCCATTGGTCTTGGCATCATCCAGTTCAGGCACTTTTTGTTCATCCTCGTTGACCTCGTCCTTGGTCTCGTCGTCGTCCTTGGCACCATTGGCCTCTTCCTTGGCCTCGGTGTCTTCATTTTCGTCCGCAGCAGCAACGTCGGCCGGCTTTTTGTCGTCCTTGTCGGCATCGGCAGCTTCTTTTTTGTCGGCGTCGGCTTGCTTTTGCGAGGGGGGCGACTTTAGGGGCAATTGGTCCTCTTCGTCTTCATCCTCATCGTTCTCGGCCTCGCGTGTCGCGTACGCGGCCAAACGATCAATCAGAGAAATGATGATCTGCTTGACATTGACGCGCGGCTCGAGACGCGCCGTCGCCTGCAAGAACGGCTGCAGCGTGCGCAGATGCCAGTCATCGGGGAACACCTGGATGATGATTTCCATCAGGTACTCTTGCGCAATCACGTCGCGGCAGCTGACAACCTGGTGCAAGATCTCGGGCAGGATGATCTGAAAATATGAGATGAGCATACATGTACAAAAAAAAAAAAAAGGGAGCAATTTGGGCGACTTACAGATTGGTATGTTTCCAAATCGACCTCGTCCAGCTGCGACAGACGAACGAGGTTCGTGCCAACGAGGATTTTGAGCTCTTGGCGCTCAATCTCGCGCTTTTCGCGGTCGCGCGAATGGCCCTGGTACTGCAGACGCACCCACAGCTTGTTCATCTCCGTCAGGTTGTTCAGGATGAATTCAATCGACTGTTCGAGCCTAGAAATGAACCGAAAAAGTCCAAAAAAAGAAAAGAAAAACGAAAAAAAAATGTCAAAAAGAGAAAGAGACGCGTCCCCCCTAATTCCATTTTTCAAGCATCCTTCCAAAGCTGCCGTCCCAGAAAACGCCAAATGGGATTGGTTTTCTTACCCGCCCTCGACAGGAAGATAATCACGCGTCATGTCGCTGAGATAATGGCGCAAAAAGAGACCGCGGATGGGATGCTGGACGCCGCGCGTCATCTCCATCATGTCGCGCAGGATTTCAATCACAGGTGCGTCGGGCTGGCTCATGTACGCCGAGCCGACGGTGATCATAAGATACAAACGCGGCACAAGATTGCCGGCATATTGCACAAGCTCATAAAGGTCCGCAAGGTGGTGTCGTCCCGACTGGTGCGCTTCCGTCAAGTACACCGTCAGATGGCGAAGCGCGTCAAACACGGCCATATCTGCCAAAAGAAAAAAAAAAAGCGAAAACCGTTGAATTCTTCTCATTTTCGTTGGTTGTCTTGCCAACTTACACAGCTCATAATACGTCTTTGGTGTCAGAGCCGACGTGCGCAGCTCGGCAAGCATGTTGGAACAGTGCTTGAGCCCGTCCATCAGCTTGTTGTTCTCCTAAAAGAGGCGCAAAACGAATGAGTTGGCAACAAAAAACGAAAAAAGCACGTGGAAAAAAACCATACGAGACACGAATTCATTTGGTGTGCCTGAATGCGCACAACGTTGAGGACCTCGTCCAAGAGCTTGGCTTGGTCCTCTATAGGTGCAGGGCTAGACATCATGGTGCAAAAAAACAAGTAAAAAAGGGGAAAAAGAGAAGCTGCAAGGCCTTGGCATCATCTTACCCACCCGCTAAAAAGGCGAAGCCGATCCGATTGAATCCCCGCCATTTTCCTTTTTAAATGGTCCCGCTCGTTTCAAAACGATTTTTTCAACCTCTTTTCCCCACTTTTTTTTTTTTGAACTATGCCTCCTCGTTTTGGCGGTGCTCCTTCTTGCCCACGGTGCTCCAAGGGTACATGAGACTTGCATGATGGTTATTTGATAACTGACGCGTTTTTTAGCCGTGTACATGGCTGAACAGGTTGGCTGCGCGCTTTTTTCTTGCTTTTTTTTTTTAAGCTCATCCCCTCGTGTTGCAATAGGTTATCGGCCCTGGCGGTGCTTGGCACAAGAATTGTTTGACTTGTATTGAGTGCAACAAGCGTCTCGACTCGACCACACTTACAGAGCGCGAAGGCGAGGCAAGTTGACGAGGACCAATCGCGTCAAAGCGCGTCTGCTCACGCCCTTTTCTTTTTTTCTCGCGTCATGGAATTCAGGCTTATTGCAAAGTGTGCTATGGTCGCAAGTGGGGTCCCAAGGGCTATGGATTTGGTACGTTGCGGAAAAAAAAACCTTTGGTCAATGGCATGAAAAAGTCGATATATACCCAATGTCTCTCGTTTTTTTAGCTGGAGGTGCCGCGTTTCTGAGCACGGAGACCAAGATGCCCAAGGATATTCTTGCCGAGAGCGACTTTGCGCAGCAGCAGGAGTTGTTGCAGCAGCAATTGGACCAGGAGAGCCGCGACCAGCGCCAATTTGCGCCTTTTCAGCAAAAAATGCCGCCTGCACCCTCTCGACCGCAGCAGCAGCAGCGACAGCCGTCGCCGCCGCCCGCCAAGGTGCCGTCGCCGGCTCTGCCACCACGCAGACCCATCGGTGCAGTCAATGACACCCCGGAACCCTCGCCCGTGCGCGCTACGCCGCCACCACCCGCCGCTGCGCCTTCTATTCCTGCGCGTCCCCAACCATCGTACCTCGCACAGACAAGCTACGTGCCTAAAAAGTTCTCCATGCCGCAAAATGACATTTGTGTCAAATGTCGAAAGGCCGTCTATGCCGCAGAATTGGTAAATACCCCAAAAAAAAAAATCATAAAAATCAAAAAATGGGATCCATTGACACGCCAATCTTGTCTTTTTTTTTTTCTTTCTTACAGGCACTGGGCGCAGGGAACAAGTACCACAAACATTGTCTAAAGTAAGAACTGGGAAGCCGTGTTCAGGGCAAATCTCGGTTTTTTGCAATTCAAAGGCATTGACCCCGCTTTTCTAGATGCACACACTGCAGCAAGTCACTCAATTCCAACAACATGCAAGACAAGGACTTTGATTTGTACTGCCGCCCGTGTTACTCGAAGCTATTTGGGCCAAAGGTAACAAGAAAAGGGCAAAATGACGCGTCTAAACTTTCATGACACGCGTTGTCGACGCGTCTTTGCGCGATTTGCGCGCGCCAAAGCGCGTCCATGAGAAAGAGGCTCATTTTTTTTTTTAATTCTTCTAGGGCTATGGCTATGGCAACCTGCTTAGCACTGAAGGGACTACGCGCTAAAAAGAAAAAATAAAATAAAACGTGCTGAAATCATTGAAAACGAGAGAGCGGGTTTTGATTGGCTGGTGCGCAAAAAAAAAGAAAAAAAAAGTAGGGGTTGAACTCTTTTTTTTTTTTCATTGTTTCTCTTTCACGCTCTTTTTTTTTTTTTTTTTTTACCCTCTCTTTTCTTTTGTGGAGGTGATGTATGGGTACCAAGAACGCAAGCAGCACTGGCGCGGGCACCTTCCTACGCCTGCGCGACTGCCGCTCGTACCACAGGATATGTACAGCAACCCACAGACGATAGAGAATCGCCACCCGACGCTACTTGCGCTGATTGATGCGGTTTATCCGCACGATGTGTGCTTTGTTTGCAACAACACACTGGAGAGCGGCGACAGGCAGCACATCAAGCGCCATCCACCACGGTTCCGGTGTCTTTATCCTCGGTGTCAGCGCACGTACCGCTCACGGCCAGCGTTGCACTTTCACCTTACACACGCTCACCTGATCGATCAGAAACACGTCGATCCTTCCGATCCTTGGTACTTGCTCTATGCCCCCGTCCCCGACAACTACTCACACAGCTCAACAAACGCCCTTCACGGCTTTATACCAACGCGACGTGGCCGCCCGCCAAAAAACCGTCACGAAAACGACCCAATTGCTCATGCTGTTGCTGCCGCGGCTGCACGTGCCGCATCCCCCGCACCGACCAATGTGACGAATGCCGCTGCCAATGCCACCAATGCCACCAATACTGCCACCATTGCAGCCAATTCTTCCAATTCTTCCAATTCTGTCAATTCTGCTCCCAATTCTATCAATTCTGCTCCCAATTCTATCAATGCTGCTGCGAACGCTACGAATATGGCTCCAACGACACCACGGAACCTATTGGACGCCAGTGACACGCCAACGGACAGCGTCGCATCTCCTACACCGTCCAATTCGCCTTTTGTACCCATTGCCATCGCACCCAATGCCGACGGCACCGTGCCATCCATCCAGGACGCTCGCAGCCCGGCCAATTTGTCCACAAACAGCACAAGCAGCAAAAGATCCCAGGCCCTAAAGCCCCAGGCACGCTCCACACTCATCCACTACTATCCTCCATTGCAATGCCCCATCTGCCAGCAGGAATTCAAGCGTCGAAACGACGTCCACGCCCATCTGCAGGCTCAACACACAGACCAAGATTGGTACAAGTGCTATTTTGGCGATTGCTCACACACTAGAAGCTTTTCATCACGCGAGGGCCTCATCTACCACCTCATCCGCGTCCACCATTGCGGAATCGACGACCCAGACAACCCAGACTCCCCAATGTCAAACGAATGATCATCCCTCCAAATTTCCCCTTCTCCCTGTAGATTGGTTTTTTTTTTCCAAGGAACAAACAAAGAAAAAACAATAATTAAAAACTGGAAAAAAATGCCTTGATTTCGAGAAAAAGAGGGGGTATCCGCAAGTTTTTTTTATTACACCGTCCACTTTAAGCATCGCGTGTCACGGTGCGTCTCCAAGCACCGCACAGAACAATACTTCATCCCACACCTTAGACATTTGTACGCGCTCGTGTAGCCACAAACAGAGCAAAAATGCCTCGGAGGGTATTGCGACGCGTCGGCTTGGCAGCTATGATACGTGGGCACGTCCAATGGCAACCCTTCCAAATGCTGCAAGTTGAAATAAAAACGAATTGAGCATGCATGGACTGCCATTTTATGCATTTTATAGCTTCTTTTTTTTTTTTTGTAATTTTACCGCGTCTTCCAAGAGCACATTGAGATTTGTCTTGGCCGAATACACGCTCGACCGATTCAATTTGCTTCTTGCTTTCCTTGGTGCTGGGGCTGCGTACAATGTTAATAATAAAATCAGGGTCAATTCGCATTCATTCGCGTAAAATCACGTTCAATGGCTTGGAAGGACGCCAAGGTCACCGTTGTCAAGGGCAACCAAGCAACTTACCGTCGTCTTTTTGCTCTTGCGCGGCCAGGGCAATACTGATCAAGCCCTCGACATCGTTTAGCGACTGGTGATTGTCACGTTCAAGCGAATCAAGCTGTCGTTTCAAGTGTCTTTGGTGTGCCTCTGGATCGACACGTACACGCGTCGACTTGCTTCGATCTGTTTTCTTCATATCGTCCGTTCGTCAGGTCAAAAAAGAACAAAAAAAGGCGGTTGCAAGGGAGAGAAAGAAGCGGAAAAAAGACCTGCATGACCCAATTGCCTAATTTGTCCATTTTTTCTCTGTGGTTTCTTGACCATGAAACGCGTCTCGCGCCATGTGGTCGTGGCCATGACTTGACAGCGGACAGTGAGGGCTGCTTAGGCATCCTGAGACGCGACAGCGGCTCGCAATGCGACTTTTTATTATTATTATTTTTTGCGATCCGGTGCATCGTAAGTATGTTTGTGAAACAGTGGCCTCGCCAGTGAGCATAAAAAAGCGCGGCGCAGCCATGAAATCCTCCAGGTCAACGAGAGCCATCTGTATGCACGACTTTGGACCGCCCAAATAAACAGGACATTGAAAATGGTCCTTTTGGGCCGTTTGTCCATGTGTTTACAAGCTACAAGTAGCGCCACCTCTTTGAATTGATCATTCCACGGTTTCTCGTTCAAATGAGCCAACCCTCGCGGCACTGCGATCGGTAGATCAGGAGAAATGGCCATTTTCAAAAATGGCGGATTTTCCTAGAGGTACAGTTGATCATTTGAAATTCGCAAAATTTAGGTCCACAGATCGCTGCGCCATTCAGCCCCGTGGTGTGCAGCATTCGTTAGCCGACAGAAATGCATTAAAACCCTGGGGGAGCTTCGACTGGACGTCGCGTAAAATGCAATTGGCCTCTTTTTTTTCGCCACAAGGCAAAGTCGACGAAAATTGGTCACAAAGCCGCGAAACAAAAACCATCAGAAAGAGCACAGTCTGCTGCATATGTTGCTATTCATGATCATTGCAAATAACGAGATCCAGGCAGAATTGATGCGACCAGTCCGTTTGCGGGCAAACTTTGGCGCGTAAAAACTTGCGTCAAACGTCGCGTTACACGCGTCTGATTTTGATTATCCATGCTCATGGAGTCTCTCTTTCTGGTGGACGCGTCGGCGAAACTTTATGGACGCGTCTTCTCTTTGCAAATCGCCATTGAACTTTATCTAAAATCGCGCATGGCTCGTCAACCAGCAGGTCGATCCCACTCTATTTAGGCATTTTCCGTGGTTTCTTCATGCGATGTCTCGCGCGTAAAAGTTTGGTGTCATTCTGCGGACCTACTTTTTCGATTTCTTCTCGACTGCTCAAAACAGGTCATTTTTGACTTGCTTGTGTGCACCTCTCAATGGCCCTTGACATAACAGCAGGGTCCTTGCGCGTTGGAAATATGTGCCGTCCTTTTTTTTTTTTTGTAATTGACGTCAATTGGCGCTTGATCGAATTCATTTGGTCTTTTTTATTTCATTTTCATACTAAAAAAGGTTTTGTTTTATGCTCTGATGTTGCTTGCAAAGCCGCACGACACCGTAAAGCCGTTGGTATCGGTCGTGTACGTAAAGTTGGCGGCGGATGCGTGGCAGTCGCCATAGCTGTAGGGATTGCCCACGGTGCCCTTGCCGGCGCCGGCCGTCGTGGTCGTCGGGTTGCCAAAGAATACTTGGGTCCATGGCAAGTCCTTACACGAGTCCCACGATAGTGATGTCATCAGGTAGTATTCGACAAAGCCTGCCTGACCATTTTTAATGTTGCCTGCTGCAGCAGGCAGTGTGTACGAGCCAATGTGCGTCTTTTTTTGCGTCTTGGTGTCGACCAAGGTGCCGGTCCACAAGTTGTTGCTGACCGACTGCACAACCAGGTTGTACACCGTGTCGTAAGTAGCCTCGATTTCCACGGCGCAGCTGACACCGGGACCGCCGTCCGCGCCAGGGTGGCAATTCGCGTCGTTCGACGTGCTACCTTCGATAAAGCTCGAAAACACGCCGTACACAATACTTTTACCATTCCTGTCGGAGCGCGGCTGCAGACCCGTGTATCCGACACCATTGTTCGCAAAGATGAATTGCTGCGCAAAGAAATACCCAGATACGTGCGGCGCATTCGGCATTGCCAGCGGGAAAGTCACATCCGTCAGACCACCGGAAGGCATGGTCTCAAAACTCCACGAATCGCCAATCAAAGCAGACGCGAAATGGGGCAACGACGCATATACAACAGCAACAGCACAAAGGAGCTTCATATTAAGAGCAAATGATAAGGAGAAAAAAAAAGAGAGGAAAAAATCGATCGCACATCCATCCATTTATACGGCCAATGTGGTCGACCTTGTGCCACCCCCTCGATTTTATGCAAAAGGTGGACCCCGTAGACTAGGGCTTTGTTAGCGACGCCACATCGGGGCATCACGTTTTTTTTTTATGGGGCCCCCCTCATTTTTTCTTTGTACACGTCCCTTTTTTTTTTTTTGGCCGCATTTCTGCTCCTTACTTTCCTCAAGGATCCTCTATTGTAGCTCTTTTGACGTTTTCAACACCACTTTCGTTTCGTTCAAGCGTGCCATGTTGCACTTGCATTTTGGCCACTTCTATTTGGTCACAATGAAAGGCGCTTACCAGTATCCGGCCATCAGCCCATTACACGTTCGTGTTTGTGCTGATGCCAGCATCGAAAACTAGCTGCATCGATTTTTGCCCAAGTCAGCGCGAGCTACCACTCAATCTCCCTAATCCTCGCAACTTTCCTTGCAGAGTCTCTCGCGGCCTTCGCAGCTATGATAGCCATCAACGAAAAGCTTACTTTATTCGAATTTCATTGAATCGAACCAAAATTGATACAAATGCCAGCAATGATTCACATGTTCCATGTTATTATTTTATTAAAATATAAGGCCTTGTGAGTCTCTATCTTGTGAGACGCCAAGAAAAAAAAAAAAAGAACAGCCGCAAAAAAAAAAAAGGAGCGCGAACAGTAGGAATAGGGGAAGCATGCAGTACTTTATTTAGAAATGTGGTGCCCCGATATGGTGCCCCTAACAAAGCCCTCGATTTTGCAAAAGGTGTGTACGTATCCCTTTAGATTAAGTGACCATTGGCTGCAGATCATTCCCATTTCATTTCATATTACGCATTCATACCAGTCATTGTCGTGTTTGCCGGCTGCTTGACACGGTGTGTATCCATTCCATGGCTAGCAAACGAGAAGCCAATATCGTACTCTATGGAAGTCAAGATTCATCTTTTGCTAGATACTGCAATTTCGTCGATTACATAAAATTCAATAAACCAATTGTTTCATTTGCAATTTGAGAAGTAAGCACCTTTGTACTGGAAAGTCGAAAGGTGTAGAATTTCGAAGTATGGTCCTCAGATCGCCACGCCATTTGACCCCATGGGGTGCGACCCTCGTTTACCGACAAAAATGCCTTAAAAAGACCTGGGTGAACATCGACTGGTATTTGCGCAAAATGCAATTTGCATGTATTTTTCGCCTCAAGGCAAAATTGACGAAAATTGATAGCAGAGCCGCGAAACAGAGGTTATCAGAAAAAGCACCGTCTGCTCCATACTTGAATATCGGTGAACAACGAGATCCGGACAGAATGAATGCAAACAGTCCGTTTGCTGGCCAACTTTGGAGCGTGAAAACTCGCGTCAAGCGTCGCGTTACATGCGTCTGTTTTTGATCATTCATGCTCATGGGTCTCTCTTGCTGGTAGACGCGTCGGCGCGGCTTTATGGGCGCGTCTTTCCTATGCAAATCGCCATTGAAATTTTATCTAAGATCGCGAATTGCTCGTCAACCAACAGGTCGATCATACTCTTTTCAAGCATTTTCCGGGGTTTCTCCATGCGATGCTTCTTGCGTAAAAGTTTGGTGCCATTCTGCGGACGTACTTTTTCGAATTCTTCTCGGCTGCTCAAAACAGCGCATTTTTAAATTGCCTGTGTGTGCGCCCACCAATGATTTTTGACAAGTGGACCCCATATTCTAACCGGAGTTTCTAGCTCGCGTTTTCACGTTGTGATGTGTTTCGCGGCGCTACATTGCCTGGTTTGCCAGTCGCGTCCATGATTTTTGTTAAAATGAACAATTTATTGAGCATCTCTGGACAAACGTGCAGAAATGATCTCAACATTGAAAGAGATGTAAAGAGAGGCAAAAAATCAACGATGGCAAAATTTCTCAGCTATTGAATTAATACAATCCTGTGATATTACCTACAACCGACAATAAAACCGGTCAGTTCGCGTTAGGCTCACCGAGATTGCTGAAATATCATTTTGTGCCAGCAAGCACTTTTGTTGTCCCAGTTCGCTCATCCATTTGGTATTTTCCTTGCTTAGATTGTGCTTGTTTTCGCCGAGTAAATGGACTACATGTGCGCTATTTACCTATTTTTACCGCTTTGACCACGTGCTTTTAGGTGTGTTTGTTCAAAACTTGGTCAGATTCTTTCAGCAACAATGAGAGGCAGCCACTGGTCCAGATTTGGCAGAGAGGAGATCTCTACAGCACAAGCAATGTTATCGATTTGGCGTGTTTTGGCATTTAGATGCCTTTCCAACGATGACATTACATTTGCCAATTAGCATGCAACATCCTGCTGAAAATTTAAGCTGCTGCCAGTCGTAAAATATGCAATACAATGCGTGAATTGCGTACTGTAGATAGCTGTTGAGAAAATCCATCATTGGGCGCCAATGTCTTGAAATTGTGATGTCGAGGCAAAATTTACAATGGGGGTAATAACTAGACAATGATGCATCCGATGCTGCGCGTCATGCACCATCCATTGCAACTCTCAGAATGTCAAAACGGTTGTTTGGCAAGAGACTTCACGCAAAAAATAAGATTTTCCAAACTAATTACGCACTTTCACTCAACCAGCGCGCGACACAGCCACAACAGCAGGCGCGCTGGAAAGCCGCGATGGCGCAGCAGCTGCGGCACAGATTTTTCATCTCGACTCCATGCGCTGGTGGTTGGCAAATTCAATAAAATATGAAAAATAGAGTGCTTTGACTCTTGAGAGCGCATTTCCTAGTTATTTGTCGTCCAAAAAAAGTCACCCGATCGCCTCAGCAAGAGCATCCATACGCGTCAAGCTGTGCTAGGACGTTACGCAAAGCAAGCGCCTCGGCGATCCAAAAATGCAGAATCTGACGTTTTTGACACAAAGCCAGCTTTTATTCATTTGTCATTGCGCTGAAACTCGGACCAAAGTGTGCTCCTAGACCGTCGCTTTCGACTGAGTTCCTTGGCGTCGCTGTGCGTGCCGAATTCGGGGCAAGCGACGGCGCCAAAAGTCAGGTTCTCAAGACACACTGTAAACATCGGGGCTTGAAACCCCAAATTCAAAAGAGCTTCGCCGCCAGCGCGATTCTTTTTTTTTTTTTCCCTCTTCTTTTCGCATTGCGTTCCACTTTTTTCGACGCATGGACGATCTTGACGACGAGTTTGACGAGTTTGATCTAGACCTTGGGGAGCTGGATGCAGCGGTTGCGGCGGTGTCACAACAACATGAACAGCAGCAACCAACAGCGACGGCATCTTCGTCCAGGGCGGCGCCCTCTGGCCAGGTGGACGCGGACGAGTTTGACGACGAATTTGACGATGAATTTGACGATGAATTTGGAGCGATTGACGATGCGGCGCTTGTTTCTGCGGTGGATGAGCAAGCACGCGCTGCGACAGCGAGTACGAGCACAAGCACGAGCACGGGGACGGGGACGCGATTAGTGCAGGGGACGCTTCCGTGGGGCCGGCCGGCGCAGCAGCAGCAACAAGCCCAAATTCAGCAAAATCAGCGACAACAACAACAAGCATCCCCTGGGGGCCCATCGTCGGGGAGCTCTTTATCTTCTTCCAATGGGCAAATTGTGTTTGGGATCAGGGACGACATGCCGGACCCGACGCCGCCATTGCCGCCGCCATTGTCGACGCGCAGCTATCACAAATTGGCGCACCACGAACTGCCGACATGGATCTACCCGGTCAATTACCCTGTGCGCGGTTATCAATACAGCATGGTCAGCAAGGCGCTCTTCAAAAACACGCTCATTGCGCTGCCCACCGGCCTGGGAAAGACCCTGATCGCCGCCGTCGTCATGTACAACTTTTATCGCTGGTTTCCAGAGTCCGTCATCATCTTCACCGCACCGACACGCCCGCTCGTGGAGCAGCAGATCGAGGCCTGCTTCCATATCTGTGGCTTGCCTCAAAAAGACACCATGATAATGACAGGCACACAGCAAAAAGCCAAGCGACGCAGTCTGTGGCAAGAGCATCGCGTCTTTTTTTGCACGCCACAGGTTGTCGACAATGACATGAAATCCGGCCTTTGCCCATCGCATCGCATTTCGCTCATTGTTGTCGACGAGGCTCACAAGGCCACGGGCAATTACGCTTTTACAAAGATCATTGATAGTCTGAGCAACGTCCATTCGCACTTTCGCGTGCTTGCCTTGTCCGCGACGCCTGGAAGGGATATCGAGACCGTGCAACAAGTTGTCCAGAAATTGCGCATCAGCCACATTGAGATTCGTGGCGAAGAATCCATGGACGTCCAGCAGTACACGCATGCCAAGCGCATCCAGAATATCGTCCTGCCGCTCGATTCAACCACAAATGGCATTGTCCCCGAGGTCATTCGCGAATTCAGCAATGTATTCAGGCCGGTCATCGAACGTCTGCAAAAACACCAAGCACTGCACGCCATGCCGCTCGAGAGATGCACGCCCTATACCCTGATGAAGGCACGCACCGTGTACATGGCCACCGCGAAAAATGTGTCCAGTGCTGTCAAGGGCATGGTCGGTGCAGACTTTATGCAGGCCGAGAAGCTGGCGAGGGCATTCGATGCCATTTGGAATTATGGTGTCGGCGCGTTTATGGATGTCATGGACCGAATGTTCGCCGAGATCCGCGAATCCATCAATTCCGGCAAGAATGCAAAGAAGAGCGACGCCAAGCTGCTTAACAATTACCAATTGACGCGTCTCATGGACAAATTGCGCACGCAGATGGCCACCCCAGGCTTTGTCGGCCACCCAAAGCTTGACGCCCTGCTCAGCAACCTGCTGCGCCACCTCGTCGACCGCGAGGGCTCACGCGCCATTGTCTTTTGTTCCTTTCGCAACTCGGTCAACATGATCCTCAAGTTTCTCGAGGCACACAAGCCCATGATCAATGCCGTGCAATTCGTTGGCCAGGCCGACGATAGTTCTGGAGGCAAGGGCATGAACCAGCGCCAGCAGCAGGAGGTAAAAAAAAAGAAAAAAAAGAAACAAAAAAGTGCTGCTTTTTCTCATTTTTTCCCCATTTTTTATTCTTGTAGACCATTCAAATGTTCCGCAGCGGCAAGGTGAACGTGCTGGTGGCCACGTCTGTTGGTGAAGAGGGCCTGGATATTGGCGAGGTGGACCTGATTGTGTGTTACGACTCGCACAGCTCACCCATCCGCATGGTAAAAAAAAGAAAAAGATCGAAAAAAAGGCTTACAGGGACTCAATTCGTCCTTTTTTTTGGGTACGATAGTTGCAGCGCATGGGCCGCACGGGGCGCAAGCGGCAGGGCCATTGCGTGATGTTGATGACGGAATTGGAGGAGAGGAAGATGCAGAATGCAAAGGACACGTACAGGCGAGTCCAGAGCGCGATTGCGCGTGGAACGGACCTGAAGCTTGTGCCGCCAGGCCCGTCGGTGCTCCCTGAAGGGTACAAGCCCGTGCTGCAGCGCAAGAAGCTTGTGATTGGGCATTTCGTGTCAACCTCAGTCAAACGTCAGCGCGCCAAGGGCAAATCGTCCATGCCCGTCGACAAGGACGGCACTCTGACCCCCGATTCACGCCGTGCACTCCTTGACGATCTCGGCTGCGGATCCTTGCAGCAATTGGATACGCGCCACCGCCAAGAAACACTCGATTCGCTCTTGGAAGACGCACGAAGATTCATTCCCTTGAATTCCGTCCTTGCATCAACAAAGCGTATCGCCCACTCTTCCTATACACGTCAATTCGTCAAGATCATACACAACATGGAACATCACGCGCTGCATGGCGAGTATCCCATCGACTCAAATGCAAGTCAGGCCTCCCAGGACAATCTCGACCGCTTCGTCCTGCCCACGCGCCCAAAGGACCCAATTGCAAGCGACATCTTGATTCTCCCGTCGCGTCGATTGCCACGCGCCCAGCAGCCACCCACATCCACACGTATACCCCATCAGGAAAATCAGGAAAATCAAGAAAATCAGGGCGATTTGGACGATGATGCATCGTGGATGGGACCTCTCGTCACTAGCGGCATGATGGACGAGGGCGACATGGACGACAATGACATGGAAGACGATGCCATGGATGATGATGCTTGGGAAGACCACGACCAAGTGGAAAACATAGAGAATACCCATTTTAACAACAATTACGACACCATGGACGCGCCGCAGCCGCAATTGGAGCGCGCCAGCAATGATGCGCCTCGCGATACCATCAGCGACGCTGCGCGTTTATCCAATCCACCCCCTCCAGCCCAAAAACGCGAAAATACCCCAAAACCAGCAAATCCCACCCTATCGCGTGAATTTTCGCCTGACGACGACATGTTTGGTGATGACGGCGATGACGACGACGATATGTTTGCCAATGTCGATCTATCTGCGTGGGACAATGCGTTTACATTCGACGACGACATCGAGCAGATGTATGTACAACAGCCGGTGCAGCAGAATGACAATGCCATGGATATCCAACAGATATGGCCAAGCCAATTCCCGCAATTGACTGAGCATGCGCGCCAATGTCTGCGTGACATGCTCCGCAGTTTACCACCCCACCACCGCCTGAAACGCCTGTTTGCTTCAAAACCGCCATTTATGCACTTTCTCTCAGCTACGCAGCCAGACGCGCATCTATTTTCGCCAGCAACACACGCCAATCCCCAAATAATGCCAACCTCGTAAGAATAGAAAAAAAAAAAGAAAAATGAGTCGTGATGGTTGATTTTTTCCTCCTCCCCCCTTTTTTTATAATAGATCCTCTGCGCCGACACCGCGCTCTGAGGATGATACGTACTCTTCCATGGACATGGACGAAATCGAGCAACTTGGCCGCGAATTGGACGTTGCCGAGCAAGGTCTGACCAATCCTAACGACAATACCCGCGAAAACACGTCCAATACCACTCTTGTGCCAGCAATTCCAGCGACCACCTCTCACACATGCTCGCAAGACCTGTCCAAGCTCACCATTGCGTAAATTTGCTTGCATACGACAGAGGGAAAAATGGGTTGTTCATCCCATTTTTGTCTTTTTTTTTTTTTTTTTTTTTTTTTTTTTTTTTTTTTTTTTTTTTTTTTTTTTTTTTTTTTTTTAGAGATGATCCAGTTAGTGCGGACAATGCGGCACCAGCAAGCCCTGATGGCTCGCCACAACTGCTCTCTTCAAAGTAAGACTACTTGCGCTGCTAATTTCTTTTATTCAGAACATGATGCTTTTCATGGAGTTGCACGACGCTAAATTCATTTTTTTTTGTTTTGGCAGCAATCCCGAGCGATTTTGGGACGCAAGCGACGTGTTTTCAATGATTGACGAGTCCGTGAGGCAGGTGACCCAGGAGATGAGCTCGAGCAGCGACGACGAGAGCACGGGCTTCAGCTCGCCGCTCGTGGTGCGGCGCCGCACGGGGCGACGCCTGTTGGAATCACCATCCGACGCGACATCGCGCCATCGCTCATCACCTGTCGACGCGTGCACGCAAACACCGCCGCAGCCGCCGCCCATGCCACGGAAAATAACGAAAATACAACAAAAACGCATGGCAACCACGGATGAGGCCAACAATGTGCATGCGTTTTTTGATTTGGAAGCCGAATTGAGCGGCGATGACGTGGGCGATGCAGACGATGGGGATGCAATGGATGGCGAGGGCGACGACGCGAACGACTCGTTCATTCACGATGGCAGCAGCAGTGGGGTCGACCGGAGCGTCACGACGGGCCACTATCAGTCGCCTGGAATGGCCATGTACCGCGAAAGCTTGCACCAGCACGCCAATGGACCCCAATTCGCCAACACCCACCGTGGCCCCAAATGGCTCGACCGCATACATCCCGAAAAATGGATCCAACAATCCGAATTCGACGACGAAAATGACATTTTCGACGACGAACTGGATGTCGACCTCATTGACACCACACACACCATCTCGGAACACGAATTGACGCGCATCTCAGAGGACGAAGATGATTTCATGTCGTCTTGACCCTTGTCAGCTTTTTATCGCAAATCGTTCAATAAAATAATAATTTAAAACACGCGTCTTGTTCGTTTTTAAAAAAAAAAAGAATCGGGTCGACCTTTGGAAATGGGTGTTACCCTTTTTTTTTTTTTTTTTTTTTTTTTTTTTAGTAATCGACTTGTCAATTGACGCTTGACCAAGTTCTTTGGTCGTTTTTTATTTCATTTTCGTATAAAAAAGATTTCTTTTATGCTTTGATTTTGTTTGCATAACCGCACGACGCCGTAAAGCCGCTGGTGTCGGTCGTGAACGTAAAGTTAGCAGCGGATGTGGTGCAGTCGCCATAGATATAGGGCTTGCCCACGGTGCCCTTGCTGGCACCGGCCGTCGTGGTCGTCGGGTTGCCAAAGAAGGCTTGAGTCCATGGCAAGTCCGTGCACGCGTGCGAAGGCATTGCGTTCCACGGGTAATACTCAACAAAGCCCACCTGGCTCTTTTCAATGTTGCCCGCTGCAGGCAGCGTGTACGAGCCAATATGCGTCTTGTTTTGCGACTTGGTGTCGACCAAGGTGCCAGTCCACTTGTTGTTGCCAACCGATTTCACAACCAGGTTGTACACCGTGTTGTAAGTAGCCTCAATTTCAACGGCGCAGCTGACACCCGCACCGCCGTCCGCGCCAGAGTGGCAATTCGCGTCGTCCGTCGTGCTGCCCTTGACAAAGCTCGAAAAAACGCCGTGCACGATGCTTTTACCATTCCTGTCGGAGCGCGGCTGCAGACCCGTGTACCCAAGGCCATTGTTAGCAAAGTTGTATTGCTGCGCAAAGTAAAACCCAGCCACGTGCGGCGCATTCGGCATTGCTAGCGGGAACGTCACGTCCGTCAGACCACCAGCAGGCACAGTCGCAAAGCTCCACGAATTGCCAATCAAAGCAGACACGAAATGGGGCAGCGACGCAGACACAACAGCAACAGCACAAAGGAGCTTCATCTTAAAAAGTAAATGACACAAAGAAAAAAGAGAGAGAAAAAAAAATCGATCGCTACATTTATACCTGGTCGACCTTGTCCTACCACCCCCTCAATTTTATGCAATGGTGTGTAACATTTTAGATTAAGTAATCATTGCCTGCAGATCATTTCCATTTCATTTTACGCATTCATGCCATCCATTGTCTTTTGCCGGCTTCTCGACACGCTATGTACATATTCCATGGCTAGCAAACGAGAAGGAAATATCATACTCTATGGGCAAGAACGACATTCCAAATGGGGCCACATCATGCCGGTGCTGGTAACGGGCAAACATTGTATTGAGATTGTATTGAGATTGCAGAAAAAGCTCACGTTTCTATTTTTTTTTTTTTTTGTCGCGGCGGGACCCCAGATTGACTTTTATAAAGTTTAGTCAACATTCACCTTTTGCCAGATTTTGCAATTTCGTCAATGAATTACAGTGAGGCATGCGCGGTCATAAAATGCCAATAAATCAATTGTTTCATTTGCAATTTGAGAAGCAAGCATCATTGTACTGGATAGTCAAAAGGTGTAGAATTTCCGAGTGCATGTATTGGAAGTTGGTTCGACGCTCTGTGAGAATCATGAATGGACTTGGCGCATGACGGGATACAAAATAGCTAAAATGGTCAATTTCTCGGCAACCACCGAAGCAAAGGTGTCCCTGAGCCATTTTCGCTCATTGGACCGCAGCTTACAATGCCGTTGGCACTGATTTCGCGCGTCGGCGCGAATCCGGGGACATGTTGCATGATTTTACCAGCCAACTAATATAATGGCTTCAAAAGCCAATTGGATTGATCAAATCATTTATCATATCCGGCAGGTCAGCCACGGCTACATGACTATGCACAAAACCAAAGCATTCCGCGGGCCGGGTTTGACGCAGTTACGAAAAGTAGGTCAAATTCTAAACAAAAAAAAAAAAAAAGAAACCCCTGAAAATGGAAATACGCGTCAATGCGTGGTCCGAGATTGATTTTTCACTGGTCAAAAAGAATGCACATACACCACAAAAACATGACAGGGGCAAAATCGAACAAAAGGCACAAAGTTTTAGCGCACACAATCCTAGAAAATGCAAAAATGTCACTATTTCGTGATTTTTTAACGCCCATCTCAAGAACGCGCCAATCAATGGCTAAAAAAAAAAAAAAAAAAAAAAAAAAAAAAAAAAAAAAAAAAAAACTTAGAAATTTCGCAAGCGCGGTTTTATCGGTAACGGGTTACGGTATAATAAAAACAATGTCAAGCTCTCTAACCAAGATCGAAAATACGGATTTTCAGAGTTATTGTGCACCAAGTCACCGAAATATCAAAGCGATCTCTCCAAAATAAGAGCGCTTTTATCCCTTTTGGCCGCTGATTCGTGTGAGGTGTCACGCACGCTGATAGGTTGCACCTTTGGCGCGTGAGCTACAAAAATTGAGACGATCTTACCACCCTTTTGCTGACGCATCCTCCGGATCTTGGTTATAGGGTCCTATATTTGAACTAAAGGATGCTGAACACAAAAAAACCGGCGATGTCAAGTTTTTCAGAGATTGGATCACACACTCCTAAGAACACGCATTTTTCATAAACTCAGGGCCAAATCAGGGTCAAAACGATCCCTGAAGGCCAACTGGCCGAAAACTCGAAGCGATATCCCCAAACTGCAAGCGCTTTTACCGCGTTTGTCCGCTGATTCATTTGATGCGTCTCATGCGTCGGGGCGCTCAGCCGTTGCCGCTGTACGAGACCAAATGGTCGTGATTTTACCCCCTTTACGCCTATGAAACTGGTGCTTCAGCAGAAACTTGCTCAACTGGTCCCAAATTTTGACCAGTTGTTGATGGTACTGTAAATCCATCAATTCTTCTCCAGTGGTGTTACAGTACGTAAGTTTGCTCCCGAATCGGATCACTCAGTCGCGACCTCGCGAGAAATCTCGAGATTCGTGTTTGCTATCATAGTGATAAAAACCCAGTGTCAAATAATATATTACGCGTTCCTCCCGATGAGACTGACTATGTATCTGGCTCCAAAATTAGACCAGTGGACACTCGACCCAAAACTTCCGTGATCCCACGATTTCTCGCAAATCGGATCACATACTGTACCTACTCCTAAGAAAATGCATTTTTCATAAAATCAGGGCCGCCAAATCAGGTTCAAAACGATCCCTGAAGGCTAACTCGCCGAAAACTCGAAGCGATATCTCCAAACCACAAGCGTTTTTACCGCGTTTGGCGGCCTATTCATTTGAGGCGACTCTTGCTTGCGTCGAAGCGCCCAGTTGCTGTCGCGGCACGAGGCAAAATAAATGGTGCTGATTGTACCTTTTTTTTACGCCTACAGTATGAAACTAGCACTTCATCAGAAACTTGCGCATCTGGTCCCAAATTTGGACCAGTTGATGGTATGATGATAAACCCAATTTTCTAACAGTGTTACATTTTTTTGCCAATCGGATTACTCAGTCCTGAGAAATCTCGTGAGTCATGTTTGCTGGTGAAAAACCACCACCGGCAGAGCCAAGAAACAATTACTGTATTTTACGCATTCCTCCCGACGAGAGTGACCATCCGGCGCCAAATTTAGACCAGTGGTGGATATTCGACTCGGGAGCATGTCCAATGACCGGGGGCCATTGTCTTCTTAATGGCGACTGGTTATACAACTGGCATAGACACTGGTTTTATAACACTGGTTTAACTTATCGTTTATGTTTCCCTGAGTTATCACCACTGGTTTTATCTGGGCAAGATCATCCAGAAAGATAATATTAGGTTAATTAAGCAAGAAAAAATATATATTACTTGGATGATTTTAAAAAATTGGTAAATACAGCTGATGAGCAACTGGTCCTGCAGGCGGTTTTTATTCACGATTGCCCTGAAGGTGCTCCTCGAAATATCGATGATTCCAAGTAGTCTTTCCAGAGATCGGATCACTCAATCAGTTCTGAGAAAATGCAATTTGCCCAAAATCCGGGCCAAATCACAAACTGTTATGCCCGCAAAGCCAAGATGATTCACGCCATACATTTTTTCTTTCTTATTTACGAGCTCCTCCTGTGCCATCCCTCCTCAAGGCTGTCCCCTTCGCGCGACGACCGTTCTTAGCCCCTAATTCCTGATGGTGCTGGCCAACAACACCACCAATGCGTGCATGATGACCCAACCTCCTAACATGCAATTGACCCTCAACTACTTAGCGTTACGTAAATAATCCCCTTGTCACGATCCCACTCGTGAAATGCCAATACCTTTTTTTTCTCCAGTCCTTTTCTTCCCTTGGTCCGCCCTTGTTCCACTTTTCCCTTCTCGCGTGCCCATTGGAACCCCGATCTGTCTGTGCGCAAGGCCGCAGACCAATTTGGCCTTGCCCCACATACTGTAAAAGACCCCGCCACTTTCCTTTTCCCCTTCCCTTCTTTTTTTTCTTTTCTTTTCTCTTCACTCTTCCTCCAACACCCACTCGTTCCCTTGCCTCGCGGTGTTGCTGTCATCAATAAACCCACGTTTGTCCCAATAATGTCCAATCATGTACACTCTTTCCGTCAAGGTCGGCGCCTCCGTGTCAAGGGAGTCGCCGCCCGCCGAGCTCAACGACGCGTTGCCCAACAAGGCATTTTGGGCGATGCCAGAGACACCCGACGCCTCGTTAATCACTCGGCCGGCTCAATGACCACGACAATTCCCCCTCACCCCCAAGGACAGCGACAGCTTAGCGGATAGGATCGTGTCACCCCTTTTTACTGATGGATCCTTCAGATCCATCATCTTGACTCATCTGTATCATACTGTAGCTAGATATCATACTGTACGACCCCCTTTTTTCCCTCGATCCTTCTTAGAGGAGTAAGAAGGACATCCGCACAGCGCATGTCCTTGCTTCTTTTTCCCTTATCTCTACTGTATATACAATATATGATAGTCACATACAGTATATACTGTACAGTGCCCTCCCAAAAAAAAGTTGACACTTTGGCTATTGCTCCACAGTGTGAGATGTCAAGCAATCGCGTTAATCTGTTCTGTATTGATCAATAATGGCTCAAATGACATGAAATTTCGTAGGAACAATGATAAAAAAGTGTAAAACAAGTTCTAAAATTATGAACGGGATACAGCAAGCGGGTTTTGAAATAGAGCAAAAAAGGGGTACCTGACGCGTCACGCGACGCGACGCGTATCTACGCATATACAATGGCCTGTGGAGATGAAATGACATTATGAACACCATCTCCAAATTTTTTTGTGACGAGCGTAATGGTTCCTGATTGTATTTTATGAATCAATTCCATGCTACATGCATCACATCGGTACTGTGATTGCTAAATGTAAGATTATTATGCGACGCGTGCACGTATCAGACGCGTCAAAAGTTGCGATTTTCTTCCTAACATGGTCGTAATGCTCCTACTGATCAACCAATTGATAACAGCCTATTCTTGTCCTTCAAATTAAAGTATTACAATGGCTTTAAGTCAAGTAGTGACTAAAATTAAATGACAGAAATGAATATTGTTATTTCAGATGCGCCTGACGGGTGACGCGTGTCACATGATGACTTTACATATATCGATCACAGCACCGATGTGATGCATGTAACATGGAATTGATTCATGAAATACAATCAGGCATCATTACACTCGTCACGAAAAAAATTTGGAGATGGTGTTCATTAGTGTATACTATCGATGAACCGGTTTGGTTTTTTTGTAAAACCGAAACCGAATCGATAATATTTTCGAAAACCGAAACCGAATCGATAAGATTTCCGGAAACCGAAACCGAACCGAATCGAATCGTTAAGACTTCAACACGTGACCTTTCCAAAAAAAAGAAGCGCTCAATTTTAAAAATTGGGAAAAAAATGCAAAATCAAAGAAGGATTCGAACTCTGGACCTTGCAGGTTGCGTCCCTGCGTCAAACCACTACACTAAAAATCTATTTCTGACCATAAAGATTAAATTGTATGAAGTAGTACCACCAATTTTTTTTCAATGCCCGCTTATCGGTTTTTATCGGTTACCGGTTTGGCTCGAAATTTTTATCGATGAAACCGGTTTCAAAAAATGCCAAACCGAAACCGATATTATCGATTCGATTCGATTCGGTTTCGGTTTCACCGAATCGTTAGTATACCCTAGTGTTCATAATGTCATTTCATCTCCACAGGCCATTGTATACGCGTAGATACGCGTCGCGTCGCGTGACGCGTCAGGTACCCCTTTTTTGCTCTATTTCAAAACCCGCTTGCTGTATCCCGTTCATAATTTTAGAACTTGTTTTACACTTTTATATCATTGTTTCTACGAAATTTCATGTCATTTGAGCCATTATTGATCAATACAGAACAGATTAACGTGATTGCTTGACATCTCACACTGTGGAGCAATAGCCAAAGTGTCAACTTTTTTTTGGGAGGGCACTGTACAGTACAGTATACTGTAAGTACTGTATACCAATCCACACACCCTTGCTTCTTGAGTAATAAAATCCCTATTACTGTATCATACAAAAAATGATCTCTCCTATCAATGCTGTTCCCGTCGTGCGCTCGTGCCTGTGGCCCCGGTGCCCTTCTGTGGGCACAACAACACAAACGGAGGAAACGTCAATCGACAAACCAAAATGTCGTCGCAACCACGGGGGGCGACGACGCACGGGAACGCGTGCTTTACAACAGCCAGAGACGACGGTTGTGCGCCCCACCTTCATGATGGCGCTCGTGTATGAGGCGGCGCTGCTGTGCTTTCTGCGTGAGGCGACTTGCGTGCGTCTGTCGCCGCCAGGAGCGACCCAACTGTCGCGGTCCAGGCCGCGCGATGCGCGGCCCCGACCTCCTGGACCACCGGAGCGGGAGCAGTACTGGATATCGCGTTCCACTTGGCGTTCGGGCGCTTTATCGGCCATTTTTTCGAAAAATTGGGCGACGATAGCGAGGATGGTTTCCGAGTCGCATGGGTTGATGGGTGTCGAGCTAGCCACGTGCTTTGATAAGTCGTACAGCATGGCCAGTGTGGTTGTCAGGTCGATCTGGTCGCGTTCCAACATGGCCCAGTCAAAAGCCGAGCGGATAATGGTGTTGAGTGGGGCCGCGAGTCGCTGAGTAGGGTCATGTTGGTTATCGACTGTGGGATCGTCGTGCACTTTTGGCGGAGGTTGTTGAATCGGGGCAATATCGGCGGTATCGGGAAGTTTGGGTGGCGTGGGTACCACAGGGCACGTGATCGGAGGTGATGCGATGACGGTTGTCGTGCTCGTGTCAGCAGGCGTCCAATCGATGACGCTGTCTTGGACCCAGCCTGCCAACGGGTCGTCTCTTGCCACGGGTTCGGGAAAATGCACGTATTCTTGAAAAAATGCGTTTTCGTCGGCAATGGATCGGTTGGATGGGTCGCTGTCGAACGCGACCGCCAGGGTTGAGATGCGTTCCCAGTCAGGTGAGTCGGGGATAGGCGTTGGAGGTGCGATGTTTTCTCCGATGGTGGTGAGGGGTTGTCCAGCGGGCATTGAGGGCGGTGCCGGAGCGATCCGGATCAAGCTGTCTTTTCTCCCCCTCTCTCGTTCCTTTCTGTTTCCCCTTGTTTCCTCTCTTGTACTGTACACATATTTATAAATTGACTTTTGAATTGATATGCCGGCCATGAGACCCGACCACTCCGCCCCACGCCAATTGGCCCGTTGCTCCCGCTCCGGTGGTCCAGGCGGTCGGGGCCGCGCGTCGCGCGGCCTGGATCGCGACACCAACCTCGTCTTGCGCTACCACCATGCGCTCGTACCACATCGCGGCCAGTGACCCTTCTTGGTGTCGTTCCGCCTCGGCCAGGCGCACCCGCAATTGATGTCACGATCCCACTCGTGAAATGCCAATACCTTTTTTTTTTCTCCAGTCCTTTTCTTCCCTTGGTCCGCCCTTGTTCCGCTTTCCCTCCTCGCGTGCCCATTGGAACCCCGATCTGTCTGTGCGCAAGGCCGCAGACCAATTTGGCCTTGCCCCACATACTGTAAAAGACCCCGCCACTTTCCTTTTCCCCTTCCTTTCTTTTTTTTTTTCTTCTTTTCTCTTCACTCTTCCAACACCCACTCGTTCCCTTGCCTCGCGGTGTTGCTGTCATCAATAAACCCACGTTTGTCCCAATAATGTCCAATCATGTACCGTACACTCTTTCCGTCAAGGTCGGCGCCTCCGTGTCAAGGGAGTCGCCGCCCGCCGAGCTCAACGACGCGTTGCCCAACAAGGCATCTTGGGCGATGCCAGAGACGCCCGACGCCTCATTAATCACTCGGCCGGCTCAATGACCACGACACTCCCTCCTCACCCCCAAGGACAGCGACAGCCTAGGGGATCGGATCGTGTCAATTGACGTTCTAAGCGTTCTGCATGCCTTTGAGTCTGTTAATCATTTCCACGCGTTTATTTCAAAAATTATCAAAAATCAGAGACCAGCAGAAGACCGAGGTGTCAACAATTTTGAAGATTTGGCACTTTTTCGAAAGTTTTCACAATAAAAATGACAACCCTTGATTAGATCATCTCTTCAAATCTTTGAATTAGGCAAGTTCGTCGCGTGTTTTTCAACATGACACGGAAATCCCGAAGTCAGCTGGGTCGTGCACATAAATTCAAAATATCGACATTTTCATAATTTGGCACTTTTTTGGTCAAATTATTATTTGATCGCAATGAAACTTGCATTGTTCAAATGAGACGGGCTCGGACGTCATTTCCAGAATGTTTGATTGCCCGATGCGTGACGTTTGCATGCTTACAAAAACCGTTCAAACAGTTCAAAATTTTCCAATCTCAATGTTCTCGGTAACCGATGGAGCGACACAAGGCACTTTTAACGCGTCGTAAGCAGCCGTTAAATCTCTATCGAGTGAAACCAGTTTCACCGATGGATGGCCAAAACTCGCAGAGAAATTCACTTTTTCATCAAAATCTTTGATCGCGATTTGCTCGACAACGGCCTGGTTGACCCCTGTTTTTTTATTGCAGTTTTACTAACAAACAGGTACGCAAAGCATCTAATGGAATGACTCGAGTAGCGCTAACTTGGGTTTTAACTTTTTGCATCAGTCATTTCACGAGGCAACAGCCCACTCAACGCACAAAAAGTGCAAAATAAAAAAATAAAAAAATGAAAAAAAATAAAAATTCCATACAATCCACGCAGCCTAATTTGGAAGTGTCAAGCCTTAAATTTTGCAAAAAAATCTTGCTCAAAGTAAGCAATTTTCTCAGTCGATCGCCGTTCATGCGTCACGCTTTTGGTTTTATTCTTGCTTTGGGCTGACTTGCCATTTTCTCTGCCAATAGCAAATTGTCGGATTTACCTGCTTGGGATGCATTGATCACTCGGAGTTCGAAATTGCCCGTTTTTGGGATTTAAAAGTGTGACCCCTGAGTTTTTAAAAAGTGGTCGTACCGCTTTGGGTGTTTAAGCTTTTTTGTTGCAAATTTTGCGCTGAACACGATGCGGCCATTTTTGAGCGGGGTCAACCATGCAGATGGACAGACGAATGCAAAATAGTAAAAATAGAAGATTATTTATTGGTGTTTTCGAGTCCAAAAAAAATCGCGCGGGTCCGTTTTGAGCACTGGCCTGAAGTTTATGCCGTGACGCATTTTTCATTGGCGGGCAAGCAGGCGGTAAAAAATTTTCTGGAGGCACAACAGGCCGGCAAAGTCTGAAAAACATGCCCTTTGGCGCTTTGGGTTTTACAGTAAAAGGTAAATCGTAAATGTGTACAGTACGATATTTTTGCATTGTGGCGCGAGGTTTCAGGCTCTGAAATGTTAGCACGCGTCACTTTCTGTCCACTGAGATTAAAAATGAACAGATCACGTCACTGTTGGCGTGTAAAATCCAAAAAACGAATGAAAATCATGCTCTTTTGCATTTTCTCGGGCGCTTGCTGAGATGCTGACTGATTTTTTTATCATATGCTTGCGAAAGCTCACATTTGTGAATATTGACAGGCAGGCAGAGTCGCGCGCTCGCGCCAGCATGATGTCATATCTGACAAAGAGCCAAGGTGCCAAATCATACAGTATCATAATCGAAAAAGTGAATTCGCGGAGTTATTGCACACCAGGTCGCCAAAACCTCAATGCGATCTCTCCAAAACACAAGCGCTTTTGCTATTGATTAACTTTGGGAGACTCACTCGTCGATACGTTGGGCCATCGCCGCCGTACGCGACTACGCAGATGGTGGTGATCTTACAGTATCCACTTTACTGTACGTGTACTGTAAAATCTCAACACCATGCAAATCGTTCTTTTGTGGCATTTTCACGGACGCTACGTGGCTGTCTGCTGTATTTTTTTTTCAGACATACGTACGTAGACAAGACGCGATTCATGCTCGCAATGCCCTCAGTTCCTCACCAAATTTGGGAGGGATAAAATCACAGAATTACCGTCCGTGGAACAGAGAGATTGGCAGGATCAATTGATCTCGAGTCAAAGGGTCTGACGATGTGTGTCTTTTTATCATATGTTTTGATGATGCTCGCATTGATGACTTGTCAATCCATCAGCAATCCATCAGCAATCTGCATCCTTCGGTCATGTAGAGCCCTACGTAGAAGCGGGCGCAGAATTCATTTCGAAATAAAATGATAAAAACATTAGAATATAAAGTCGTGTCGATCGTGGCACGCGCCAGCAACTCGCATTGTCCTATCGCCGAAAAGGGTGACTCTGGAGTATATATGCTCGGCCAATGGCAATGGAACGGTCCCTTTTTTTTATTGATTCGACCATTTTCATGTAAAACATGCCGCAGAAGCCTGTAACCCGCTTGAATGTAGCCACTAAAAAGCATTGTTTTTGCGCAGATTTCGACATGATATGTGTGCTGTGTCTTTATTGCATCAATAGGCAGCTAGCGAAGCAAAAAAGGGACGGGAAAAGCAATTACAACAAAAGGAAAAGAGAGAACAAGTTGCATCGAAAGGACGAAAGGGGATAGGTTTGCGAGAAGATGGTGGGGGGTCTATTGATTTGTTTTTTGTTTTCGTGTAGTCGAGGTGGTGATCTATTGCTTTTCGAGTTGAGCAATGTACTTTTCGAAATCAAAGTTGGGGTCCTCGATATCTAAAAAAATGTAAAAAAAAAGGCAAAACGTAAGAATCAGGGCCAGGGCACAGACGCAAAGAGGTCGCAAAGATTGAAACATCAAAATCCAAGCAGACGGGGAGGGGGAAAATTACCTAATTCAACCGATGCGTCGACCTTGGAGGCCTGTTGCTTGGCGTAGGCAGCCTTGGCTTGTTGAATAAGCAATTCCTTGTGGTGGTAGTCAGCTTGCTTGCGCTGCTTCTCAGCGTCCTTTTGGAGGCTGCAGTTGTGAACAGCGCCGTAGACGACACCCAGGCCCAAAGCAGACCAGCGACCAACCTGAAGAAAAAAAGAGAAAAAATAAGCACAGAGCAAAGCATCGGCCATGTCGCACGTACGTTGACAAGGGATTGGTTCATTGTTTATCAAGGGGGATATAGAAAGAAAGAAAGAGGGGGAAAAAAAAAGGTTGAGCAAGGAGGGGCCCAGCCATTTTTTTTGTTTTGCGGCTTGTGACGGCTATAAGAGCCCCCTCGTAGCCCAATTCGGAAGTGACCAATTCACACGGGATTTAATAGCCCTTTCTCTGACTCGCATTGAGCGCGTTTATGGAAAAAAAGGAGGGGGCGTGCATACAATGCTGGGTAAAATGCGTGGATGTTGCTTTGCTTTTTATTCATGTGGTTTTTTGCTTCTTTGCTGCGCCACCCTCGACTGCTTCGTCATCATCATCGTCATGCGCGTCGTCTTCGGATGAGATTTCACTCTGGTCATCATCGTTGTTCAGCAAGCTTTGCAGCATCATTCGTCGGCGTCGCTTGGCTGTCTGGTTCGTATCCACCATGTTGCGCAGCAAGTTGCCCTGCAAACCGAGATTGTGCGGCCCAATGATCGAATGATGCACGTGCTCAATCGACTTGAAATATTTGACCGTCTAGAAATCAATGTGTCAGCCATCTATTTTCTCTTTTTTTCTCCATTTTTTTTTCTTCCGCGGTCTACCTTGACATGCAATTCTAACGTGGCGTCCTCGTCGCATACTATCAGGCCCTTTGGGTGCATTTGGATGGCTACAGAGAAAAAAATTAGCAAAAAAAAAAAAGGTGGATGGCGCGCATGTCATGCTTTACCAGACACGGTCCACATGTGATTGACACCTTCTTCAATGCACTTTGCCAAGGCAAGGCTCTTGTGCGCGCCGGTGATGACGACCAGGACCTCACGCGCATCCATGACGGTGCTATTCACAAGAGAAATGGGTGGGTGTGTGAGTGGCAGGGCCAATGTGTAAAAAGAAAAAGAAAAAGAAAAAAACTTACGCGACGCCCACGGTCAAGGCCAGCTTGGGCACCTTGGACACGTCGCCCCCAAAGAAGCGCGCATTGGCGATGATTGTCTCGTATGCGAGTGTCTTGACGCGAGTGCGTGACGTGAGCGACGACCCCGGCTCATTGAACGCGATGTGCCCGTCGGGGCCGATGCCGCCCAAAAAGAGCTCAATGCCTCCCAACTTGGCGATGGCCGCCTCAAACTTGCGGCACTCCTCGTCCAGGTCGTCCGAATTGCCATCCAAAATGTGCACGTTCTCTTGCTTGATGTCGACGTGCTTGAATAGATGATTCCACATAAACGTATGGTACGATTGCGGGTGATCCCTAGAAAAAAAAAAACAACAATCAATTGAGCATCCACGTATCGATTTTGTCCTGCCCCTTACTCTTTTTTTTTTTGTGCTTGTTACCTTGGCAGACCGACGTATTCGTCCATATTAAAGGTCACGACGTGCTCAAAACTGACGTCGCCTGCCTTGTGAAAGTCAACTAGCTTGTGATAGACGCCAATTGGCGACGAACCCGTGGGCAGGCCCATAACAAAGGGCCGATCCGGCGTCGGCTTGAACTGCTTGATCCGCTCTTTCACATAGTAGGCTGGGACGGCACAGGAGAAATAAAAAAGACGCGTCAATTCTGTCTTCTTCCTTTTTTTTCTGATGTTTGCCGAACGCAGCATGACGTCGCTTGCTTTTTTTATAGAGAGCCTACCAACATAAGTGGACACTTCATCATAGTCTTGACGAACAATAAGGCGCATATTATTTGGAAGGGGGTTGGGAAATTGCAAAAGGGAAAGAGAACAAACGGGGAAAGACCCGCCCTTTTTTATTTTTTTTTGGGCAATTCACCCACCCTTTTTTCTTTCAAATCGGAGCTCATCATTCAGGGTCCAGCTATGGCATCCCTGATTGGTCAGCGCCTTGTTGTTTCCATGGCTCTCATCAACCTTGCCAGCCAAAAATGGCAACGCACGGCGGGATGTCGATACGTATGAAAGATTTTGGTCTAGGCGTGCAAGCGGCCCGCTCAAAACCCTGCGCAGCATCAAATCAATCAGACGCGCCCCTCCAACCCAACTGCCGTCGTATGCGAGCACATAACATGGCAAATAATTGGAAAAAAAAAGAAAAAGATGCCATTTCTGCGACATCCGTGGGCTGATGGCTTTTTACGAGCTTCCGCGGGTTCCACGTAAACGCAATACTTTTTCTTGCTACACCAGATGGAACCTTATAGCTACGTAGGGAGGCCGCGGCGTCAAGCGTGTCACAATGCGCCTTTTTCTTTACAGTATATTTTTCACGAAATCTCATTGATTTCGCGAAACGACACGCTGCGACTGCGGCTGCGCCTCCCCTGCATCTGATCGGCCCGCCACCAATTGCACAAGAGCCATGGAGCGTCAAAAGAGAGCTTTTTATATGGGTATTTATGCGCGCAATCACAAAAAAAAAGTAACATATTTGGTATCGTAAGCAAATGGACAGGTTGGAGTGGACACTTCAAGGGCACGTTTTGTCTCATTGGTCGAATGGCTTGATGCGACGTGAGCGGCGCTGGCGTATCCGCTCGTACCTGTAGCAAAGCGACGCCAAATCCTATAAAAACAATGAGATGAGGGCGCCATGGACACGCAATTCTGCAAATGGTTTACCTTGAGCACGACAAAAAGGCATCCACCGAGCACATTGCGATGGAACGCGTCCGGAAAATGAGCGCGGATCCACTTGACTTGTCGCAGGCAGCTGAAAAAAAGCAAAAAGAAAAAAAATGAAAAAAATGAAAAAAAAAGACGCGTCAGTACGCGCCGTCTTTGAAACCAATTGAGGCCGGCCACTAGAGGGAAATCACTTACTTGCCAACAAGGCTGCTGATGGTGGGCCACAGGAGAGCGCTCATGATGGTGACATTGAGATCACGGCCGTCGCGGCCAAAGAGGATGTCAATGTCCTGTGCATCTTGACTAGATAATCGGTCAGCGGCCGTGGCGTCCTGGCGTGCAAAAGACGACGATGTGTCTTGCTGGGCAACGCGCTGACGGCCGTGCAGCAGCGAAAAACGCACGCGTCGGCGCGGCAACGAGGGCAATTGCAAATTGTGTGCGAGCCGGCGACGGATGATGTGCAGGATGCTAAAATAGACCAGTCTGCATGAAAAAAGAAACAAAGAAAAAGCGACAAAAAAAAAAAAAAGAGTCAAAGGTGAGAAATCGCCTCTTTTATATCACCTTTTTTTTTTTTTTTTTTTTTTTTTTTTTTTTTTTTTTTTTACCTGATCCATGGCAAAGAGCCTATGACCAATGCGGGGGAGGGCGGCCACGAGACAGATACTGGAGCATTGGAGCGCAAAAGAAGGAGGGCGACGATCGGGAGAACACCATCGGCGAGGCGCGAGCGAGACGCGACGAGAACAAAAGGAATGGCGGGTAAACCAAGAAAGGTGCGCCACGTCCACGAATGCGTGTGTCCGAGCCATTTTTCGCCCTCTTTTGCGCCAAAGAGAGTGAGCACGGTGTAAGCCCCATAAGTGCTTGCGGCAATGAGGACGGAGCAGCCAAGACCGAGGATCGTGACGTACGGAGCCGAGGACCGGATGACCGCCTGCAGAAATTCGAGGCATACCAATGGCACCGATTGCCTTTCAAACAGATAGTAAGGGATCCCACACTGCGGGCACAAAACCTTCTTCATTGTGTGGCCCTTTTGATTCTCGGCAATCCAATCCAGCAGGCATTGCTCATGGCACACAAGCGAACAAGGACACGGCTTGACCCACCGACCCTCAGAGTCTTGGTCCTCGCCAAAGCATATCCAGCACCGCCGCGGCTCCCCTTGCTGCTTGCCGTCGCCATCGTCTGTCGTCGGCACGCCACTACGTCGAGAAAGTAGCTCGTTCATAGTGGGGTTGTATGACAAAAAAAGAAAAAAAAAAGGCAAAAAAAGAAAAGAAAAGAAAAAAAGCGACTTTTGCGAAAGAGAAGGTCAAAAAGGGAAAAAAAGATGGGGTGGCCTTTTTTGTGTGTAGGAAAAGATGAAGGTGAGCAACAAAAAAAAAAAAAAAAAAAGCAGCGGCTGGCCCAATTGGCCGTTGTGCCCCATTCACGGGTAAAACGACGCCCCCAAAACCTAAAACCAGGGCGGGCCATTGCCCAATTCGTCACGTGCAACGGCGCAAATGCATCTTGTTTCATTGCAAACAAAAAAAAACAAAATGACACATTCTTTTTTGGGTGGGGCGGAAGGAAAAAGGCGCAAAAGAGACAATGTAGACACAAGGAAAAACGAGGGCGCCGCCTGCGTCTCATCCGCCGTTTTTTCCACGGCAAAACAGGTTCCCATCGAGTTGCACGTCGCTGCCACTTAATTATTTTTTTGTGTTGCTTTGGATGTGTGCATGAATGCACATAAAAAAACACCAAAAAAAAAAAAAACGCGTGTTTTCTCTCTATTTTGCTCTTTTACATGTCGCTCTTTTACAATTGTCGCCATGGACACTCAAATTGACACCCAAAAAGTAGGGGGAGGATGCTTTGAATATAGGGGATTATTGGCATTATTATTATTTTAAAAAGGAGAAAAAGGAGAAAAAGAAGGGACGACTTTAGGCCTGGGTATCGAGTGATCTGAGGCGGCGCATGATATGATCCATCTCCTGCTGGACGAGAGCCAAGGTATCTTGATGCGACTGGGTGGTGTGCTCGGACTCGGTGAGGGTATCGTGAAGCGCCTGCAATTGGCCATCAATGTCCTTGACCATTTGGCGCTGCTCTTGCTGATGTTTTTCGTACGCCTGCTCCATTTGTTGCACGGCTTGTGACGACGGAAGGTGCAATTGGGCCTCGACTTGCTGCTGGAGGGCCAATGCCTTTTCTGACACGGTCATCAGATCCTGGTACGCGGCCGCAATGGCTTGATGCAGCGATTCCTTGTCGGTGCGATATTTTGCTTGTTGTTGAAGAATCGTCTGCTTGACTTGTTGGTAGTCTGCTTGCGCCTGCTTCTCCAGACGCTCCTGTTCTTCCTTGGCTTGCCGCAATTCGTCATCAAGCACCTTTAGATGCCCCATGCCTTGTCGCGCACTCGCAATTTCATCCGTGTACTTTTTCACTTGGCCCTCAAAGAAGAAAGCCGTCGCCTTGGCATTCTCGGCTTGCCGGTCTTTGCGATGGCTCATGTCCGTCAGCGTCTGGATCTCCGTCTTTAGCTTGCGATTCGTGCGCCCGCTTTCTTGCGCGTGATGCTCTGCCTGACGCGCCTGTTGACGCGTCTGATCAAGCTCCTGGCGCAAATGAAGCAGCTCCTTTTCCGCCTGAGCAATCTTCTGTTGCAATTCGCCAATATCGCTGCCTGTCGTCGACCGCCCAGCGCGAGCAACCACTAAAAAATTGAAAAGTAAGATAAAAGCTGTTTTCTTCTCAACACGCACTCCAACAAGTCGCCCTAGCCTGTTAAAATGAATCTTAGCTTACATTCATGAGTGACTTCTTGGTCCGTCATAGTAGCAAGATGAAGAAAAACGTGAAAAAAGGGAAAAAAGGTATCTTCTCCTCGTTTTCTCGCTTTGTGCAAAAAATGGCAAGTGTTCAATCTCCTCCGCCCCGCATGAACCCCGCTCCCGGGCCTGGAAAAAAAAAAAAGGTGGTGGCTTTCCTCCCTCTGCCCAATTTCTTCTCTCTTTCTCTTTTTTTTTTTTTTTGTTTCTCCTTGTCTCCCTACCGCCCCCCCTTTTTTTATTCCATTATGCAAGCGTCCGAGCCTTTGCCCTTGAATCTAAAGATCCAGAAAAGCAAGGATGTGGGTATCGACGAAGCGACGGCCTTCCTCGACACGTTTTTGCACAAGGGAGTCGCGATCCATGCCGCCAACAACACCATTTCCGCCCAGTTGCACCGTCTGTACGTGGGCCTCAAGGACGAAAAGAAGCGCACACACCGACGAAACAGCATTCTGAGCGACAGTCAAGAGAATTAGCTTTGCCTTTTTTCTCTCCCCCCTTTCTATCCTTTTTTTCCATTTTTTTCTCTTTAGCAATGGCCTCTTGTTTTACCTTGCCTTGCCGCCTCGTCTCATCCCTCATTCTAGCATGATTCACAGATTCCCCCCTCCATTCTTCCCATTAGATGATAAAAAATAGCGATTCTTTTATTATGTTTGCGTCTCGTTTTTTTTTTTTTTTTTTACTCTTTTTCTAGTTAAAAGAGCCAAGTTCAAACGAATGCTCATCGTGGAACGAGCCATGGAACGTGGTGGCGACAAAGTCGCCGACAGGGATCGTGGCGATCTTTGTAAACGACGCGGCATCGAGGACAATCAAGAAACAGCGATCTTGTGCAGGGCCGGCCTCGTCAAGCACACTGACCAAGCTTAACACGACGCCATCGTCTTCCTTTTCGCTACCAGGACGCGCCACGAAGATGGGCTCGGAACTCATATATGCGTGGCGCAAATCTTCCTGCTGATACGTCACCAATTCGCCTGTTTGCACATTGATCTTGACAATGTCGTAGCGCTCGCCCGTGTTGGCCGTCGGAGGCGTCAATTGGCACCCATACGCGTACGTGTACGATTTCATGCAATGGGCAACGTTGATGCGCGGGAATTCCACATTGGACGCGAGCACAGTTTGCGCAACGGGTTGCTTGGTGTCTTGAGCCACGGTATCGGGATGCCATTCGAGGTGGAGGCGGCGGAATTCACCAAATTGTGAGAAGCGCGCAGGGGGCATACGCACGCCATTGTAAAGTGTCTGCTCTTGGCTCTGATGCTGCTTGTACTTTTCAAAGTCCGAAGAACGCGCCAGATCGCCAAAGGAAGCGGCCTCGTACAGCATTTCGCCGCTGTACGCGCAGCAATCCAAGTCAATGTGCACGCGGCCCTTGTCGTCGACGCGATCTACGGCATTGGCAATGTGGAACGCGAAATACGCGGGCACCTCGAATGTCGCCACGTGCCCCTTGCCGCCATGACGATCAATCACGTGCAACCGCGTCGGCGTGTGAGCCTCCCACTCGAGACCGGCTTGGATGTTGCCATTGAGCAGGAAATCGAGCCCATTGTTGCGCACCACAAGCGGCGATTCCGGCACAATCACGTAATTCGACGAGGCAAAGAAACTGTGGCAATAAAATGCACGCACAGGCGTCTTGGCCTCATTGAGCGCATGCTTCACCGTCGCAAGCACTTGCGTCGTGCCATCCGGCTTGATGGAAAACACCTTGATCCATTGCTCGCCCGCAAAATTGATCGACACATTCATCGTTTCCTTGGTTTCATAGTCGTACATGTGATGTGCAGCACTGAACGGACCCGTCAACTCCTTGTCGTAGCTGCTGTACTCAAAAACCTTTTCGGGCTCTGCAAGATAATGGAGAGTTGAGCCATTGGGCGATTTGTGTGTTTACATTTTTTTTCTTTTTTTTTTTTCTCACATACCAAGCGTTTCGCGATTGACCTTTTGCAGAGCACTGGCATCCGTCTTGGAGACGAGGATGAGCGGCTCATTGGACTTCCAGTCCTTGGGTGCGGGGTAATTCGGCGTGACAGTGACACTGACATTACGCGACGACGCGGTCGCCTTGGGCGGGCGGAACAACAAGCGATCCAAGCGTGCAATGGTATCCTTGATGCGCTGCCACGTCGTCATCTCGATCGAATGGCCGAAAAACACGGCGCCGCGCCCCTGCGTCTCGAGCAAATCCTTCTCATAATCGTCCGTCAAATAGCGCGAGCGATACACCGCGTCATTGTCGCTGCCATGCAGCTCAAAACGATGCATCAGCGAAAGGCCATCAAACGCATGATTCAGCGCAATCGCCGCACCGCCCTCGCCAAGGTGAAATTTGCCGGGTCCTACAAAAAAAAAAAAAAAAGATACAAAAAATGAGATCACTGCTCTTTTTTTGCTTTTTCTTTCGTGATTTACGCACCAATGCGATACATGACGCCGTTGAGCCATGGTGGGAGCGTGCCTTGGACTTTAAGCTGCTGCGGGGTCACGGTCTGAGGCGCATTGCGATGCATCACAATGCGCTTTTGAAAACCGGCGAGAATGTTGGAAGTGTGTAAATGGATACCCATATTGTTTTGTGGAGCAAAAAAAAAAAAAAGGTTGAATTAGCAAGATTCCAGCATGCTTTCCGACGCCACTATTTATCCCAATCCGGCAATCGGCAATTGCAACGCCCCTCATTCTTGCCGCCTGGCCCGTCCGTGCACCTGATATTTGGATCACCTGCCGTTTTTTTCTTTCCTCACTTGTTCTTGACAACTTGCAGATCTCTTGGCCACCCACTGCCAAGAGAGGGATTTGTTTTAACAAACACGATGCCCAAAACGGCATCATTCGCAATCAAAACGTCGAAAAAGGCATCATTCGCACCGCCCATAGCCACGTTTTTTTTTTTTTGGTGCAAAGAAAGCTCCAGCCCATCTGAAAGGCATTATGCGCCGCGTCAATGCAAGTATAAAGGATCATTAATTCTTCACTTTTGTCTTGCATCAGCCACAAAAAAAAAAAAAAAAAAGAAGAAGAAGAATAGCAAAACGACGTTTTCTTGGCTGAAATGCTTGCTTGGCCAGGACCAGGCATTGCGATCGGCAATTGGAACGACGACAGGCATTGCGGAGAAGCCGTTGCCTTGTCATTTTCTACCATTTTTTTGCAATCCCGCCGTCAATGCGTCATGTTCACGATGTCCTTGTCTCTTTTTTTTTTCCCCGTATGATCGATCTCTGGCCACTCACCCCATGAAACCAACACGACCAATGAATGGTCTGATAGGCAAGTAACCAATTGGATATTTTCAGAAAATATAAAAAAAAAAGAGACGCAATGAGAGCAAAACTCGGTGCAACACTGCACCGCAATGGTGTCATTGCGTGGTATTGGCGCACAGATCGTCGCTTTTGGCTCTTGGGACGCGCTTGAGAGGGCACAATGAGTTGTGCCTCGCAGAACTGGCCCCGAATGGCTGCGATCTCGGCCCCGACGCAGCATCTATGGAAAGAGAGGCTCTAAAAACCCGTCTAAAGTGTACTTTATGAAAGAGGATTATGGTATGTACAGGATGCAAAAGAATAATGAACACAAAAAAAATGAGAAAAAGGAAAAAGGAATCGATTTTATGGCATGGAGGCCGCTCTTTGGCGCAATGTCATGGCGTCCGACGTGCGACTCGTGGCTGCATAGCCAATGTCCTTCCGAGACAAGGAGCCTGGTCTGTATTTCTCTTGCATTGGCACGTCTTGGCACGTCAGGGACGCGTGTGATGCTTCTTTTTTCAACGTGGACGCGAGTGCGAGCGAATTGAGCAGGTACACGCCCAAAAAGATGATGAGGAAGCCGCAAATGAGCGTGACGGTTGTGATGGCGTCGGACGTGTGCCAGCCCTGGAACATGATGGCCGATGCCAAGATCGTCGCAGTGGTGAAAAACACGTAATACAGGGGCGTGACAACGTTGGTCGAATAAGTATCGAGCGCCTTGTTAAAGTAATTGATCTGGATGAGGATGAAAATGATACACATGAACGCAAAAATGTACGTCGACGGCTGTGTGAATTGATTGTTGCCCTCGATCGTCAACCGCACCGCAATGCCAAACGCTTTGATCGTCATGATCGACAGCGAGCCCACGAGCGAGCAAATCGTCACATACACAAGCGGTCGGTCCTTGCCCCATCGCGGCGCCGCTTTCCAAATCAGCAGAACTACTATCAACACTGCAAACACGAAATACACAATGAAACCTGCCAAAAAAAAAAAAAATAAATAAAGGAAAAAAAAAGAAAAATGAATATCAGCTGCGCCATCTTGTATAAATCTCGCTTTTTTTTTTACCGGGTTGAAGCATGTAAGCGACGAGTTCTTCGACGCTCTGGACTGGTGGGTCCTCTGGCGAATGCAGGACAATGATGACGGCACCCAACAGTGACAAAAGGCAGCCAATGAGTCCAACTCGCGTGATCTTTTCTTTCAGGAGGGGAGATGCCAACACCGCCCTATTTTAGTGCACCATGTGGGTCATCGTCAGGCACTGGATTTTATCTTTTTTTTTTTTTTTTTTTTTTTTTTACGACTTACCAAACGACGCTCAATGCGCCTAATGGCGTGATAAGGACGGCCGGCGCAAAAATGTACCCGACGAAGTTCAACAGCTCGCCACAAATCATCGTGACCATGCCGACCCACCAGATGGGATTGCGCAGATAGCGGTGTGAGTCGGATGCGTACACTCCCTCCTGGATGGGCGTGCATCGCTGCAAAGCCATCTTTGTAATGACAAAAGAGATGCCGATGAGGATGCTGGAGCATATCGCAAGGATCAGGCCGATGTATTTGGACTCCATCAAACAAAGTGTAAGAAAAAAAAAAGAATGAAAAAGGGAAAGAAAGGGGAATCCGCCTGGCCTGATAGGGGTGGCGAGGGGTCAAAGACGGTTTACAACATATTTATCCCCCACTCCACCTCCTCTCTCTCCATGCCCAAATCCCAATCAATCCGCATGAGGCATAGAACCCTGCTGACTTGGCAGTATGACCCGCTTGTCATGCAAAAAAAAAAAAAAAGGAGGTTACCAAAAAAAAAAAAGGAAATCAGAGATCATCGCCAGGGGCCGAGCGCCTTTTGCTGTATTGCAAACAAGGGTTGCAAGGGAAAGGGGTGAGTGCAATGAAAGCGAACAAGAAAAAAAAAGTAGGAGGGAGGATTCAGGGAGAATTGAGGAGCATCTTGTTTTTTTTTTTTTTTTTTTTTTGCCAGTCTGGCCTTTTTAGCTGCCCCAATGGCATGCTTTTTTTTTTTTTTTTTCCTGACGCACGCATTCCATGGGCTTGACAGTGATCTGAATGAGATGCGAGCAATGCCAGTGTACCGAAAGATAAAAAAGCGAAATCATGCGGAGCTCACGCGTCACGAACGCGTCGTCTGAAAAAAAAAAGATGAATTCTGTGATCCAGGACCGCGCAATTCGCCCAAGTTGGGTTCCCGGCGTCACATGACCTTGCCCGCATCACACTGTCACGCGCAGATACAGAGTGACGCGTGCCTCACAGGTCAATTCTGCTTTCAAAAAAATAACAATAATAATAAAACCAGACGTGTTTGCCCATTGGTTGTGCTGCACACTTGAAACATTGCCTGCACTGAGCGCATCGTCAAGTAACACGATTGTCCGAGCCCAGCTGTGGTTGATTTAGCATAGGATTCAGCGCCACGAAGTGCCAACTGCTGTGGCCAGGGTTGCTAGCTTGGCGCACAGCCAATGCCAAGCTTCCTGATGAGGTTGATGTGTGCGCCATGATCAATTTGCATCGATGTGGGCCTGACTAGCTGCCCACACAACGCGAAATCAGGACAGATTCGGTTAGAGCCACGTGATCTGGCTTTTCAGACCATGATTTTTTTAGTTTTTTTTTGCCTTTTTTTCAGAATTGGCACATGCGCTGCGACCTCACGATGCGAGCATTGAAGCATTGAGCATCGCGTCACAATTGAAAACACGCCCAGCACCGGTGCCAAGACGCCAGTTGGCACCCCATGAAATGGAGAAGCAGAGAGGGGGGCGCTTTCTTGGCCATGTCAGTGGCAAGGCTCGCTTGGCCACGGTGACACAGCGTGACGGAAACCTTATTTTAGCTCCAAGCCTAACGTAAGATGCGGCTCGCTTGATTCTCACCACACAGGCGACTTTTTTTTTTTTTTTTTGCTTCTTTTGTGGTTGGTGTTGCCATTGCGTGAATGATGAGCGCGCATGCACCCACTGTCGTGCGCATGCGTTGCTGAAAATAAAAAAGACACGTTCAAACAGCATTGAGGACCTGGTGGGCACAATTGCGAAAAAAAAGTGACCTGATGAGCGGGCGCAAAATTAGGTTCAACGCGCACACGCGCACAAAAAGACGGATAGGGAGGGCTCAGTGCAACCTGCAAGTCATGTGTGGGCGCCCATTGCCAATGCGCGCATGCGCGCGCGCGCGCCTTGACTTTTTTTTTTTTTTTTTACCAAAAACGAAAAAAGATGGCCAATTTTTTTGTTTTATTACGTTGCTTTCCTGGATGAACTACGGGCAAAGAGGGGGGGGCGTGTATGGAGAAGAGGGAGACGAGGTGGAGAGCAAAGGGGAACGAGAGAGAGAGAGAGAAATAAAAAGTATCAGGCGATTGGGAAAAAAAAGAGAAAAATAGGTATTTCCAATTGAATGGGGCACGCGTGTGTCATTGAGAGGGGGAAGGGGAGGAGCAAAGAGCGAGGGTGCAAGGAGCGGTCTGGGGGAAAAAGGGAAAAAAATTGGGAAAAAGGAGGGAGAAGGGGGGGAAAAGGGGGCAATGATTACAAAATAGTACACTTCTTCTTTTTCTTGGGCGGGGCGGCAGGGCAGAGGACGGCGCGAATTGCCTCATCAAAGACGTTCTTCAGGCCGTACTGGGTAAGCGCGGAGCATTCCAGGTACTTGACGGCGCCAATATCCTTGCACATTTGCGTGCTCTGCTCAAACGAGATGGGCGACATGCGCTTTTGCTTTAGTCGCTCAATGGTCTCGGGGTCCTCGCGCAAATCGAGCTTCGTGCCCACCAGGATGATGGGTGTATTGGGTGCATGATGGCTGATCTCTGGGTACCACTACAAAAAAAAAAAAAAAAAAAAAAAAAGGGAGAGAAAAACACGTCAAAATGGAGGCAAAACGCGCTTATGACGTCTTTTCCTTGTTCCCCCACCCCTTGCTTCCATCTCATCCCCTTTTTGTACGCCCCATTGGACCCCAATTATCTCCCTCTCCGTACCTTTGTCTTGACATTTTCAAATGAAGGCGGGCTGACCAAGGAGAAACAGATCTACATCCAAAAAAAAAAAAAGGCGGGGAGTGAGCGCGCGTCGACGCGACGGAAACGCTCTCGATGTTTGGCTTTTACAAGGAACACATCCGTTTGCGGGTAGCTGAGAGGGCGCAGGCGATCATAATCCTCCTGACCGGCGGTATCCCACAAGCCAAGGTTGATAGGCTTGCCGTCGACCATCACATTTGCCGAATAATTGTCAAACCTAAACGCAAAAAAAATGTGCAAAAACGAAATACAAAGGGCAATCCCGAGCAGAATTCAGCATTCTATCGCGCAAAAAACACGCGTGCGCGGCGTCTGCACCGCACCACGGAGAAATTCGCACTTACACAGTGGGGATATATTCACCAGGGAAGGCGTTGGTCGTGTATGAGATCAGCAAACACGTCTTTCCTACAGCACTGTTATCATCAAGTGGAAAAAAAGTGAGCGACCAAGCAAAAGGAAAAAAAACGCGCAAGAGCCAAGACGCGCCTGAGACTGCGCCGCGCAGTGTTTCACTTACCCATCACCAACAACGACACATTTGATAGACTGCATAGTATGAAACCGGAGGGGGACAGGGAGAGGGGATGAAGTCGCAAAAGCAAAAAAGAAAAACGAGCAAACTCAAAATCAGAAAAAGGTGGGCAAGAAGGCCCAAAGGCGGGTATTTAAATCATGGTCACACAAAGTCAAATTCTCGTTCTCGTCCAATCGGGGGTGTCAAGCCCCAATCTTCTTCATCAACACTAAAAACCGCCATGCCGCCGTGCCGCGTGCTTTGTGCTCTTGGGTCGAGTCCATGGCCGGCACAGTGCGCCAAATAGTGCGTCTTTAATGGAAAAATTGAAAAAAAACACACACAAAAAACACAAAAAAAAAACGCGCTTTTTTTTTTCTTTCACTGGCCGGATGTGGGGCAAGTGGGGTTCATGGCCATGTGGCTTACCCTGGCGCGGGTGCGGGACACGCGTCATCGTGACACGCGCGCGGCGCAATGGCTGCCGGCAGCCATCACACGACGCCCATCGCCCTATATTCCAATTGGTTGCGTAAAACAACGATATTTTTTGAGCGATTGGGCGCGCTCGAGCGCTTTTGAAAGCAGCAGTCGAGCCACATGCACCAGGAACGACGCCGTGATGGCTGATGGCGATATCTACCCATCTGCATCCGCATCAGCGCGGCCACACTACACCCAGACCACCCATTGCACGTCCATCATCACGATCCTTTCTCCATCAAATTGCAATCCGAGACCACGACGCCCCTCTCGATCGCCTCTCTCAACTCAGCAGGTTTCTCGCGATCGTGCAGCCCCTGGATGGCCGTATCAGAGCACTTGTTTCACCAAAGCAGCAAACGGCTCATAAAAGCCTTTGCAACACCCAATATCATGATCCCAAACGCATACCAAGCACATTAAAGGCAGCGAGCACGATTGAGCATGCGCCATTTGTCTTGACCAAGTGCACAATGGCCGTAAAATCTGGGAAGTTATTGCCAAAAGACAAAAAAAAAAAAAAAAAAAAAGGTGCGACGCGTTGTGGAACATCAGACCAATGCCAATGGTGCATGATACGACCGCGCTACCTATGCAAAAGAGAAGGAATCACGTGCCCCAAGGTGCGCCGCCAGCATCTAAATTGACAATTTCATGTATATCATATAAAAACGCACATTTTATGTGGTACTTGCCTGCGTACAATGCTGGTACTATACGCACGCGTGTAAAGTAATGGTATAAATAGTACTGTAAACCACACAAGAATGACGCGAATGATTTCACACCAATTGTATTTTGGCCAAGTATCCTAAAAAAAATCGTTTTAGGATATACGCAACTCGCTATTCATGCATCGCAATTACCCAAAACAAACCCAAACGTGACAGGTCCGTCTTGAACACTGGGCTATAGTTTACGCCATGACGCAGGTTTCATTGGCGGGCAAGCAGGCTGTAAAAAAATTATGGAGGCACAGCAGGCCGGCAAAGTCTGAAAAACGCGCTCATTGATTTTTAAAGGTAAAATTGTGCCATTTTACAGTACACCAAGTCGCCAAGATCTGAACGCAACACTGTAATGTTTCCAAAACACAAGCGCTTTTACTGCGTTTGGTTGCTGATTCATTTGAGATGACTCGCGGCCTGATATGTTGAACCATTATTAAATTACTGTATTGTCGCGTGCGCTACCAAAAAAATGGACAAAACCTTACCCTTTTTGCTGGCACGTCCTCTGGATCATGTTTTGCGGGTCCTATATTTGAGCCAGAGGATGCTGAACAAATACAGTAACGGACAATGTCAATTTTTTTCAGAGATCGTCTCGCTCCATCGTGAGAAAATGCATTTTGCGCAAAATCAGGGCCAAACCAGGGTCTAAACAACACCTCGCGTGAAGGCTAACTCGCCGAGAACTTGACGCGATGTCCCTAAACCACAAGTGCTTTTACCGCGTTTATTTGGCCAGTGATTCATTTAAAGTGACTCGCGCGTCGGGGCGCTCAACCGTTGCCGCCATACATACGAGATCAAATGATGGTGATCTTACCCCTTTAATTATTTACGCCCATGAAACTGGCTCTTCTTCCGAAACTTGCTCATCTGCTCCCAAATTTGGTCCGGTTAATGGTAAGCCAAATTCTCCACCAATGGCATCAATTTTTTTTTCGCAAATCGAATCACTCAGTCTTGAGAAATCTCGAGATTTTTCGTGTCTGCCACAGTAGTGAAAACTCAGCGGTCAGCGCCAAATAGTATTTTACGCGTTACTCCTCCCGATACAGTATACAGTAGTACAGTATGATAAGCAAGCCTGACCATATTATGGCTCCAAATTCAGGCCAGTACTGTACCTCTGTACGTACAATTCATAAATACTGTATCATACGGTAAATGTTAAAAATCAATGGGTGATCAGGCTGCTGTTGTCGACAATTTAGCAAATTGGCAATATTTTTTTCATGTTTTTCACAAATTTAGTATTTAAGACCATAAACCGTGGATGCATCATGTCTCTCCAAACCTACGCATTAGATTGTTTCGAGGCGTTTTTTCACTACGTATGATACAAACTATTAAAAACTAGAGGTCGTCGCCTTAGTCTTATACAGATGAATCCAAAACGCCGTTATTTTCACAGATTTAGCACAAGGTCTCGAAATATTTTGTGGATCGGGGGGTGAAAATAGCAATGATCAAAAGAGACGCACTCGCTTGTCATTTTTTGATTGTTTGCATGTCTGATGGACAACCTTTACACGCTTGCAAAAGTCGATCAAACATTGGATAAATTTTCGGACTCGATTTTCTCGACATCCAGAAAAACAATTACTTGCGCTTTTAACGTGTCGAATGCAGCTGCTAAATCGCTGTCGAACGCAACAAGTTTCACCGCGATCTGATCAAAACTGACGGAGAAAATAGCTTTTCCGAGCAATTTCTGCAATCGCCGTTTGCTCGAGAACGGCATAATAAACCTGTAATTTTTATTCCAGATTTAATAACAAACAGGGGGCAAATCATCTAATGAGATGATCGCAGCGCGCTAACTTGGGTTTGAACATTTTGCATCAGTCATTTCTGCAGGCTGCAACCCACTCAGTGGACAGAAATGTACAAAATAAAAAAACAAAAAATAAAAATAAAATAAAAATTCCATGCAATCCACGTACCTTAATTTGGAAGTCTCAAACCTTAAATTTTTGCAAAAAAATTTGCATCAAAGTAGGCAATTTTTCGCAGTCGATCGCCGTTCATGCATCACTCTTTGGGCATTTTCCTGAAGCTGGGGGCGACCTGCCATTTTGTCTGTCAACAGCAAATTGTCTGAGTTACCTGTTTGGGATGCATTGATCACTCGGAGCTCGAAAAAATCCAAATTTGTCATTTTCTGAGATTGAAATGTGTGACCCCTGAGTGACCCCTGAATTTTTCAAATTGGTCGTAGCGCTTTGGCGTTTTAAGCTTTTTTGTTGCAAATCTTGCGCTGAATTTGATGCGGCTATTTTTGAGCGGCGTCGACCATGCAGGTGGACAGATGAATGCATAACAGTACAAATAGAAAGTTATTGGCATTTTCGAGTCCAAAAAAAATCGGGCGGGTTCATCTTGTACACTGGGCTCTAGTTTCGGCCGTGACGCAGGTTTCATTGCCGGGCAAGCAGGCTGTAAAAAAAATTCTGGAAGCACAGCAGGCCGGCAAAGTCTGAAAAACGCACTCTTTGATTTTTAAATCGTAAAATTGCGCATTTTGTGCAGTGTATCGCGATGCTTCAGGCATTGAAATGATAGCAGCACGCGTCAGTTTCTGTCCACTGAGATTGAAACAAGGACAGATGATCAAATGTTTTATTTGTGTGAAAAAACGGAAACGGATGAAATTCGTGCTTTTGTGCATTTTCTCGGGTGCTTCAAGGTCAAAAGCGTCGAAAAATTGCTTGACAAGGCGCGCGACACTTTTTTTTTGCCACAAGATTGTTTCCTTGATTGGCTGGAAAAATTATGACAAGCAACCAAATGACCCATCAAATGACACAACATCTACAGTATGATACTACTGTATCTCACTAATATCAATGAAAAGCAACAATTGCCATGATTGCAAAAAGACAAAAGCACTGTAAAAACATTATTACACGCTTTTATCCAGTGTCAATTATTTCAAGAGCCCGATCAACGAGTTTTTTTATTGAATTTTGAATATTTGAAGATTCACGGGAAGTCAGGGACTGAAAAGGGAAGGATCTCAGGCAAATGTAATTGTTGGGTTAAAACCAAGCACTAGAAGCCTACTCGTCGTCGTGGGGACCAAACAAGTGCATTTTTTCAACGTTATTGCAGGCATATACAGTTGCAGTGCGCTCATTCCAAAGCAATGCGAATGCGTGAAGGGCGGCGTGAGATGCAAATTTTGGCTCGGCAAAAGAGGGTCGTGTCATTTTCATACGCTCATCCAATTCCGTCAGCACCATTTGGACATCAGTATCTTTCAGCTTTTGCGCAACGCTTGTTCCCATGGGGTCGAAGTCATCAACAATAAGACGACCATAAAGCCACATTTGAACGAGGTCGTCAGTTGTCTTTTGCTGGGCATCTTGAATCAGGATGATCAAGCGCATCTGCATGGTGGATAATTCAAAACCCTCTCTGGTGCCAATCCATTCTGAGCAGCTAAAGGCCTCACACACATGAAGCGATGATGTGGTGATCGGAATAGAAAACCAGTGAAGCATGCCACCGCCAAGCCGGTTTTGGTATTTGCTGAAAAACGAGCGCAGCAATGAGAACCATGGATTGTTCATTGTCACCGGAGAATCAAAGCGCCAATCATAGGCGTTCACGCAAACCAAATGGAGATGGGATAGAGACGATAGGCGCGCCACGGCGCGCTCCAGGACACCCGGATTTTTGATCGTGCAAGTGTCAAGAACCAATTCTTTGAGGCACGAGACTGCCGGCATTTGTTGGAAGGCCACGTCTATGTCCATGAGAACAGTGTAGTGCATTGTCAGCTTTGTCAAACATGCCAACCCGCTGAGCACCGGCGACAAGGGAAGAACATCACTGTCGCGAATCAAGGTCATCGCGAGGTCACATGGTAGTGACTGAGGGAGGCAAGCGAGTGAATCGCGAATCAAGTGAGCTTTGAGGGCAAGGTGAATTTTCAGGGCCGGACACATGGTGGCAATTGGGCTTGACGAGCCAATGGCAGCATTTTCATTGGACAAGCGTTTCAATGCAAGTGGAGGAGGGCGGTGGCCATCGCGGGTTGGAGTTGCACGTTGAACAACGCGATCGCTTTCACGCATGTCGATTTTCATGCAAAAAGACGCGAGATTTGGCATGAGGAAAGCAAAAAAAAGAGCCACATCGTGTACATCCGGCACATCTTGCGGAGATTGGTTGTACCAAGTGGTAAAGAAGATTGACAAGTTGGTCATGCTGAGGTGACGCGATTCGCTGGTGAGCAATTCGTCGACAAAGTTGCATAGTGGGATTTCGTTGACACTGGACTTGTAGAGCCCTACGTTGAGTCTCTGCAGGTGCTGCATATTGCGCACTAGGGTCAGAATGCATTCAAGGCCAGAGTCGACACGCTGTATGTTGAGGATGCGCAAATTTGAGCCAGGATCGGGCAAAACAGGGCGCCAGGGAGTGGAGCAACTAAGGAACAGATGGCGCAGGCTTGGGTGATTGACAACATTTTTGAAGATGGCGAGCTGCTCCTCATTGCTGTCCGCTTTCCAAAAATCGAGGCTCAGCTTGCTAACTTGGCGCCAATAGGGTAGAAGGATGGCCATCATGCTCAGGCAATAGCTAACTTGCGTCGTGTGAATGCTGATGTCTTTGGCTGGGAATTTCGCGTGCGGGGCGCATGTGTAGAAAGACACCATGTCTGTGAGCTTCTGCAAGCGAGACAGATTGACAGTGATTTGCTCAAAAACAATGGGTGTGGCCATTTCATTGAAGCGGTGGTCAACAAGACGCATTTGGAACAAATCCGAGGGAGGCAAGCGTTGCATGACAAGCCGAAGCAGCTCGATAGGAATTTCTTGCAAAGATGGCATCGAAAACGAGTAAGAAAAATGGGTGGGAAATGGGAAGAGAGAGACAAAAAAAAAAAAAAATGAAAAAAAATACGAGAAAGATGAGGAAAAGGGGATGGCGTTGATGAAAAAGGAGCAATTGAAACACCGCATGGCGTTTGGCATGAAATTGAGCAACACACGTTGGAAAACGAGTGAACACCCGTCAAACGACGTGCATTTTTTTTTTTTCTTTTTTTCTTTTTGGCATAAAAAAGACCGTTTTTAATTCTTTTTTTCAATGAATACAGACTAAAACAAAATAGGAAAAAGGATAGAGGAGAGGGAGATGCAAAAAGTATGGTATAAAGACGCCAATTTTATCTCGAACAATGAATGCATGCAAAAAAAAGGGAGGAAAGAGATGAGGAAAATGATTGTTTTTTTCTAATACTTGCCGTAGCCGCCACGGCCACGACCACCACGACCGCCACCACGGGCACCACCGCGGCCACGGCCACCACCACCACGGCCACCGCCATAACCGCCGCCACGGCCGCCATTGCCGCCGTAGCCGCCGCCATAGCCGCCGCCATAGCTGCTGCGGTTGTTGTTGCGTTCTTCCAAAGCAGGCAGCTCCTCAGGGATGGACAATTGGATGTTCTGGTCGTGCCAGGGCTTGCCAGCAAGGGCGACAATGCCATCCTCGATGGAGACCTTGGAGGAGATGAGATCGACAACGACACCGGTGGCATCCTTTGTGAGGCGCCAGCCGCGCGTGTCCTCGTACTTGATTTCAGGGTACTCGCGGCTGATGATGTTGCGGACATAGCCAGCATGATTGATGGGGCGGCCAATGTCGAAAAGGAGAGTAGTCTGGCCATCCATGGAGGTGAGCAGCGAGCGCGAGGGCATGCCCTGGTGGTAGCCGGTCATGACGGCCAAAGCAGCGGCAATGGCGTGTTCAGCGCCGTGTTGCTCGATCAATTGCTGGGCAGCTTCTGTGAAATGCGAAAGAACCTCCTTGTTCACGTTTTCGATCTGTTGGAAGCAATCTTCGGTGGTGGATTTGATAATGTCTTCGGGACGCGGGGCAGACATGCGTTCGAATTTGACACCGGTCTTGCGCGTAATGTAATCGAGAAGCGATTCTTCCATGGGCTTGTAAAAGGTAACACAGACGCCAGAGCGGCCGGCGCGACCAGTACGACCAGAACGATGCACATACGATTCGGTATCCTTGGGAGGTTGGCAATTGATGACGAGATCGACTTGAGGAATGTCCAGACCACGCGCAAGCACGTCCGTGCACACAATGCACTTGTACTTGCCCTCACGGAAAGCCTTCATCGTCGCCTCGCGCGATTGTTGAGCAATGTCACCGTGAAGCACCGCGCTGTCTTGCTTGAGCTTGTCGTGCGTGCCCAATTCGTTGGCATCGGCCTTGGTAGCGCAGAAAATGACCGTCAAGCCACTCTTGCCGTACACATTCACGACATCGCCAATGATATCCGCGCGCGATTGATACGACGACGGCATCGCAATGTGTCGGATGTTTTGGTTGGTGCGGTTGCGCGCATTGCCAATCAAATCAATGCGTGTGTAGTCGGACTTCATGAAGCGATTGATTGTTTCCATCACGGATTCCGGCACCGTTGCAGAGAAAAGCAGCGTCTGCGGCGTCGCCTGCTGCTCCTTGACGTGGTTAAGCACATTGAACATGTCTTCTTGGAAGCCACGAGCGTCCAACCTGAAAAAAAGGGCAAAAAAAATGAAATGAGTCACTTTTCTTTTTTTTTTTCCATAATTTTCCTCAATTTTTCTTTATTTTTTTCCTTTCTCTCGCTCTCCTCCCCCCCTTTTTTTTTTGCTTACATTTCATCGGCCTCGTCAAGGATAATGAAGCGCAGATCGTGCAACTTGAGATTGCCAAACTTGATGTGATCGAGAATACGGCCGGGTGTGCCGACAACGACGTCGCATCCTTGGCGCAGGACGCTGGTCTGGTCTTGATAAGGAGTGCCACCATAGACAGGAAGCGCCACGAGGCGCGAGCCCGAGATGTACTCGAAATCGCCGCAAACTTGCTTGGCCAAATCGCGCGTGGGGCACAGCACGAGCACACGGGGAGCACGGCCGCGCTTGGAGCTGAATTCCTTGTCGGCAGACAGCTTCTCAATGACGGGCAACGCAAAGGCAAGCGTCTTGCCCGTACCGGTGCGCGCACGCGCAAGAACGTCCTTGCCATCGTAAATCGCATCAAATGTCTTGGCCTGAATCTCAAACAGCGAATGGATCCCATGCGACGCAAGATTGGCCACCGTGCCTTCGGTGATGCGGTAGCTGCTCAACTTGAGGTGCTCCTCCACCTCCTCGGGCTGCTCTTCCGTCGTTTCTTGCATTTCAACAGACTCCTCAACCACCTGCTCAACAATAGGCTCGGCGTCGTCGCCAAACTTGATCTTCTTGTTCGGCTTTTCCTCGTTCGCAGCACGATCACGCTTGCCTTTGGTCTTGCCTGGAAGAAATAAAAAAAAGCAGAGTGAGCTTCATTTCCCCCAATTCTATGCCACTCTTTCCCTTTTTATCCTCCCTGGCTCTTGCATTTTACCTTCGTAATCACTCTTGGACGACACGCGGGAGGGCATATTGATATTGTAAAAAAAAAAAAAAAAAGTAAAGAGAAAGAAAGAAAAAATAAGGAACGAGCGAAAAAAAAAGTTTTCAAAGGGCAAAACGCCTTTGAAACTCAGCCTCTTGCTGCGTCGCCTATTATAATGCAATCAGGGCGGTGGCTGAATCGACCAATCAATTCCAAGAAAATCAAGGTCAGAAGCATGATCTTTTTTCTTTCTTTTATTTCTGCGCAAAAAAAACAAAAAAACAAAAAATCAGAGCTTGGCCCGCGGTGTCCCCTTGAGCCGCTCGTACATGGTCTTCATCTCGCGGCGCACTTGCAAAAAGAAAAAAATGAGTCGTGTGATTGCCCGAAAAAAAGGAGGATTGAGACTTACGGATCTTGCCCGACACATTTGTCGGGATCTCGTCTGTGAAAAGGATGCCACCGCGCAGCCGCTTGTGATTGGACACACGTTCCGCGACCCAAGCTTGGATCTTGCGCGCTAGCGCCTCGTGTGGCGCGTTCTTGTCACGGGGCACAATGAACGCCAATGGCAACTCTGTGGCCTGCTCCTCATCATAGATCCCAATCACGCCCGCAGTCTCCACGTCGGGGTGCGTGACGAGCAAAGCCTCTAGCTCTACAGGCGCAACTATGAAATAAAAGGAATAGTAAGACACGGCAGCATTTTACGTTTTTTTTCATATTTTTGCTCACCTTGCAGGCCCTTGTATTTAATCAGCTCTTTCATTCTGTCGACAATGTAAAAGAAGCCATCGTCGTCATAGTAACCCACATCGCCCGTGTGGTAATATCCGTTTTCGTCAATGGCTTGGCGCGTCGCCTCGGGATTATCAATGTACCCAAGCATGCACTGTGGTCCACGGACCCACAGCTCGCCCTTTTGATTGGGTCCAAGCTCTGCGTCAACAAGCGCGTCAACATGTCGCTCTTTGGCATCTCAATTCGTATTTTAGACGCGACCTACCTTTGCCATGTTCGTCAACAATGATAATATTGGTGTGCGGATATGGAATGCCAATGGATCCCGGCTTGTTCGCATCCAATGGCGTGCGCGTGATGATGGGGCCGTACTCACTCGCCCCAAAACCCTGAAGATCAAAAGGTGAGTCGCGTCACGACGCGCTCCTTTTCGTTTTTCGCGTTTTTCACATTTTTTCACGTTTTTTTCACGTTACCTGGCTGACTGGGCGCTTGAATTGCTCTTGTGCGCGACGCACGGCATCAGCAGAGATGGGCGCTGCGCCAACAGTGAAGACCTGCACACTTGAAAGGTCATACTTGGCCACCTCGGGCCGATTGATCAAATGCATCAGAATTGGCGGCGCCGTGCCGCAATTCGTGATTTTAAAGTCCTCGATAGCTTTACACATCGCTGGAACAGAGTATTTCAGAAGAATCACTGAGAAAAATAAAATAAAAAAGGACACCATCAAGCGAACCAGCAACCAAATGGGAAAAAGCGGCCATATTGTGAGAAACTTAGCCACAACTGCTTTTTTGAAAATGACATTCTTACCCACTGTCCCCAATTCGATGAGAGATGTGCTCAAGCATCTAAAAAATCCAGCTGGGGGCCATTCAAGTTCGCAAAAATAAAGAGATGAGCTATCTTTTGTTTTTTTAGGCGTCGATTGCCTTTGTTTACGCACCAACATGGTAGACTGGCAGGACGCCGAGCGCCACAGTCTTGCCCAGCAGCTCGCAAGTCTCGTCGTCGGTCAGGTTGCTCATATCGACGTTTTTAACCGCCTTGGCCACCTCAACAATGTTGGAAATCCAATGGTAATGGCTAAAATTGGAACATGAATTGGCCGCTCGTCCTTTTTTTTCGTTTTCAGCCTTACCTCGTCATGACGCCCTTGCTGGCGCCGGTTGTGCCGGATGAAAAAAAGAGACAAGCCATCACGGTGCGCGATTCCTGTTGTGTTAGCGTGGCAATAGGCGCAGCCATGGCTGCTTCAGACCAGTCGACGACGGCGTCGATCAAGCAAGGCACGCGTTGCTGCGAATCTGGGATGAGCGAAAATACATGCTGGATGCCCAATGCCTTGCAATACGGCAATGCAACGTCAAGTGTGTCTGGATGCGCGACGAGATATTTACACTTGCTCAGTTGCAACTGGTGCTCCAGCTCGCGGCCCTTGTAGCTCGCATTGACGGGGCTGACATACGCACCTTGGTGAAAAGTTCGGAGATCAGACAGTTGTCCTCCTTTTTTTTCGTTTCCTCCCACTTTTCCCCTTTTTTTCTTTCTTCTTTTTTTTTTTTTACGCGTCCTTACCCGTCATCCACGCGCCCATGTACGCTACATAGTTGTAAACCTGAGCGAATAGGATCATGGTCATCCGTTTAGCATCGTGGAAAGCGTCAGAAAATGAAAAATTGCTGCTTTTTCGAGCAAATTACCGTGTTTGGGCTGTAAACAGCAACGCCTTGACCTTTGCCGACACCGATCTTTCGGAAACCCGCATTCAGGCCGTGCACAAGCTTTAAAAAGCGGTATGCATTGAGGGTTTCGCCATTGCCTGCATCAACAAACATCGGATGTGTCGCAGGCGCTCTTTTAACGCGCGCAAGCACGAATTCGTGCAACGTCGTATATGGATAGGTTGGGTACGTGTCCATGTTTGAAGAAAAAATGCGATAAAAGAAAAAAGAAAAAAAAAGTGGGGAAAAAGGGCTCAATTTTAATCGAAACCCGCCCCTTCCCCAGACCGTCCCTGAGAATCATTTTGCTCAAAATGTCGTCAGCGTGAGATCTCGCCATTGCCAAATTGGGGGATGAACACAAGCTCCGCCCTGTGCTCTCTCAAGAATTGTTTGCCATGGCAATGGCAACGGACACGGCGATAAACAAAAAAAAAAGCGCTGTTGCGCCAGATGGCTCAAAAGCTTACAAATATATGCCGGCCATGGGTGCCTGGCTTGTCGTTTCAATTGATCGAAAAGGCTGTTCGGCCGGCCAGGACGCCGTTTCTGTTTGTTTTGCCTGAGAAAAAGCATGACAATGCAAAAAGGCGATTCTTTTTCCCATTTTCATGCGATTCAAATGCCGCTTTTTATACCCTGAGAACACTCAATCGGGCCAGAAAGGGGGGACGCGTCTCGTCCATTGTTGCGTTTTTATTTTTTTATTCACAGCTTGGCCATTTGAGTCGCTGTCAGACGTTTGTACATGGTCTTCATGTCTCGCCTCTGTAGTTTCCCAGCAGCTGACTTGGGAATTGCGTCAACAAAGAGGATGCCGCCTCGGAGGCGCTTGAAATGAGCCACGCGGTCGTTGAGCCACGCATGAATCTTGCGCGCTACGTCGTCGTCGGCATTGTGCCCTTCATGCAGCACAATAAATGCCATTGGAAACTCCGTCGCCTCCACGTCGTCGTACACACCAATCACACCCGCGTCGGCGACAAGCGGGCACGACAGCAGCACAGCCTCCAGCTCCACGGGCGCCACTTGACGCAAAAAAAAAAAAAGAAAAATAAAAAAATGAGGTTTTTTTTTTTTTTTTTTTTTTTTTTTTTGCTTACCTTGCATGCCCTTGGTCTTGATCAATTCCTTGATGCGATCCACAATGTAAAAGTAGCCCTCCTCATCATAATATCCGACATCCCCCGTGTGCACATAGCCATCGTCATCCACCATCTCGCGCGTCGCCTTTTCATTGTCCATGTATCCAATCATCCGCTGCGGCCCACGTGCCCACAGCTCGCCAGGCTGGTTGGGGCCAAGGTCTATGCAAAAAAAAATAAGAATGCAGACGCGACGCGTTTGTTTTTATCGTTTTCGTGTACCTTTGCCATTTTCATCGACGACACGCAAATGCACATGGCCAATGGGCTTGCCAATGGACCCAGGCTTGCTGCTGTTGGGCGGCGTACGTGTAATCATAGGCCCAAGCTCTGTCATCCCAAAACCCTGACCGTTCAAAAAGACGCATAAAAAAAAAAGAAAATCAGACATTGACATTGATTTACATTTGTTTCTCACGCACCTGGACAACTGGCCGATTAAATCTGCTCGTAATGGTCTGAATGACTTCACCAGAAATGGGTGCCGCGCCAACACTAAACGTATCGACGCTCGATAAATCGTATTTTTGCACCTCGGGGCGGTTCATGATGTGAAGCAGCATTGGTGGCACCGAATTGAAGCTTGTCACCTTGAAATCCTGGATTGCTTGGCACATGGCGGGCACCGAGTAGCGCCGGAACACAACTGGATAAGAAAAGAAAGCGCGTCAATCACCTTATTATGAAAATTTTGATCGCGCTCGATGCAATTTTACCCGTCGTGCCCAACGTGATACATGGCACTGTCATGGACTGCATGAACCCAGCTATTATCAGCGAAAAAAAAAGCGTTGGCATTCTGCCGTCCAATTTCTTTTACGCGACGCATGTCTTTACCAGCATGATAAAAGGGCATCACGCCAAGCGACACTGTCGTTTTCTCGGGGGCCTGAGCTGCCTGCGGGTCATTGGGATCTTGTGCAGCGTTCATGGCCTCAAAGATGTTGGAAACGTATTGGTAATGGCTGCCGCAACGAGGGAAAATGACATGAGAACGCGAAAACAAGAAATTGGCGCGCATCGGCACTTTTTACCTGCACATGACACCCTTGCTTAAGCCTGTCGTTCCTGACGAGAAGAACAGGATGGCCAATGTGGTGCGCGTCTCTTTTTGAGAAAGGGTAGCTACAGGCACATTGTCGTGATTTTGCGCATTTTGTGCATTTGGCGCGACAAACGCGTCAATCCAGCACGGGACGCGACCTTTGGGGTCCGTCACCATGGAATACACATGCTTGATGCCGTACTTTTTGCAGTACGGCAGCGCAACATCCAGTGTGTCCGGATGAGCAAACAACACTTTGCATTTGCTCATCTTCAATTGATGTTCAAACTCTGCACCCTTGTAGTTGCAATTCAGCGCAGCAATGTATGCACCTGAGGGACACAATCGCGACGAAAAAATCACGTGAGCCCCCATCTCGTCTTTTTTTTTTTCGCGTGTCTTTTTTGTACCTGACATCCAAATGCCCACATGAGCGGCGACAGTGTTGATCTGACACACGCAAAACAGCACGAAAATGATTCAATTACTGTAGCATGAGGCCGCGTTTCTCGTCCTCAGATCTTACCGTGTTTGGCGAAAAGACACCGACACCATCCCCCTTGCCAATGCCAAGTTGGCGCAAACCGGCATTCACGCCCTTGGAGAGCCGTCTGAACTTGAATACATTAACCGTGTCGCCCGTCTCCGCGTCAATATACAGAGGATGCGCATTGGCGGCCTCCTTGAGGCGGAAATCAATCAATTCATGTAGCGTCGTAAAGGGATACGATGGAAAATCGGCCATAGCGAGGTGAGGAGCAAGGAAAAAAATTGCCTGGCGTATGAAAAACAAGAAAAGGAACCAATCCGGCGACGTGGGGTTGCTTTAAATCATGAATTCACTTGCCTGTGGGAACTTTGGCTCAGTAGCTGGAGGTAAATGATCTCCCGGGGAGGCTCAGACCCGAAGATTTAGCCTTGAGGCGCCAAAAGCGCGGAAGCGCAATTGTGCGCCATTGTAGAAAAAGAGTGTGGGAGCGTGCATGAATCTTGGCCACAACTTTAATTGACAAAAAGCGGGCAAACGCGCTAAAAGTTGCTGTCAGAGCCCCAAGGCGCCCTTTTTTGCTTGAATGCCACAGAGTCATTCTTCACAATGTTGTTCTTATTTTTTTTTTTTTTTTTTGCCACGCCTATGATGTCGTGCGGTGCGGTGCGCGCGCATTCACGACCATCGCGTCGTTTGCAACGCATGGTGGTTTTTTTCAGGGGTAAAAATAATAGCCTAATTTGGAAGCTATTGACCCCGATGCGCGGAGCAGGACGCAAACGCATTGGAAACAACATGTAGGCACATCAGAAGGATGGCATCCTTGGACGCATTGGTCCAATAGCCAGCGCGTAAAAAACGAAAAGGAACAAACCCGAGCGTGCGTTGCATGCAAAAAAAAAAAAAAGTCGGCTTAATTTTTAGGTTTAAAAGGCAGTGGTGTGTCATCAAACAATGGCACGACACCGATCGGCAATTGCTGCAAAATGTGCGAAAGGCTAAAATACGTGTTTTCTCGGCAATTGTCATCCACTTTCCGACGCACTTCAACTTTTATATGCCGAAGCGCGTTGCAGTGTATGGTCCAATTGCTTTTCACGCAATTTCTGCATATCGTAATCTGCGTCACTTGACAGGTTGTACGTATTAGAAAAAGCCATAAAATGGTCAAAAAGAAGAGAACGCTGGCCTTTGATGCTTCTGAATAGTGAGCGCATTACATCAAAATAACGCGTCGTCTTTGGTTTTTCTGTCGATCTATCTCTTTCAACCCTTTTCACACCTATTTTTAGCGAAACGTGTCACTTTCTACTACTTTTGTGTTCGTTTTTCCAATCACCTTCTGATGTCACGAGCGTACTTTGGCTTTCTGACCAATCTTGTCTCTGCTAGATGCTCCATTTCTTGCTTTCTCTCTCATTATTTTTGAACTTTTTTTATCTTTTTATCTGCCTGTTACCGGTATTATGAATTTTTTGCTGTTCACCACACGTATTTGAAGATGCCAGGTTGAAGGAAAGGATGCACTGGGACGCGGTAAAGTGCCTTGAATTCTTGCACTTTTGCACAATGAGCTCGCAAAAAGAACGTGCATCAAGTTGCGTGATTTATTGTGGAAAGCTTTGTTTCTAAAGTGCTCGTCTGAGAGTGTGCACAAGGCGCACTCTTTTTTCTTCCACTCGAAGCATCATTTTGCAACTTCAATTTCGCTGAACACACAGAATAAACCACATTTTGCTCATTTTTCAGCAATGACATGCTGTCCACCATGATCATCCATCATTTGGCGTCCCTTCTTTCGTCTTTTTGTCTTTTATCATACCTTTGCGCTCATGCAGGGCGTGTGTGAGACGCAGTGAGCAGAGGCCAGAGGGCATGCGCGAGACACTGATTTGCCAGCGTAAATGGCTTAAAAATACTGTAAAATATTTCGCAAAATATCTCCTGGTAACGCGCTCTCAGGCTCGTGAAATTAGTTGGGCGAACGTGCAGGAGATTCGTTCTTACCAAAAAGGGGCACCAGTGACCAGCTGGCGACAGAGCTCGGTGACACGTGACTCAGCTTCCAAAATCGAACTTTGAGCGTCAATTGCTTTTGAAATAATAGATGTTGATAACCCATATTTTTGTTGACTCATATTGAGCACAGGATACACTTGTATGCAAAATTTCGAGGAGATTGGAGCAATTTCATTTTTTGACACGAAAAGTTGAGGACAGTGTCAAACAATCTTGACGTTCGTCGGACTTCCGAGCTGAACAATTGTTTTCTTCGGCGGCTCCTCTTTGAATTAGGCACTTCCGAAAAAAAACTGCCCCAACATCTGTTACCAGGGCGCCAGCCTGCCGCAGTTCAACCGCTTCTGCAGCTTTACGCCCTTTCTCTCATTTTTTTTTTTTTTGACGCGTTGGCGTGGTTGCGAGCTAATGATATTTGTGCAGGAGCATTTGACGAAAAAGGCACAACAGGGGGGGTTGATTGAACGTCCATAATTGGACACGACTAGCCTATTCCTCTTGTTTTTGTTGTTTTTCGTCCTTGACTCTTGTTGTTTGGGTCCAAGGCACCTCACAGCCCTGGAAGTCAGACACTTTCTCTTTGCTAAAGAGCACGTTGGGTGGGTAAACAGGCCAACAGGAAGAAAACACAGTCAATTTGCCTTTTTTTCTCCCAATATTTTGATCATTTTGGTGTTTTGCGCCCTGGCCATACTTTTCGCGCTATTGCAAATGATGGTGATGTCAGGCATGAAAGACAAGTTGTAAAGAGAGGGAATGCTTTTTAATTCAGTGCTTCTATCATCATGCAAAATCAGGTAAAAAAAAAAAAATCTATGCGGAGGTGTTCATGACATTTGTGCATCGTGTGCAGAGGGTGTCGGCTTGAGGTGCGTGATAGTTCCAGCAGCGAGGGCATTTGTGCGCATCGGACACGGACGCGCGAATCTCGCACTCATCTACTCATAAAACAAGGAAAAAAGCGCGTCAGATGTGGTCATCCATTGCCATTATGCGGCAAGTCCTTACCAAGATCAAGCGTGGCGGTGCGCTGGTAGCTTTCAGATTGCGGTGGTGGCACATCTTGCTTTGCTGCAATGTCCACACGCGCCGTCAGGAACAAAGAAGCCAGATCCGTGTCTACAGAGAGAAACTATAAGCATGAAAGGCCAAACAATGCCTTCTTTTTTTGTTTTTTACCTTGAAGGCTTTGTAATGACTGGCCCAAGCGGCTTTCCGAGTCGACGATGATCTGGATGTCGGCTTCTTGGGAAGATCGGATGACCCTGCGAGACAAAAATTTAGTAAAAAAAAAAAAAAAAAGAGGATAAATTGAGCGATGCGACTCCTTTTTTTTTTTTTGTCGTCCTTACTTGTCCTGGCGTGCTTGTTCAAGCACCTGATTGACCTCGGTCTTGACTTGCTTGAGGAGGTGCCATTTGGCTTGGAGTTCGGGTTGATGCCATTGATCTGGCAGTGCTGTGTGCCATCCGACCTTGAAAATAGATGATTCCGGTTTGTGCGTCATTTGGCGGTAGTGCTCGTAGATTTCCTCGGCCGTGTGACACGCGACAGGCGCGAGCCATGTGGTGTATACGTGCAGCACGTCCATGAGCACTGTCTGCGCCATGCGCCGCGATGGAGCGTCCACATCGTCATTGTACAATCTGTCCTTGATCACATCAAAGTAAAATGCTGACAGCTGTGTTGTGGTGAAGTTTTGAAGGTGCTGCATCGCTAAAAAAAAAAAAAAAAAAAAAAAAAAAAAAAGAAAAAAAAGAAAAGACAAAAAATGCGCAAAATGAGCAATTTGACCTCAATGGCCTAGAACATGCCCATTCTTACCGCGATTGAAGGCCAAGTCGGCATACGCCTGCTTCATCTCGTCATTGAAAACATACAGGTCATGAAGCATGCATCGATCAATCTAGAGCAAGAAGAACTTGAGCACATGGGGCGGGAAAATAAGCACAATTGCCCTCTTTTTACCTCGTTAAGATCTTGATAGGCCACCTTTTTTCCGTGGTCAAAGTCGTGCAGGTTGCCAAGCATGAAGCGTGCCGTGGTGCGGATCTTGCGCATGATCTCCGACATTTGGGCTAGCAAAAAAAAAAAAAAAAAAAAAAATTACACATTTGACCCGCAAATCACAGCACAAAAGCATGCGAACATACCAATGATGTTGGGGCCAATGGACACGTCGCGTGTGTACTCGCAATTGGCAACCCACATGCGCAGCACGTCGCTGCCATAGGCAGGGTGTTTCTTCTTGTCCTTGCCACCATCGGTGATCAGGCTGGGCTCGATTGTGTTGCCGAGGCTCTTGGACATTTTGCGGCCTTGTTCGTCCAGCGCAAACCCGTGTGTCACCAGCGTCGCGTACGGAGTCTGGCCCGTCAGCGCAACTTGGTGCCAAAGTGTACAAAAAACGAATAAAATGAGCGATTGATGCATCAAAAATTAAAAATTAAAAATTCCAACGCCTTACTCGATGTCAGCAGCGACGATTGGAACCAGCCGCGATGCTGGTCGCTGCCTTCCAAGTACATGTCAGCCAATGGCTCGCCATCCGGCCTTTCGCAAGTAAAAAAAACGAAAAAAACGAGAAATGTCAGAAAAAAACGCGGTTGCCCTGGGGGAGGGGCGTGCCACGCAAGATTGCCAGAGCCATGGTTTTTTTTTTTTTTTTTACCTGTTGACGACGTCCTTTAGCATTGTCCATGACGTGCCGCTATCGAACCAGACATCCATGGTATCATAGCCACGCTTGTAGGTCTTGCCATTGTCACGATACTCGGGCGCGACAAAGAGATTGTCGTCTTCAGCCTCCCACCACACATCCGTGGACCCGTGCTTGTCAAAGACATCGATGATATGCTGCACATTGGACTCAGTCAGAAGCGGCTCATTGGTTGCCACGTCATACAGCGCGGGGATCGGCACGCCCCATGCACGTTGCCGCGAAATGCACCATTCCTTGCGCGACAGCGTGAATTGCTCCAAGCGGCGGAAGGCTATGAAAAAAAATTACAAAAAATGTTAAAAATTGAGCCCTTTTTGGAAAAAAAAAAGAGCAACTTACACACTGGTGGCACCATGTTGATGTTGGACAGGGCTTTCACGGCTTGCTTTTGCAGCTGCTCGACATTGGCAAACCATTGTGCGGTGGCCCTGGTGTGAAAAAAAACAAGACAAATACGAATGAGCGATCGAAACGCGCTCGAAATCCTCAAAAAGCGCGTTATACCTAAGCATCACGGGCTTTTTTGTGCGCCAATCGTAAGGGTATTTGTGCAGATAGTCTTGCTCCATGACAATGGCATCGGTGTTGCGCAGCAAATCCAAAATGGCCGTGGTACCTTTACCAAACGCGTCCAATCCCTCCAGACCGAGGCCTGCCACGTCGCTTGTAAAGTGTCCCGTGTCGTCGACTAAATCATAGAGCAAGCCGATGAAATTCAGTGGGGTGTTTTCCGATTTTTTTTCTTTTTCTTTTTACCAGGACTATAGGGCGCGATGCCGGCTTCCTTGCAGACCTCATAGTCTTCCATGCCGTGGCCAGGCGCGGTGTGGACCAATCCAGTGCCAGACTCGGACGTGACGTGGTTGCCGCCGAGAATCGGGTTGTGGATGTGCTGCAAAAGAGGATGCGCGTATTTGCACCCTACAAGATCCGCGCCGCGCACCGTGTCGAGTATTTCAATGGGTGTGCCCCATTCCTCTTGCAGCTCAGCGACGCGCTCGACAGCAAGAATGTAACGGTGCTCGCCGCACTGCGCCAACGCGTAATCCAGCTCAGGGTGCACGGAAATCGCCTAAAATCAGAAAAAAAAAAAGGAGAATGAGCAGCCGCACAATGGTATTGACGCCTGTTGCATACCTTGTTTGCAGGCATTGTCCATGGCGTGGTTGTCCAGATAACTGCGTGGACGGGTTTCGTGCCGTCGGCACCAAGGATGGAGCGCCATTTTGACTCCAACGACGAATTGATCGTGGTCAAAGGCACACGCACGTGAATCGCGCGTGATTTGTGGTCTTCCTTGTACTCCAATTCAGATTCAGCAAGTGCAGATCTAATCGTGACGCGTGAATCTCGCTGTGCGACGCGACGCGTCTTTTCTTTTCTTTTTTTCGTGTTCTTCTCTCTTTTGGGTTACCTTGACGATGGAGACCAATAGACCGGCTTGAGCTGGCGATAGATGTACCCCTTTTCAACCATGTCGTGAAAGACGCCAAGCTGTCTGATTTCGTAATCCTTATCAAGTGTGCGATAGGGATGATCCCAATCGCCAATGACGCCCCAACTCATGAACGCGGTGCGCTGCTTGTCCAATTCCTGCAAGGCACGCTCACGCGCCAGGCGCCGGATCGTCGTCGGCGGCAACACTCCGTGTTTTCCCTTGTCCTTCAAAAAAAGAAGAAGAAAAAAAGCAAAAAAAATCGTGAAAATCGTGCATTTAGACGTGGTTAGCTTGGTCAATGGACTTACGCGCAGGGCCTCGAGAACCTTGATTTCAATCGGGAGACCGTGGCAGTCCCAGCCCGGGCGGTAGTGGATGCGTCGGCCGTTCATGAGCTGGCTTCGATTGACCATATCCTTTAGAATCTTATTCATGGCGTGACCGCAGTGCACGCTGCCATTGGCGTAGGGCGGGCCGTCGTGCAACACAAACAGGTCGCGCGACTTGTTCTCCAGCTAAGATCCCTAGCGTTTAGTGCCTGATCTTGCTCTATTCTGTCCTTTTTTATTCTTTTTTTGCTTCAAACTCACCTGCCAGGCATACAAGTCCTTTGTGCACCTGTCGCGGAAGAGGTGCTCGCGCTTGGCGGCATCGGCGCGCAGCGGGAAGGCGGTCTGAGGCAGCTGCAGCGTGTGCGAGTACGGGTTTTTGTTGCTACCACTGGCAGCCTTGGCCATACCACGCATAGAGCCAAGCATAGGGTGCACGCTCAAAGTAGACAGAGGCAACGCGGATCGTGGTGCACACCGCAGGGATCGAGCCGTGAACATGGCAGGGGACGTAAACAATAAAAAGAGCAAAAAGGCACAAATGCGGCGTGCTGCGTACAAAATAAAAAAAATGCGGGGCTTAAAATGGCGGGGCAGCCCCCTGGTCCCTTGACAGATTAATGCCAACGAGCGTGTAAAAAAAAAGTCCCGGTCTACGCGGGCGCGTCTTTTTTTTTTATTTCTTTGATCTACAAAAAATGATGGTTTTGCTAATTTGGCGATGCGGGCTGCTTTTCCTGGCGCTGATGGCGTCGTTGACTAGATTCTTTGAGTAAGAATGAGATCCACGCGTCCGTAAATGACTACAAAACAAAGCATTCGGGATGAGATTTCAAGCTTTTCTTGTCTCTTGTCTTTTTCTGGCATTTTACCTCGCGTGGTTCCTCTTCCTTGGTCTGATTCTGGTACCCTGGCGATCGTGCGCCATTGGGCTTGGCGCGGATGAGGCCGACTTGCTCCTTTTGTTCTTCATTCATCTGTAGAACGTTGGCAATGATGGACAAAATGTCGAAGCGCTTGCGATCGCCGCGTGGCGCATTGAAAAAGCCCACCACCAGGTTGGTGACAAGCTGTCTGTCCACATTGTTCTCGCTCGTCTCCTCTTTGAGCCGGCGCATTGCTTCTACAAGATGCTCATTCAAGATGATAGCTAAAATAATAAAAAAAAATGAGCAATGCGTCTTTTTTTTTTTTTTTTTTTTAGCTCACCTTCATGCCGCAGTTTGCCGATAAGCAAGGTCTTTTCCTTGATCTCTTGCTCATACTGCTGCGTCTTGGCCATGTCCTGTTGGAATTGATCCAATTTGGTCTAAAAAAAGCAAGAATGAGCATAAACCACAACAATTTGAGTGTCAAAACCATACCTCTGCTATCCTGGCTCGCTCTTCGTATTCTGCCCACGACTTTTTGGCAAGGTCCAATTGCCTCTCCATGTGTTCGACAGCCGCCTGCACCTCGGCGTCTTTGCCTATCCATTGGAAAACGAGATGGAAATGAGTTTTTTTTTTCCATTTTTTCCATTTTTTCCATTTTTTCCATTTTTTTATTACCTGCTTGGAATTCCTCCAAGACCGACTGCAGATTGAGAAGGCTAGCGCGTTCCGAGGCGCTTGATTCCATGTCGATTTCCATCTGCTTCTTGCAGCGAGTGAGTTCTGCGAGCGTGGCCTCGTATTCTTGCTGGATTTGATGTGATCGTGCGTCGAGATCCATTGCGTGCATTTCCAGCTCGTCTCGCTCGCCTTGGAGGGTTTCTACGCGTCGCTGCAGCTGTGTGAGGTGCTTCTCGTTGGTGTCGAGTTGCTGGGCCGCGGCTTGCTCGCGTGCGACGAGAGTCGCGCGCATTTCGTCGACATTTGCCTTGGCTTGCTCGAGTTCCGTGGTCAATTCGGCGACGCGGTGGCGCAGCTGCTTGTCCTGCTCAAGACGCGGTGCGAGCGTGTCTTTGAGGTGGCCAATGCGGTCGAGCAGCGCCTGATGCTCGCGTTGTAAGCGCTCCACGTGTTCTTGCGCGGCAACACGCTCCGCATCCGCCGACGCGTATTTGGATTGCTCTTCTTCCACTTGCTTTTCCAGTTGTTGCACTTTGTCTTCTAATTGCTGCAATTGGGCCGCGTGCTGTGTCGCCAATTCACCGTCATCCGTCATTTGAGCACATTTTTCTTCTAGAGCGCTGGTTTTCGCCTCGGCCGCCGACAATTTCGCGTGCAATTCGTCGCGGTCACGTGACATGGACTCGTGCTGCGCATGAAGCTCATCCAATTGCTGCAAAAGCTGATGATTGCGTTCTTGAGCCTCGGCAGCGTCGCGTTCCTTGTCCTCCAGCGCAACCTTGGCATCGTGCACCTCCAATTCAAGCGCATGCTTGGCATTGCGCAACGCCTGCTCGTGCTGTGCGGTCAATTCGTCCAATTGCTGCTGTAGTCCGGCCACTTCGTCTTTGCTGTCCTCCTGTTGCTGTTCAATTGTCGCCTTTTCGTCCTGCACCTCGTTGACCGTCATTTGCAACTGGGTCACCTGGCGCTTCAATTCTAAAAAAAAAAAAATGAAAAAAAAACGAAAAACTGCGTCAATGGCCAAAAATCATAAAAAAGTCGAAAAAAATGAGCACATACCCTTGATTTCGTCGTGGTGATCATCCTGGGGAGCAGCGGCTGGTTGCGAGGCATTGGCTTGGAGCATGGTGCGCAGGTCCTCTAGGGCACCCAAGAGCTGCGGCGGATACAACGACGCATCAACCACATAATCGTCGACATTGCTCATCAACCCTTGAAGCGTTTGCTCCAATGACACGTAGGCTGTCGCGTCCGAGGCGTCGCTTGCGGATGAGCCATTCAAAGCCGCTGGTGCCGGTGCTGGTTGCTCTAAAAAAGTAGAAAAATAGAAAAACATCAGGTATTTTGTCCTTTTTCTCGATCCCATTTTTCAAAATGAAAAGCTCCATTGTTCAATGGGCTCGTAGACACGATTTTCCACATGATTCCCAAACCATTCGGCTTGGTCAATTGACTCTCCATCCATTTCAATGTATTTTTACCTTTTAATTGCTGCTCCAATTGGGTGACCTGTGAGCGCAGGGCTTGGATGGTGGTATCTTCAAAAGAAAAAGAATGAATTGGGCATTGAGCTCAATGAGGGTCGATTTTGTACCTTGTTCATTTGCCTTTGAGGCAAGTTTTGCAGTGACACTGTGGACATAGCGCTGAACTTGGTCCATGTCGGCCGGATTGGGTGCATTTTGTTGGGCGTCGTGCAGGGACAGATCGCGTATCATGGCCTCGAGGGACGCCTGATGGGACGTTTGCTGCTGCTCGAGCTGTTGTTGGAGTTCTTTTAGGCGCGAGTCGTCAACAGACGGCTGCTGCTGCTGCTGAGCGTGAAGTTTGGCATTTTCCGTGGCCAGAGCCTTGAGATGGGTGCCTGCTTGTGTGAGCTTTTGCTGAAGAGCCTGGACTTGCGCGTGTTGCTGCTGCAGCTGCAGCTTCCACTGCCCTTCTCGGTGCTCGTATGCCTCTAGTCGCGTGCGAAGCGTTTGCACTGCCAATAAAATCTGTCAGATACACAATGGATGTAAAAAAGAACCTTACCATCCGCTGACATGGCCTATCTATGGTGAGAAAAAGAACAAACAACGAAGAAAAAGAAAGAAAAAAAAAGAAAACGACAAAAAAAAGAGAGAGAGGGGTAACAAAAGGGGGAAAGGCCGAGAATGGCGGAGATTCAAATGCATTGCAAGTGCTCTGCGCACGTAAAAAAAAAAAAAAAAAAAAAACCAATCATCTGTGAAAAATGAAAAAAAAGGATGCCTCATTTTTGAATTTTTTATTTTTATTTTTTTCATTCTCTTCACTCTATCGGCGCGATCGACTAGAATAAGGATGCGACGATGCATGGCGGCTGCTGCTGCTGCGAGGCGCGGACGATGACGGGCGGTCGCGATCACGGTCGCGGTCGCGATATTCTCGGTCACGATCGCCGCGATCGCGCTCACGATCTCTATCGCGGTCGCGACCAGCGGGGCCGCCGCCTGGAGGTGGTGGCATGCCCATCATTGGGTTCATCATGCCCATGGGAGGCATGCCCATGGGTGGTGGCGGCATGGACCCGTCCATCATTGGCGCAGGCGGCATCATCATCCCCATGTTCTTCATAATCTCGCCCATATCAATGTTGCCCAGAAAGTCTTGCATGTCAAATGGCTATAGAAAAAGGAATTGACGCGGTGAGATGCGGAATGGACGCGATGGGACGTACAAAAACTACGATTTGGACGCGTCGCGTCCCGTAATCTCCTTTTTCTTTTTTTTCCTCCATTTTTTTCACTTTTTCCCTACCTTGTCACGCATATTCTTTTGCTTTGCGCAATAGGCGCGCCAGGTGATCTCGTTGAAGCCATAATTGAAATAATCGGTAATGTCGGAGCCAGGTTTGCGCCAGGGTTTGTCCTCAAAGTCGGTATCAAGGTCGACCTCCGTGATGGGCTGGCCATTGTACTCGCCGACGGCCTCCAAGTCGATCTTCATTGGCTTTGACGACGACGATGCAGCGGCTGTACTGCCGGTGGTGCCTGTTTCGCCGCCATCGCCTGATTTTTCCTTGTCGTCGGCCGCCTGACTGCTCGCGCCCTCGCCGTCCTGTGTCGCACTCTTGACTTGTGAAGAGGATGCCCTGTAAACACCAATTGGACACGCGTAAATCATCGGATGTTGGCTAACTTCGCTCTTGTTTCTTACCCATCCTCTGTGGTATCTTGTTTTTGCTCATCCTGGCTTTCGTCGCCCTCTAGAATGATGTCAAAGTCGTCGTCGCTGTCTTCCTCGTCCTCATCCATCGCTTGCGCCGCCTCGTCTTCCTTCTTGGGCTCCCTAAAAAATAAGAAAATCGACAAAACACGTCAATTTTGTGCTTCCTCTTTCTCTTTTTCGCTTTCTTTCTCCAATTTTTGTGTGGGGCCCATACTCAAAGTCGTCGCCTTCATAGAGCTTCTCGTCGTCTTCGTCATCGTCGATCACTTTGTAAAAAAAAAAATCCAGGTGGTGAGCCAAGATCAAGCGTCTTTTGCGCATTTTTCCGCTTACGTTTCTTGGTGGCGGGCTTGGACGTTGTGCCATAGCCTTGATCATCGTCTCCATACAAAAAGTCATCGACGTCGTCTTCATCCATGGGCTGGTTACGGTCACTCATGGTATCAAAAAGGCAAAAAAGAAAGAAAAAGGTGAAAAGGACACAAACCCAAGCGTGGCAATCGTCGCCGCCATTTCGCTTTTTTTTTTTCAAAAAGAGCGGGGGTTGAAATCAGCCCGCCTCTGGCACCATTGGACCGGACCGCCGCTGCATTGACAACGAAAAAAGCTGCATTGGCTGCCCGTAGTCGGCCTTTTTGGCCGTTTTGGATGTCAAGACAAAGCGCCAATGCCTTGAAGAGACATTGTCAACGGCGCGTGATGACCATGGCACATCGCCACTCTCAGACGCAAGCGCGTGACGCAAGCACGCGCCTCACGGCACGAAAAAAAAAAAAAAAAAAAAAAAAAAAGCGGCGCGCGGCGCCACGCCCAGTGTCACCTCGCCAGACAAACGCAAAACTCGTGACACTGTGCCATTTCTACAGATCGATGAAAAAAAAGGGGGGGGAGAATAAAAACACCCAGAGACACAATGAGACAAAAAATAGGCGCCATTGGGTCGACAGCTCACTAATTGTCTTGCAGAGCGAAAAAGCGTGTGCTACCCAGACTGTGGTTTGCTGACCGACTTTTTTTTTTAGAAGGGTCACGTCGTTGAAAAAAAAAAATGAGCCCGACGACGCGTCGACCCGGCCAATCGGCCAATCGGGCCAATTTGTCGCCTGGCAAGTGCCTGCAATGACAAACGACAGCACGTGTCGGCGCCAGCAACTGCTGCGCGCGGTCCTGATCCGACCTTTTTTTTTTTTTTTTTCCCTCGCTTTGAGACAAACGTTTTTCGCCAGCTTGTCGTGCTACAAACAAACAAACCTTAATCTTTTTTTTTCGCGCCATGATCACCCTGACACACGCAAACGAGGATCGCTCGCACGCAGCCAAGAAAAAAGAGAAACAGACAAAAGGAGAGATAACACATGCAGCCGCGCGGGCCGGCGCGAGCAGCATAAAACCATAAAAAAAAAAGAAGCAAAAAAAAAAAAAAGCGTTGTTTTCATCGCTGCCCATTTTGTTCATTGAAAAAAGCCCATTTGGACCGATGTTTGCTTTCAATCTGGCCAGAAATGGAGCGCCCATGCAAGGCGCACCAAGCATCTGATGGACAAAAACCCACCTAATCGGCTCACGTGGCCCTGGCAGAAACAAGGGCAAGGAACGGGGGCTTCCTGTCGCCGTTACACACGAGACCTGCTGCTAGAAAAAAAAAAAAAAAAAAAACGAAAAAAGAACAATCATCCCGTCGGCCTCCCCCCCTTCCCCTTTCTCTCTCTTTTGCATCTTGTTTCTCGTTTTGCATTCTTTTTTTTTTCTTTCATTTTACGCCTTTTGACGGCCAATTCATCTACCCCGCGCCTTTTCCCCCACTTTTCTTTCATCCTTTGCACGATGACGGCAACGGGCGCTTCCTTTTTCGATTCCTATATACCCACAAAAGAGACCGCGCCGCCCTTTGCACAGCAATTCTCGCAAGAGTCGAATTCCTCGAGCACATCCGGCCTTTTTGACCAGACACATGATAGCTACTCCACAGATACGCCCATCCCAAATGATCGGCTCAAGACGCAATACTCTGTCTATGATGGTAAAAAAAAAAAAGGAGGGGCAGGCAAGCATTTCCAGTTGGCCCCCTGTCGATTGCCCGGCATGGAAAGTCGATGGCTGATTTTTTTTTCTTTTTTGTTGGGTGGTGACGCGCAGAATTCTTGCCCGAGTGGCAAATGCTCAGTGAATCGTATCGCAAGCAGAAACAAAGTAAAAAAAAAAAATAAACACGAATTGACCGCTCAAACGAGCCATTACTTGACATTAATTGATCCTTTTCTAGATTTGCATGAACACATCCTCCACCAATTGACACGGCTACATTCGCTGGAGGACCAATTCGACAAGATGAGTGCCGATTTCCATCGGCGCGTCGAGGATTCATACAATTATATCACGGACGGCCTCGTCGACTGGCAAAACAAGCTGGAAAAAGAAAAGAAATCACTTGACACGGAAAAAGAAACCATGAGACGTGAGTCAATCCCCATTTTCTCGCGCACTTGCACGTCGCAGTACTCATTCTATTCTTTGTTCGGGTCTAGATCTGCGCAAAAGCCAAGATGAAAAGGTAAAATCCGTGATTTGTGCGCATGATGCGCGCGTTTGAACGTCGTCACTGATAATTGTGTGCATGTATCCATAGATCAAGCTCAATGTCGGCGGGCAAATCTTTGAAACATCCATGACGACACTGCAACGCGACCCGAATTCGACGCTGGCAGCCATGTTTAATGGACGGCATGACCTCGTGCAGGACGACGAGGACGGATCCTACTTTATCGACCGCGATGGCACCTATTTCCGTCTCGTTCTAAACTATTTGCGCGACTTGCGCATCCCACCAAGCATCAGAAACGACCCAAAGATGTAAAAATAAAAAATAAAAAAAAAAAGAAAGAAAGAAAAAAAAAAAAGGGAAAAAAAATAGCGCAAACAACTCATTCTCATGCCATTGACCTTGATAGCATGGACGAGCTCAAGCAAGAGGCCGAATTTTACCACATCACAGGTACGTACGCCGCTGATGCACAATCAAAAAATGAGGAAGATCCGCGCTCACCGCTGGTTTTTTTTTCCTCTTTTACAGGATTGCTCAAGCTCAGCATGGCTGATGACACCACCAAGCTATTCCCCTAATTTATACAACATTGGCCGTCATCATTCCCTCCATCTTTCAAACCTGACACCGCGGCTCGGACGCGTCGCCATTCGTCAAAATGCGCTCAAACATGCGTCACGCTCAAAATGCCGCGCCTCTCTCCAATAAAAAGAGCTACATCACCTTGTATTTTTTTATCATCGTGAGTGTGGTGTTCGTTCCTATCAAGTGGTATGACAAGATGCTGGCGGTGGCAAGGGGGAAGCGTGGAGGGGAATGTTTTTTTTTCGCGCGAATTTGCTACGACGCAGCTTCGGGAGGCGAAAGCACAAAGGTGTCCATGGGTTGCGGGATATGGCCTTGCTGCAGCATGCCGACGTACGGCGTCACGTCCCAGTGTAGCGTGAAATTAGCGAGCTCGCCACTAAATCAAGAGGAAAAAAAAAAAAGCCATGAGGAGGCATTGCGAAGCGCACAATCAAAAACATACCTCCACTTGCGATTGACATCGATCAACGCGTATTTGTTGGGCGTGCTGCGCAGTTTCAAGCGCGCATTGTTCTTCTTGGTAATGATGCGATCCCACACCACAATCTTGTTGTCATTCTACCACAAGAAAAAAAAAAAGCGAAAAAAGCGCGTCAGCCTGCGCCCCTTGGCTTTTTAACGCGATCTTTACGTGGGTGTCACTGGCATACTCCGCCACGAGCGTCACAAAGATCTGCTTGGTGTTCCAATTGAACATGGGCCTGAAATCTTTTGTATTTTTGGGGGGAAAAGGGGTCAATCATGGCGTCAGACACCCGTCGAAATGCATACCGGCATCGAGATCGAAATTTAACCTGGCGAATTGGCTCTTGGAATTGCGATAATCGTACTGCTCGGGGCCGTAGCGTCGCGCCACTCTGTTAAATAAAGAAAAAAACGCGTAAATAGTCACAAAAAAAGCCAAACGAGACAAAAGCCAGCAAAACGTACACACGGAAACTCTTGGGATTGACATGGAAAGTGGCTGCATCGGGGTATCCATAGCCCGAGATATACGACAGCACAGAGATGAACCCAAACACTGTCGCCAAACACGACAAAAAGAAGGAAAAGCCAATCTACAGCGGCAAAAGAAGAACAAGAACGTGTCAACGATCAGCGCGCTAGTGCAAAGACGCAAAAAAAAAATTGATAATTCGTACGTTGGCTCGTGTTTGCAAGTTGAACATGGAGGTTGCAAAGAAAAGAAGAAAAGAGAAGAAAAGAAAAAAAAGGAGAAAGGTGGACGTGGCCGACTTGCCGATCAACCTCGTCGTGAACATGCAACCGAATTTCATTGGCCGACAGCGCGCCTCATCATCCCACCGCGAGCCGGCGCGCTGCACTTTTTCCATCCGCAAAACCTACAAAATCCTTTCTGTCGAAGAAGAAAAAAAAAAAAAAAACACCCTCGTTTGCAACTAATTTGCCCCCCCCCCAATGCCACGGTCTTCATTGAGCGCTCCAAGGAACACATCCTTGCAAACATACCTCTCTCATTTTACTCCAGGGATTTCAAGAAATTGATCAAGTAATTTCGTTTTTGCTCCTTTTCCCCCTCTTTTCTCACATCATTCTTGCATCTTTTTCTTTTTTTTTCTCTTTTACTCTCTGCCTCATAGGTCAATTCTACTAAAAAGAATTTCGCAAGCAATCGACGGATGAAAAGCTCATCTTTTCCTTTTTTTTTTTTTTTTTGTTTGTTTTCCGGGCACATTGAATCAGGACGATGATGACGAGCTCGCGGGCAGGGGTCAGGCTACACGGAACGCCAGGACGTCTTTCACTGCGGACAGGTACAGCCATCGAGGCGAGATACGATCCAAAAATGCAAAAGCTCATATTTTCCTTCTTTTTTTTTTTTGTTTGTTTTCCGGGCACATTGAATCAGGACGATGATGACGAGCTCGCAGGCAGGGGCCAGGCTGCACGGCACGCCAGGACGTCTTTCACTGCGGACAGGTACAGCCATTGAGGCGAGACATGGTCCAAAAAAAGGCAAAAGCTCATCTTTTCTTTTTTATTCAGTGCCACTGCGGGCATTTGGATAATAGCGATGCACAAGTCATTGACGCTGGGCGGGAATACTGTATTCGTGCATTGCGACGCTTTTTTTGTCTATGAGCGCTTCTGGTGGAAGGCATCTGACGCGGATGGCCGCCATTATGACTATACGGCTGCAAAGCTCATCAATCGCGTGTCAGCCATTCTCTACGCTACAATGCTTTTCGATTCTCTGCGAGCATGGTCAGGGCAAGTGCCAGCTGCATTTTTATCTGCGCAGTTGTTCAACCACACAATGCGCTCATTTATTCTCTCTTTTTATCGTTTTTTGTCGTTTAGCCAGTCTCTTTCTTCCCTGAATCCGAGCTTAATAAAAAATAAGGTGATGAAGAAAGCATGAACAAACGTGCACGAGCAGTATTGGAAGTCGGCAATGGAAGAGAAATAGCACGAAAGATCTTTGCGGTTCTCTCTTTGTTTTATTTGCACACACTATCATCGCGGTCCACAGGCTACAGTACCACTCAGTTACATGTCAAAATGCACTTTGCATGAAATCAGGGCTTCTACAGTATGCTGTAGGTACTGTACATTTTCAGAAAAGGGTAAAATTGAGATTGGTCAATGCAATCTCGGATCATATCATAAATAGCAAATGATGCGTCGCATCTTAGCAGTTGTGCGTACTGTACCGTATGTACAGTACAAGAGAGCAAAAAATGAGGAAAAGGATGCGCTATCCTTTTATGAATGGTAAAATCGCGATTAAAACGTAAAGAGCTGGCGACAGTTGCAGCCATTGTGTGAGCGGGGGGCTTGATTAGCCGGACTAGATAAGTGCCCGGCCATCTGGATTGGAATCCAGGGATGCGGCACTGAGAATGCACGACGTGATTTGCATCGCGTTTGCTTTATTGCTTTTTTTTCTTTTTTTCACAACTTGTGAAATACCAGTTCAGATGCGACCAGCGCGTCTGACTTGGGGTAATCGCACATTCTCTTTCACATGGATGTGTCCATTGTGATTTTTACACAATCACTATTATTTTCTTTTTTTCTTTTTTTGTTTTTGTATTTTTGTATTTTTTTGTTTTTGTATTTTTGTGTTTTTGTGTTTTTGTATTTTTGTGTTTTTGTATTTTTTTCTTTTTGTATTTTTGTATTTTTGTATTTTTTTCTTTTCCCAACAAAAGAACAACCCCCGCAAAAATAATAGTGCGAGCGCAGCGAAGCACTATTATTTTTAAAAAAACATTTTGTATTTTTTTCTTTTTTTCTTTTTTTTTCTTCCCAACAAAAGAACAACCCCCGTTTTTCTCTTATCCCCAAAAGGAGGCCCTTTTCCAGCCAATCTTGAGAGAGGATGGCTCGTCAGAGCCATTCTCTCGAAAGAAAAAAAGACAAAAGTAAAAAAATAAAAAGATAAAAAAATAAAAAGAGAAAGAGAAAGAGAAAGAGAAGAGAAAGAGAAAGAGAAAGAGAAGAGAGAAAGACAAAAAATAAAAAAATACAAAAATGAAAAAATACAAAAATGATAAAACACTCTTTCTTTAACACTCTTTCTGTTTAACCCGCGGAGAAAAGGGCTTTCTTTTGGGGCAATATAGAAGAAAAAGGGGCATGGTTCTTTTGGGGGAAGAAAAAAAAAATAAAAAAATGAAAAAATAAAAAAATAAAAAAATGAAAAAACACTCTTTCTTTAACACAATTTCTGATACTCGCGGAGGGAAAGGGTTTCCCTTTGGGGCCATAAAAAGAAAAAAGGGGCATGGTCTTTTAGGGGGAAGAATAAAAAAAATAAAAATATACAAAAATGAAAAAATACAAAAATAAAAAAATGAAAAAATGAAAAAATACAAAAATACAAAAATACAAAAATAAAAAAATAAAAAAATAATTTTTTTTGTTTCGCTCCGCTAGCGCTCCGCTCACCCGTACTTAGTCTCGCTTCGCTCGACGAAAGCGTGGGGTATACAAATATGACGGTTTCGCTTCGCTCACCCAGGTACATGGTTTTTCGCTTCGCGAAAAACTGAAGGAATGAACAAGCAGCTGTTTGAGAGACGTGGCTCGCCAGAGCCATCGGCTCGAGAACAAAGAAAGCATTTGTTTGTTTGGGTTTCGCTTCGCTCACCCGTACATAGTCTCGCTTCGCTCGACGAAAGCGTGGTATATACAATATATGACGGTTTCGCTTCGCTCACCCAGGTACATGGTTATTCGCTTCGCGAATAACGGAAAGAATGAACAAGCATAGATACGAGATTAACGGCATTCTAACAGTATCATAATATTAGACCATTCTAACACTATCCTAAACGATATTACTAAACCCTAAGAGTGTCCTAAACAATATTACTGAACCTTAAGAGTATCCTAAACGATATTACTGAACCCTAAGAGTGTCCTAAACGATTCTACTGAACCCTAAGAGAATCCTAAACGATATTACTGAACCCTAAGAATGTCCTAAACGATACTACTGAACCCTAAGAGAGTCCTAAACGATACTACTGAGCCCTAAGAGTAACAAAAAAAATATGACTGAACCCTAGATGACCTAACGGACCATAACCTTACCCTACATACCCTAAACCAAGCTGACAATATACATACGTTAGACGACAATAGCGAACGGGTGAGCTAACCGAAGGGAAGCGAAACAAGAAGAGTGGACAGAAACAAGCATTAGAAACCGTATAAGAAATAAGGAGCAGCCAAATAAAAAAAATGCTAGGAAGAAGGATAAGGAATAAGGAAAGGGAACAAACTAAGGGACGCGCAAGACGAAGGCATATAGGCAATGGAGATTAGGATTTAGGTTTAGGGTTTAGGGTTTAGGGTTTAGGGTTTAGGGGTT
>JAIWZP010000048.1:0-220251 GCA_025201375.1 Gongronella butleri
AGCGTCACCGCAACGAGCGCACGGGCGTGGCGATCCAGCATATTTTTTCGGATGTTTTCCGTGCGCCCCGATGGAAGGCCACTGATCGCATTGGTGTCTTTTCTAAGCATGCCATTGCCGAAGGCGACCAATGGCATGCCTGCCGGCGTCGTTTGCATGCCACTCCAGTGGGCCTTGACTGGGCGGCGCTCGCTTTAAAAAAAAAATTAGGCTTGCGGATCGAACAAGTACCAGCGTTTTGATCTTACTTTAGAGGTGGCGGTCGTGCAAGCCACATCTCACGGCCAGCCACGTGTTCAGCCTGTTGTTGTTGGAGGTGCGTGACGATTGCTGTCAGATTCTGGCGTTGTGCATCATGCTGAGCGGCCAGCGCGGCCCAAAAGCCAGCGTCGGCAAGCGACACGTTTTTTTGCCACTCACGGCGCTCGCGTTTGACAGCCTGGTCCAGCTCGGCAAGCGAGCGCTGCGCAGCCTCAAGTGCATTGTCGATTTGCTGCTGTTTTTTGATGAATCTCGCCAAGCGACGGCGCGGTGCAGCCATGCGCCGAAGACGGCGATTTGTCCATCGGCGCACTTGACGACGGCGGATTTCTACGGGCGTTTGCTGGCGATCAGGCTGTTGGCCATATTTGTCGGAGCCGGTGATCATGCGGTTGATAGACTTGGCGATGGCTCGCTGTCGTCCTCGGTAAGCAGCAAAGCGTGCTTCCGAGTGGTCATCTCCGTAAAATTGGCGCAATTGCTGCTCATGCTGCAGCAAGTATGCCACGCGGCATCGATATTCTGCTGCATTGGCGGTCCTGCCCGAGGGCAACAGAGTCTCTATTTCAGATATGGTCGTGCCAGGTCCTGGTGGGTCGTGCAGCGGCTCGGTTTTTCGCGACTCAAGCGCGATGCGCCGCTTTGTTTCGCCAGATACGGCCTGGTATTCGTCCATGCTCGTACGTCGGATGGCACAAGGCAATCCCAGGAGCTCAGCCACTGGCGCATGTGCGCCCGTCATCACCACCTTTCTGCCAGGGTCAATTCCAACAATGGCATTGCTTAGGCCAACACCGGCAAGGTCCTTGTCCTTCAGCTGAGGGCGTCGTGAGCTGGGTGCAAATCGCACGAAATGAACGTGTAATTCAGTGCCGTTGGTCATCATTGTGCCCGCGAAGGCCTTGCCATACAACACTGAAGATTGCATTTCCTCGAATCTACATCAAACAAAAAAAAAAAAAAAGAAGCAAAATGTTAGCCATGTTCCCTTTTTTTTTTTTCTCGGGGCACGGCGCGATACGACGCGACGTGCTCCCTTTTTTTTCTTCTTACGATGCCCAACCAAAGCGATCCATCCGGAAGACATCCCAGAACCACTGGAGCGTCCGCGCGAACGGAGCGTTTTCAAGGGGATTGGCGCGTTCGTCGTTGGCTTGGTCATCGTCGTCGTCATCGTCATTGTCATCGTCATCGTCATCGTCGTTGGCTTCCGCAACGGGGTCCACCGACATTGCGTCTGTGAGCCGCGAATCGATTGACATCGCATCACTGTTGGACTGGGCGGGCTCGTGCATAATGCGGTGCGATGGCAGCAATTGCTGCGCAGTCTCGGCGGAAATGGTTACGAAGCGCTTGTGGAAACTTGGTTGCGGTAGAAGATTGAATGTTGGGACGTCGCGCAGCTGGTTGCCTTGCAAGGTGGATTGCTTCTTGCAATCATCGTAGCTGCGCATGATGTTGACAAGCGGCTCGATCAGATTTTCAGGCTGTCTAGCAATGGTCACCGGTGTTAATTGGCGCATTGTTATTGGCTTGATGTCCGCCACCTTCTGCAGCACCTGCAGGACACGATCGCGCCATTCTGCCGGAATGGTTTCCGGCAAGTCGGCCACCGTGATTGCTCGCATTGCCGGGCCATTGGCGGCTTGTTGGTCGTCGCCGACTTGATCGTTGCCAACGCCCTGTTGCGCACCCTCAGGCGGCTCCGTGGGAACATCAGCGCCTTGGTCTTCTGCAGCGCCAGCAGCTTGATTGGCAGCACCTGCGCCACCTCGGCGGGCTCCGCCAGCACCGCGTCGGCGACCACGCGTACGATTTGCAGCGCCTTGCGCCGGTGGGTTTTGCACAACCTCGATTTCGAGCACAGGATGCATGCAAAAACGTTCATAAACGTAGTCTTGGATGGCTGTGCTGACCTTGGCCTTGGGCGGCTATAGTAATAAAAAGAGAATCAGCTTTTTTTTTTTTTTTTTTTTTTTTTTTTTTTTACCTTCTCATCTGCGTGCAACAATTGCGCCAGGTGGAATTTTGTGAAATCTTTCACGCGCTTGTCAAAGAGGGTTGACACGTGCTCCTTGTTATTCGCTGCCTGTGTTTTGCAAGCAATGGAGAGTTGAGATGCAAAGCCTGGGTGGAAATGAGCCATGGGCGGCGAGATGACGGCCAGCGCGTCGAAATGGCGCTGTAGTGCCTCCACGGGTACATTTGGATTTTGACGGCGTCGAGGGGGAGCACCGCGTCGTCGCTGCTGATTCTGGGGCCGCGGTATCGTACCGCGCACAATGCGGGTCAGGGTGTAATAGCCATTTTGAGAAAACAAATTCTTGCAATTGGCGGTCGGGTTCATCAAGAGGAAATCCGTCAAAACAAGTTGGCATCGAGCAAGCACATCACTGACGAAACGCGAGTCTCGATGGATGCTTGTTTGTAAATGGGCAACAGCTTGCTGAGGGAGGTCGGGTCGCAATGTCTCGCGCAAATCAACCACGCGCGTGTATTTCTCTGAGCCGGGCATGAACTTGGAGAAGAATTCCTTGTTGTTTGTTGGGTGGTTTGGGCATTGCAGACTGCTGGCAGTCGCATGGCCAGGGCGACGACAGCTTGCGCAGCGTTCTGGCACAAGAGGATTTCGCACATCTTGCAAAAACAGCTCGTGGCCTTGTTGTCGTTGCTGACCTGTAAAAAAAAAAATAAGCTTGACGGCAAGAGAAGAGGCTGCCAAACTCGCGCTTACGTTCTTGGTGTTGTGGATTGTGGGGACAATTTGCGTTTCGGGGCGTCCGGTGGTAGCGGCTGCCGCAAGCGGTGCAAGGATTGCCGAGATCTGGATAAATACAAGATTGTGAGCTCACCCATTCCCCTTTGCATTATCCGTCATGCTGCTTGGTCTTACCATCGCGGGCTCGGGCCGCTTCCGCCACCACCAATCGGGCCACGTCCTCGGTCAGAGCGTAATTGATGCCAAAAATCGCAATATTGGCCGTATCAGCCTCAAATCGCGATTCTGCTAGCTCCAAGAGTAGCTCATGCACACATTATAAATGGCTCTTTCTGTGGGATAGCTCTTGTACAGACATGTAAAACGCAATGTGACAAGATAAGAAAAAGAACCAAAAACAAAGGAAAAGACAAAGAGAAAAAGGAATCAATTGTGGCCGTGTCGCTTTTCCATTGTATGCATTTCCAATTCCGCCAATGCATCTCCATTTCAAGGGCTCGACGCATATCAGGGCGTACAGCACGTTGTTTTGGCACACTTTCGCAGCATGCCACGCTTTCCAATCATTAAAAAGCATTCTCGTCATAAATTTTCGCAGACTACATACTCGTGGCAATCAGCTCATGCTGTACATTCGAGTATTTAAGCGCTTGCAGGGCTGCAAAACAATTGGACGCGTCAAAAACGTGGCCAACGCGCGTTGTCGCGCTCTTTCTGCTTTTTTTTTTCCAATGACACAGTCTTGGATGCTGCTGGAAAGCTCCTTTCCTTTCTTTACGACAAGCTACACATGCTGAGATTCGCATCATGAATGACTGTGGCATCGCATAAAACGTTGGACAATGCAATTGACGTTTCAAATTCGGCAATCACGATTAAAAAGAGCGTCACGACACCACTTTGGGCGTCAAAATGCAGCTTTGATGGCCTAAAAACGGCTTCTTTTTCTCTAATAAACGCATCCGTACAAGGTTTTGCTGTGATTTCTGTTCTAATGAGCCAAACAAGAGTCATTACATGGTCGCCCTTGATCAAATTCCCAATCAATATCAGACGCGGCTACATGGAGGGTTGAAAAGGAGTCGATAAAATACCTGGCCTCTCTTGTCCAGCAATTGGAGGGATGTCTAACACTCATCTCTCTCGTACATCCGCCTTTTCAATCCCTTTGTCTTGTTGTTTCCCTCATTGCCCATTGCCAACCCAAAATGCAATGCATTTGATCCATTGTTCTTAAGATCAGACACTGTGCATCAGACGCTTCACAGTCGATTGCTTTAAAAAGACGTTTGATAAACCTGTCGCCCTTTACAATTAGATGAAAACGACTGGCATGCCTCGCGCTTTGATTAGCACTGACTATCTCAACTATAAAGTGGATGAAAGCCAGAAAAAGCGCAATTTTTTTTCTCTCGTTCTCTTCCTCTCTCTCAAGCATGTCTCAGCAGCCGCAGGCTCCCACGACAAACACAGGTCCCCAGGTGGAAATGTCACCGCTTTCCGAGCGTGCCCGCCCGATTTCTTACATCATCAGACAGCTGCCCTCCTTGAAACGTAGCCAGCAACGCATGCATCTAGCGAATTACCTCCAGATCTATCCCGAGGACCCAAAGTTGTGGGCTCTGCGCGCCAAGTTGGAAGTCGACGAGGACAAGAAGGATGTTGCCCGCGCGGTGGTTGAAGAAGGCTTGCAACGAGTGCCAGATGATCCGTACCTTGTGGCTCTTCAAGGTAAAACAAGAGTCGTTGGATATACTTGGCCAGCTTACATCATCCATCATCAATTCCATAGAGCATCTTCAGCGAAGCAATTGAGGAAACACATTTCTTAGCATTGAAATAAAAAGAATTGACGCGTATCAGCCTGATCGCCGGCAAAGATTGATATCAATTACTTTCATCCAAAGCTGAGAGATCTTAAAGTGGCGGGTGGGGTGCATAGATTGAAGCGAAGCGGGGGGCGCTTTGAACACCTTGTCGCTGCAGCCTGGGGGTACGCGGCGCGGCCGATCCCAGGATTTAATCGACACAGTGACGTGCGAACGGCCTTTTTCTGACATCATGACGGCCATGCGTCTTTGCTTTGCAGAAACATTCAGCTCAGACGCAATACCACCCGCCAAAACAAGCATCGACATCAACAGGCCGGGTTTTCGCGACGCACCTGCCGACGCCATCGCCACATTCACGTCTCCATCATCACCACCAGCCGAAAAATCGGCTGCAAAAGGGCCCAAAACCACCACCTTGATGCGCACACGACTGCGCTCACCCAACTGAAAATCCAAGCCCTTCATTATGTGAAGACAGCCGCCCAGTGCAAGAAAGAACGCATTGAACGGCCCTTTGTAAAAAATATTCTAGACGCACTATCGTACCATATGCCATTCATGATAGACAAAAATATCCACTTATAATAATTGTAGGGTTTCTCAATGGGCGAAATGTATTGAATTTTTCCTCGGCTCAATTCAATTCACTTGTGCTGGCCATAATTCAATTCATTGCTCAGTTCATTTGAAGTGAATCGCGGTCGCTCAATGGGCCTGATCACATGATGAATTGAATTGAATTGAATTGAATTGAATTGCTTGGCCCTACTTATTTTTTTGCTATCATACTGACGCGTAGCTCAGTGCTCGCCGGCTGCTGTTGCTCTTGAGCGTGAGGGGCCTGGACGATGGGCGTCGTCGAATGGGTCGAAAGAATGAGGCGACGCGCGTCCTTGTCGGCGGGAACACCACGGCCAACACGCTGGGTTCGACGGACGGTGGCTTCCCGGACACGGAGGCGACGACCTGTTGGGCAGTATGAATCCCGGCGATGCGACATTGTTGGACAAGCACACGGTTTATTGGGAGAAAAAGAGAGATGGCAACACAACACAGCGAGGGCTAAGGGGAAGAACGAGCTGGTGTTGGAAGAGTAAAGAGAAAAAAAAAAAGAAGAGAAAGGGGAAAAGGAAAGAAGCGTGGCAATGCCAAAATTGGCCTGCGGCCTTGACGCACAGACAGGTCGGGGTTCCAATCTGACGCGCAGAAAAGAAAAGGCTGGGCAAAGGCGGGAGAGTCGAAGAATGGCCATTGCTCGGCAATGAGAGCAGCTAAAGACATGGGGAAAGAAACATTGGAAAGCCACGGGCAATGGAAAGATGGTGGTGGTGAAATTGGGTGACGGCCAAAGGGGGAAAAGGATTGGAGACAAAAAGGAGAGAAAAAAAGGTATTGGGCATTTCACGAATTGGATCGTGACACATACTGTACTTGCAGGGCTTTCATGTGAGTTGAATTGAATTGAATTGAAGTGCAATTCAATTCATTTGGGTCCGAATTTTATCGACCTTGATTTTTTAGTGAAGCGTCCACACTTTCAAATCGAAAATGCCCAGATTTGGCTCTCATGCTTATTTTTTCAATTCATTAGTTGGGCTTTGAAAAATTGGGTTGTTTTGACTCGTTTGTGATCATCAAAAATGCGGCCCGGGCGGATGGTCATGGTGGCATGTGGAGCGAGTGGATTGTGGCGAGCGAGGAGCGACACACGCAGAAAAAAATGGGGAAAATGATCAAAAGGCGCAGACTATTAAGTCTGGAAACGGCGGTGCGGATCCTGACACGAGCCGACAAAAAAGGGCTCACACACGACGTACGCCACAGCGCCAACTTGGCCGTCATCAGAACCATCTTAAGCCCTGTTTTTGTTTTTTTTGTTTTTTTTTTCTTTACCTATCTTACCTTTTTTACTTTTCTATCGCGATATGAGCAACAACGCTAACAACAAACGTGGCTCAAACGAAGCGCAAGAAATTATCCAGTCGCCGGCAGCAGCCACCGGGGTTTCGTCCGTTATTGAGCCTCCTGGAACAGTAAGAATTAAAAATAGAAAAAAAAATCTGTTTGGTTCCTGGTGCAAGTTGCTCAAACGACGCGCTTTTTTGCTTCTAGGCTGGCATTGAGGAAACAGGGCCCACAAAAGGTCTTCGGTCGTGGGTTTTCAGAAAATCATGGGCTGAGCGTTCCGACAGCAAGGAAGAAGGCTATGTTTTCCGTTGTTTGGTCACTGGCTGTGGCAAAACCTACAGGGCGCGCACGGCAAGCACATCGACCATTGTCAAGCATCTGCAAGACGTGCATCATGCCACAGAAGACCATGCAGAGTACACTGGCGGAAGGATTTTGCCCTTGAAACGCAGCTCTATGGACGCTTTTGTCACCAATGACGGATCGCCGAGTAGCTCCACATCGTTTGACCGCGAGGTGTATGTTGACAAGATAATGTCATCTAGTGGTCAAAAAGAAGCTCGCGTTTAATTTGTCCAACGATGCTCAATTTCAACAACTTTTGACGTACGCTTCATATGCTACTCTCCCTTCCCAAGTGAAAGTCCCTTCGAATGACACGGTTGTGCGACACGTAAGTGTATTTTATCACGCAAATCATGGATTATTGACAATCCCTCACCTTTTTGCATGCTACAGATTGAACACATGTTCAATAAAATGTTCTGCAAAGTCGCGGCCAAGCTTGGCAGTATGAACAAATTGTCATTCACTTTGGATGCCTGGACCAGTCCATTCGAAGAAGCCTTTTTAGGCGTCACGGCGCATTGGATTCCCGAGATTTGGAGACAAAAGGAATGCCTGGTCGGGTTTGAAAACCTTATTGGACGTCACACCGCGCAAAACCAAATGCAAGCTTTTTTGGATGTCGTCGATTTGTTTGGCATTCGTGACAAGGTCTTGGCCATAACAACGGACAATGCAAGCACAATGGTGCAAATGATGGAACAATTCGCCACGAAAGAAGGGTAATTTTTTATTGGCAGAAGGGCTTGTGCTTAGATCGCAGGCTGATGTTTTTTTTTTTTTTTTTTTTTGCACTGTAGATGTTCAATCGGCCCTCAAAGTCACATTCGATGCTTGGGGCATGTGATTAATCTCGCGGTGCAGGAAATGCTAAAAAAGGGCATCAAAAGTCAGGCACCAACGGAGGAAGAAAACGGCCGTCGTAATGGCGACGATGATTCATCAGGGGTTACTACGACGGATGAAGACCAAGCACCAGCCGCCAATGCATTGCAAAGATTGCGCAACGGCGTGAAATGGATCACGTATGTCATTTTTCAATAATTGCTCCTTGGTGTTGATGGCTTTGAACTCAAAATTTCTTTATTTTTAATAGTGCATCATCGCAGAGGATTCAACGATTTGAATATTGGGTCACAAATAAGGAATTGGACAATCTCTCTCTTATCAAGGATGTCCGAACAAGATGGAACTCAACGAGAGCCATGGTGATGCGGGCGATACGAATGCGAGCAGCCTATGACGCCCTGTGCCAGTGCGAACCTGAGCTGTGGTCGTGCGCCTCTCTTGATGTTGGCCAATGGGATTACCTTGAAATATTGGCTGACGTGCTCAAACCCTTTGACAAAATCACCAACGAAATGCCCGCCTCGACATCATACCCAACAATCAATATGGTGATCTAAAAGTACAATTTAATGATTGATGATCTCGAGGATATGAAGGACAATGACGCGATCTACAGCGAATTCAAGCCCGCAATCGAAATTGCATTGGACAAATTGTTGACCTACTATCAAATCACAGACACTACTCCAATCTATTCAATTGCCACATCATTGGATCCATCCATGAAATACGTTTGGTGGTCGAAAAAACGACTTGGCGAATATGAGGCTATTTGCAAGCGAATGGTGCAAGATGCATGGAACAATGGATACGAGCGTCAGCTCCAAGAGAGCTCTGAATTGGACCGAGAAAAGAAGCAGCTGTATGACGACTATGGATACTCTGAAAGCGAGCGCCTCAATTCCGAATTGGAAGAATACATTGCAGAAGCTCGAATTCCGCCACAACGATACGAAAAAGGAGTATACTCCGGATCATAAGGATATTTTACATGCAAAAAACCTTGCGATGTTCATATAGAAATCATTACACTAATATGCGCATTTCATACGGATACATATTTGCATTTTTTTACACGGACAAAGACAATAAAATAAGACACGTTTTAAAGCATTTCATACATTTACAAATCCCCATACTCCTAAATGAATAAAATAATAAAACGAGGGGGTAGAATAAGGAGGATATCGAAGAAGAAGCAATGCTTGCACCCGAAATAATCAGCGAGTTCCAAAAAATAATGCGCGATCATTGGGGTTTCGTTGGGGAAAGTTGGCCGGTCATTGAAAAAACAAAGTATCATCGCACAGAAATCAAGGAAATTGGCGAAATCAATGTTGTAAAAAATTTTGTGTTCGAAAAATTGGGTGTGCTTCCGGTTTTCTTTTTTCTTGTTGTGCTGTTCAGCACAGTCGAGTATGCCGGACCATACAACAATGACGAGAAAGGACTTTTAGTTCTGTATCACATGCTATCTGGTTGCTCTGTGTCGGAGATGTCGCGTTTCATTCCACGTAGTAGCTATTACGCGTTGTACAAGGATTTTTTCATCAAAAATTGCGATTCATTGGATGCCGTTTTAAACGATTGTTAGTCAAACATGTTCTCGAATATCAAGCTTAGATTGATGTGCGCAAAAAACAATAATCCAGAAAGTTTAAACATGTTACAATGATGATTCTGTTGACGGACACGACACGCGTGCGTCGTATTCAACAAGAGGGCATGATCATTCATCGAGGTATTCATACAAGCTAAAGAAATCCGGGTTTCGCACGCAAGTTGGAATTGATATCAATGGCATGGTCGTATTTGTTTCGAATTCAGCGCATTGCGCCGAAAATAATGATGGATCAATGCTACAAAAAATGGATTTATCCACGATTGTCAGCTCGTACGATGCAATTGCTCTTGATGGCGGCTATACACTGTTTGTCAAACTGATTTTGAACAAGAACCTGCATCTTACAAGGAATAATTTTGTTCATCCAATTCGCAAAAAGAAAGGTACTGAGTTTTCAACTAACGAAATGGCGTACAATAATGAATTAGGTAGTTTTCGATCAATGATTGAATCCACTTTTGGAGATCTGGGTCATCTTTTCCATCGATTCAACAACAAAATTGCTATCCGAGTATCTGAAATGAAGGTCTTTACAGTTCAATTGAAATTGGCATGCGTCTTGATGAACATAAAAAAGTTTGTCAATATTGGATCTGTTTCTCATGAATCACATCATGCATACTGGATGCAACGTGGCTTTGATTTTAATTTTCAGGGTTCAGATAGTAATACCATGTCCGTTGTAGACGAATGTGTGTCGCTTGAGGTCATCACGGAGCAAGTGAGCGCCATGAAATTGCTACAAGACCGATTTTTTTCTTTGAATTTATCGTCTGACGCGGCGCAAGTTAATGTTTACGAGATCGAATCTATTCTTGATCACCGTGTCGGTGAAGATGGCGATGAATTCTTGGTGAAATGAGTTGGGTTTCCTATGTCAAAGGCAACGTGGCAGCTCCGAGACACATTCAATGAGACAGATTGCAATGATGAGTACATGTCCACGCGGATGCAGCAGTGACTTTAAAAATATTTTTGGAGGACTCTGTCCAGAATCTGCATTTTATTCTTTTGTATCATAGCGCCACGTGATACACGTCAATTGGCATACATTCCCCATTAGACACGTTTATTAATCGGCATACATTCCCCATTAGACACGTTTAATCGGCACACATTCCACATAAGGTAGATTTGCATAGGAGGCATGGAGGCATAATCATATCATAGAGCATATTGGGCGCATATATATTTTTTCTTTTGTATTTTCATTCTTTTTTTTACCATTTGATGGTCCAGTTGCTGGTGATGTTATATTTTTTCTTCATCTTGGCGTACTCAGACAACCAAAGGTCATTGTCATCAGATGTCTCCTTGGGGACCTCGCCAATCTCGATCGCGTTCAAGAGACGACCTTTGATGAACATATGGTTCCAATACGCACCTTCTTCGTCGTCGCCATTCATATCGTTCGTTTCAACGACGACTGTTGATTTATTCTCGATGGGCGATGATACAGGTGGAAGCAAATCAAGATCAGCAGATGCCGCAGCGGGAACGGGAGAAACAGGACGAGCAACAGGGGGTGTCGAGACGGGAAAGGGAACAAGACCAGGACGACGGAAGGGGACAGAAGCAACGGGGACAGAAGCAGCAGAAACCGGACCGGGAGCGGCAGCACGAACAGAGATACATTGATTTTTGTGTTGGAAACAATGTGTTCCCACCTTTACTTTACGCGAACACTGTTTGCCATTCTTATTTGTTCCCTGGCAATTGGGCGGATAGGATCATGGCGCTTGGAGGTTGGTCCAAATTTGTTGTACATACCCTGTACCTGGGGTGAATGGAAAAACACGGGGTTTTGAAAAGACTGTAGGCGGGACGGGGGCTGAAACTGTCCAATAGCCCGAATCGTTCGCATTTTCCCGATTTTTACACAGCCCCCCTGGACCACGGGGTGTCTGTAGATTTGCTTAAAATCAATGGAACGCGTCTTGATCAGGGGTAATGGACCGACCTCCTAGATAAAACCGAATTTTTTGCGACTGATGTGTTGCCCATTTATTTGAAGAGACATTTAAAAGATCCAAAGAGATGATGAATAGTGAGACATTAGCACTTTTTCAAGATCTTGTGAGAAATCATTGGGAATTCCTTCAGAAAGATTGGCCTACCATTGAAAACAAGAAGAATCATCGTTCAGAAATTAAGAATATACCCAACATTGAAGTGGCAAGAAATTATGTACTTGAACATTTGGGTTTTATTCCTGTGTTCTTCTTTTTGACAGTCTTGTTTAGTAGAAAGGATTTTCCAGGGCCTTATCGAGGTGTTGAGAAAGGCATTTTGATATTATACCACTTGCTCACCGGTCAGACCACTGTACAGATGGCTCAATTCATACCAAAGACCACTTTCAGTAGCTTATACGTTGCATTTTATTGGAAACAACGAGAATGGCTCGAGGAGCAGCTGTCATGATCCCATCTGGACAAATTCTTTTTTTTTCTTCTCACTTTTCTTCTCGCCCGACCACCAAACCACCTCCATCACACGCCCAAGTCGCCAGCTTCTCAACGCTCTTTTCCCCATCTCGCTGACACTTCTGGATCGTGCGCAATCGCTGTTTTCCTTTTTCCTTCTTTACGCGTCGGGGCGCGACGCGACGCGCCCAATCCCGCCTAATTCCGCTCGGCATTGTTGTGCGACCTCGGTGGCAGACCCCCGTCCGTTGGTCGCCAACGCTGTGGCTCTTCTCCCCCTGTTTCCCCTTTTTTTTCCCTTCCTTTTTTTTTCCTTACCTTTCCTGCCTGTTTCCTTTTTTTTCCTTTCTTTTTCTTACCGTTCTCAACACCAGCATCGTTCGTTCCCTTCTCTCTCTTGTGTTGACAACAATAAAAGAGGCTATTCACCCCCACGACATGACTGACCCGTCTTACACGCCAACAAGCTCGCTGCCACCCGCACCACGCCGCATACGCGGCTACGCGGCTCGACAAGAGCGTCGTGCGGCTCGCCAGGCCGAGCCCGTGCCAAGCGTCGCCGCCCAACAAGGTCGGACGCGTCGACGCCGAAGACAACATCATGGACACAGGGATGAGAGCGGGCCGGACCATGACAGCAGCTAGATAAATGCCTTTCAGAGATGTTTTCAGACGTTAAAATACGGGTCATGTGTGCTAGAAACTGTAATCCTATTGATTTTAAACATGTTACTATGATGATTGATGGTCATGACTCGCGAGCAGTATATATTTTAACACACTATGTGAAATTCGTCCCTGCGCAATATATCTCATTTTTGATTGAATTGCGCCAAAATTGGGGCCTGGAGTCGCCTGTTTTCAATTTGACCTTGCGGTCATTGTACGTAGCAATTTTTAAATAGAATTGAGCACCCTTTAAAGGAAACAGACCCTCTTAGCCCAATCAGATGGCCAGGATTTCTTGCTTTTTTTTTTTTTGTTCGATTTTGACATGTACTCATTTCCTGATTGCAAGGCATTGAGTCATTCAATCACTTTCATATTTTAACACAACATAAATAGCATATACCCGCACCTTCCATATTATTTTTAAACGGATAGACACAAATTCAAGAGCATAGCGCGTCAAGGTGTAGAATTTTCTCATTTTTTTTCCCAGTTCAAAATCTCTTCCTCACAACCTTTACCTTTTCTCATCCTCTAGAATTGCTATCGATATCATATTTTCAGAGAACATGTCAAAGACTCACTTAAATATCTAACGTTTTCCTTGAAAATTCAGCTCTCTAGACGCAAATCCTTAATTTGAGCTTGCTGTCATTATAGGGGAACCGATTGCTGGTCCCAAGCGCCACTCAACGCCATCTGAGCCCTCGTGTGTCGTAGGCGACGCATCGAACAGCTTTTTTCTTGTATAATGCGAAAAAAGAGAGAGTCGCGCCACGTGCCCTTTTTCTTCGCATTTTACAAGAACAAAACTGCTCGATGCGCTGCCCAATGACACCGGATGGCAAGGGTGGGCGTCGATATTCATCGACGTGGAGGCGGCACCAGCTTCGATGATACGGACATCTTCTCGTTCTCTTGCAGCAGATTGATTAAGTTGGTCAATTTGGGTTATAGGAACCTCGTTTCGATCGCCATTTTTCTTGGAAGTGAGCTGTCGTCCTTGGACAGGACTACTTTGTGGCTACACCTATCTCGCGCCAGAGCAAGCTTGCTTGGATGGACCCTCCCAATCCATGTGAGTTTGGATAAGAACTGTCCTTTCCTTTTTGTAGAAAAATTCACTCATAAAGGTGCAAGTAGTGAGAAAAAAGAATAGCATATCAAAAAGAATGAGGAAGAGGAGTGTCATCCCACCCCCAAAACCGTGTGAAATACTAGATTTGTACATTCATACGCACCGCAATTTTTTTTTTTTTTTGCAAGGACCTAACTAAACTACGCAAAAAAAGTGTTGAAAAATATTAAAAGAGCTGACGAATTTAATTTGGATCCTTTCACCTTCAACGCAAAAGCAAAAAGAATTCAAAACTATCAATCACACGCGTTTTGCTGTTCTCTGGCTCAAATTCCAGCGCTTGGCTCAATTCTGAGCAATGTGGCTCAATTTCCGAGAGAGCGACCCAATACTGGATTTGTCCAATCAGATCGCGCGAAACACTTTTTTTTATACGTGCAAATTAAAAAAGTTTGCGTGCAAATCAGATTGAGCACGCGCAAAGTGGAATTGAGGTGCGCGCGGATTGCTGGTTAGAGACGCGCAAAGTGGAATTGAGGTGCGCGCAGGTTGCTGGTTAGAGACGCGCAAAGTGGAATTGAGGTGCGCGCATATTGCTAGTTAGAAACGCGCATATTTCTTGGGTAATTCAAATCTCAATGGTCTGATCTATTTCCACATAAAACATGTCTCTGTTGATGGCTCGTGCGTGGTTATAATTCAGGGTCTCGGACGCGCTTCACCATTGACAAATGATATGTCAGAGTCAAGCAATTGCATAAATTTGGCATTAGCTCAGCATAATTGAGCCGTTCCTCCGTGATAAACTGTAGATTAACCAAAGTTGTCAATTCCGTGACATGACAGCATGTGGACGCGTCAAGACCGCGTATGGCCAAGTAGGACATTGTATGAACGCACGCAAATGAGATTTTCTCATTTTATTTTTTTTCTCAGGCTTGCACGTGCCCAGATCCTGGTCAATGCAATCTCTGTTCATACATGACAAATGATGCATCTTAGCAGGGTGCGTACGATAGGGCGCATATCGGAAAGGAAGCGCTATACTTTTATGAATGATAGAATCGCGATTAAAAAGTGATGAACCTGCAGTAGCAGCCATTGCGTGAGTTGAGCTTGATTAGCCGGACTATGCAAGAGCAACTGTTCACCTTGTTTTCAATCCATTGAAGCGGCAATGAGAAAAGCGCGACGCGATTGCATCGTTTTTCCTTTTTTACCCCCTTCTAATGCAACTACATGTGCAGACACGGACAGCGCGTACGTCTTGGGTAATCGTGCATTCTCTTTTACATGGTTATACAGCATTTGACACGACATCAACCAGTTTTATTTTTATTTTTACATAGTGTTAAATTTAGTGAAGTGTTGTCTATAATTGTTCTCGCAATTTGTGATAATGTCTACGAAGTATTTTGGGTCAATCAAGCTCAACGCGTTGTGAAATCGCGCTGTGGTTGTGGCGTCACTTGCTTTTTGGCTAAACTTCATGACCATTTCCTTCCAAAACTGCTGACATGGATCTAATTCGCAATCGATGTGAGGAATTCTCAAGTACTTGAAACCATTACTAATCGCATGTTGTTGAACAACAACGTTCTTATCCAAGGACAAGCCGTTTACTATGATGAAACAGCCTTGGTAACCTTGCTTCAGCTGATCCAACGAATCACACAGGAATTTGCAATACTGATCGTCATGGACATTGGTATGGTGTGGGACTTGCAATCTAAAATTGGCGACACCAATAGAACAAAGTGCGACCATGGCCCTTCGCGTCTGTTGAGGGGCTTTTGGACGGGTTGCGGCTGACGAGTAAGGAATATGCGAATTGAACAAGTCGAACGTGGTTTCGCCGAAAAAAATGCAGTTTTGCAAGTAATTCATGGTCGGCTCTGACCATCCAATAAGAAACTCGTCCCGTTCAGCGGCTACATCATAATGAACAGGTAGAGAAACTGGACGCAATGACAAGGAGATAGAAAAATCGTTCTTAATCCAAGTGCTAATGGCGGATTTGGTGATATCGAGATCCATGAATTGGTCACAGAGATCTTTGTGGATGTCAACGATCGTCAAATTTGCGTTGTTGTCGCCAATGCGTGCTTTGATGTATGCCTTGTGTTCATCACTAATCTGGTTCTTTGCGGCCGCCTTCTTGCGTCTCTTAAGGCTGGAGAATTCCTTGTACCATCGATTAACACTACTCGGTGGCATTCCAAATTTCTTTGCTGCAGCACGGCCACTGGCACGAGTTTCCAGCATGTAATTGATCACCTCGTTCTTTTTTTCTTCAGATAAATGAGACTTCGGCATTGAAACGTAAAAAGATCAAAAAAAGGGCCTGCGCAAAGACTACAACAACACAAACATCACCTTTGAAATACTGTGCCCTCAACGTGCCGCGCGTCAATTGCGCCGACATTTTAGAAAAGTCGTGCAACAGTCAACAGCCATTGTGCGACAAAAAAAAAAAAAAGTGGGACATTTTCAACTGCCATTGCCATTGAGCGACAAAAAAAAAAAAAAAATGCGCCATTTCAACCGCCACCGCCATTGTGCGACAAAAAAAAAAAAAAAGTGGGACATTTTCAACTGCCATTGCCATTGAGCGACAAAAAAAAAAAAAAAGTGTGCCATTTTCAACCACCACCGCCATTGTGCGACAAAAAAAAAAAAAAAGTGGGACACTTTCAACTGCCATTGCCATTGAGCGACAAAAAAAAAAAAAAGTGTGCCATTTTCAACCACCACCGCCATTGTGCGACAAAAAAAAAAAAAAGTGGGACATTTCATCTGCAAAATGGAAACGGTAAAAAAAAATGGCCGAGTGCGACATTTCAAATGCACTTTGAACTTAATAAAACAATCAAAAACAATCAAAAACAATCAAAAACGATCAAAAACGATCAAAAACGATCAAAAACGATCAAAAACGATCAAAAACGATCAAATCATGGCAAACAGGTTTTTCTGTGGTCCCTGATTAGCAAACCCGGCGAAAAAAAAAACGTTTAAAAACAATCAAAAACAATCAAAAACAATCAAAAACGTTCAAAAACGTTCAAAAACAATCAAAAGCAATCAAATCATGGCAAACAGGTTTTTTCGACGGTCCCTGAATCACGGCAAACAGGGTTTTTTCAGCGGCCCCTGATTGCCAAACCCGGCCAAAAAAAGAATAAGTTATCAAGCACGTACTTTTATTGGAATCTGGATTCTGGGGCCAAGCAGGGCGTAAATTTCAGGTTCCTGCTCGTAGAGTTGCACCCAGCCACGAGCGGCGTCTTTGCGGTACTTTTTGACGTATTTGTTCACCGTCGCCTGACAGACTTTCAGGCGTGCAGCCAATTCTCGTTCAGTTGGCGTCGCATCGCCTTTTGCCAAAACAAGTCCTTCGATGATGGCAAGTTTTACTTGCAGGCAAATCGGCCGCCTGCCGCGTCTTCTGGGATCTAAAATCATAATCGGCTCGTCGACCACGGGCGCATTCACCGTTGGTGCTTCCATTGAAGCGTTGCCCACAGGCAGTCCCGTGCCAGGTGTCGTTTTAAACGTCTGCATTAGGAAATTGATGCTTTGTGGAGTTTCTTCCAACTGCGCTTGCATATCCATGAAGTCAATGTTGTTCCGATCCAGGTGGTGATGAGCTGGTCGTCTCCTTTGCACAAAGTTGCCGAGATAGTTCATTTTCACAGTTGACGTTATCAATAAAACAAGCACAATAATAAACAGAGAAGAAAAACGCCATTTGGGCGTCGCAAGACGAGAGACAAACAGGGAGACGCGACCGTAAGTGACACGAAAATTAGTTCAAGACGCCACACAGCGTATAAATACGCTTGTTTTTTTTTTTTTTGTATTCTTGACAAATCATTATTATCACGACTTCAAGCATGTCCATTGACAATACTACCTGGGTCTATAGAGTGCCGAATGATGATGGGAACTCCTCCTCCTCTGTGGCAGATGCAGAAGACATGGTTTCGGCGTTCATTGATGAAATGGTGTTTCAAGAAGACGTGGACATGGAGATTGAGGCGGCTCCGGCCGTTGAAATCAATCAATTCAGCCAATTCAATGTGGTAGAACGAGATTGGAAGAAGCAAGATGATGGGACAATCATGACGCTCGATGACTACGAAGAGGCATACATCAAGCGCCCTATGCCTGTGGACAACAATAAGGCAGCCCCTGGACAAGATGAAGAGATGACCCTGCCTCTTACTCCCAAGCGCGGTCAATATCGCAAGTACACCACGGAGCAGGTCCAATCGCTCATCCACAAGGTCATTGAGCTAGGTACACAGAGAAAATGCACAAAAAAAGAGAACAAAGACTCATGCGATTATTAATTGTCAGGAATGACAGCCAAGGACGCCGGCTTGGCTGTTGGAATCAATATTCGGACGGCACAGTCGTACGTGAAGCGATACAGGGACGATGCTGAGGGGCGTTTGCCGATTTCTCGCGCTGGCCATGGGCGTGGTGGCAATCGCAAGCTTTTTGAACAACATACCGCGTTCCTTGTCGATCTTTGGGACAACAACGCGGCCATCACGCTCGCTGAGGCACGCGACGAGCTCAAGAGCCAATTCGACATCACGATCACATTGTCTGGTCTTCGCAAGCATGTCGTCAAGCATTGTCGCGTGACTTTAAAGAAGCTCGAGAAGCTGCCGGCCGCGCGAAACTCCGAGCGCATCATCGAGCTGCGTTACGAGAAGGTGATGGCATGGCGCAACCAGCCCGACCTCGATTACCTCGCCAATTGCGTCTTCCTTGACGAGGCGGGCTTTAATCTGCACCTTCGCCGAGGATTTGGGTGGTCCAAAGTCGGCACGCCGGCGAAAGCGGTCGTCCCCACGCAAAAAGGGGTCAACATCACGATCATGGGCGCCATGTGCGAACTGGGAGTGGTTGCACTGCAGCTGCGGAAGCCAACCGTGTGCACGCGCGTCAAGGATGGCAAGAAGGTGAAAGGCGTCGTAGGCACACGGACAGAGGATTATATGGCCTTCATCAACAGGGTGATGGACGTCCTCGACTCCCGCCAAATGAAGGGTCGCTACCTGGTGATGGACAACGCGCCCATTCACAAGTCACCCGTGATCGCCGAATTGGTGGGATCCCGTGGATACAGGACGTTGTACTTGCCTCCCTGGTCCCCGTTCCTCAACCCAATTGAGGAATTTTGGTCGAAGGTCAAGGCTGGCGTCCGTCGGTCACAGCTGACGGACAGCGATTCGCTGACGCCTCGTATTTTGGAGTCGACGAGGCGTGTCACACCTGAGGATTGCTGTGGGTGGATCCGCCATTCAATCTCGTTTTTTGACCGTTGCATCAAACGAGAAAAAAATCTTTAAAAATAAAAATAAAAAAATGGGTGGTTGGGTGGGCACAAAAATTATGTATTGTGCAGTATGCACTGTGGGATGAATGGACCAACTAGACTACAACAGCGGGATTTTTTTTTGCGCCCCACACCAGCAATCTGCGCGCACCTCAATTCCACTTTGCGCGTCTCTAACCAGCAACCTGCGCGCACCTCAATTCCACTTTGCGCGTCTCTAACCAGCAATCCGCGCGCACCTCAATTCCACTTTGCGCGTGCTCAATCTGATTTGCACGCAAACTTTTTTAATTTGCACGTATAAAAAAAAGTGTTTCGCGCGATCTGATTGGACAAATCCAGTAAAGCTGAGATTTCTGTAATCTTGGAGCGGAGCGTGAACGGGACAGGGCAAAAAATTGGCGGGTCCATTTACCCCACCATTTTCCTTCACCTTCGTTTTCTTTCCTTTTTCTTTTTCCTTGTCAACCCGCTTTGTCTCCTCCATTCCAGTCTCTCCTTGTATCTCACACCGTCCATGGCATCCCAAGTCATTCAGCCCACGTACTGTGGGACCATGGCCAACCCGTTCCGCAAGCTCGCTGGCCACGTTGACGCCCACACTCTCCATACAGGCGCTACGGCAAGGTACCACCCGCACGCCACCCCGTCCAGCTCGACTCAGGTACACACGCACAGACCGCAGCGTCTGAATGTTGGCTCACCTTGCTTGATTTTACATTTTTTCAGGCCTCTTTTCGCAGCAAAAAGGCGTCGGCGAGGCACGACGCCCGGCCATTCAAGGTAAATAAGCAAAATAGCATTGGGCATGCTGGGCCCCGCCCTTTTGTGTGACACAAACACGCCCATTTTCACATGCTTTCACTTGCTCATGCGTATTATTTTACGCAGGATGTGTCCAACGATACGATGGATATGAATTTCATCCTGTCGCACACATCGTGGCTCGACATGCCGCCCTCACCGCCTTTGCTCACGTCGCCTACTCTCACACAGCACCATTCGGTGTCAATGGGTACTGTCTTTTGAGAGGTACGAGGAAATGCGGTCCATGGACTTATTTTTTTCTCTTTTTTCGTCTTTTTTAGACGAATCATCGTCCTGGGCGCGTGAATTTGACACGGCGGTACCAAAAACACACAACGGCACGACCGATGCACGCCGCGATTCGCCTCAGCGCGCGCATGACGCGTCACAAGGCGCTGTGTCCGCGCGATACCCATGCTCAACGTGGCGTATGCCTGTGGCCGCGCCTGTGGCTCCTTTGGCACATCTGCAACAAGCGCCTGTCACGTCGTACCCGTCGCAGCAGGAGTGGGACCACCTGTTTGACCAGGTGGAGCAAGGCCAGGCGCGCGATGTGCCGCAAAAACACGGATTCAAGGAGAAACATGTGTCATCGGGCATGAACACCGCCGAGAGCACGCGCAGCAGCACGAGCATCACTAGAATGGACGCGTCCACGGCCGACGCTGCGCCGCAGCAGCCATTGGACCGGATGGCGCGCGATGAAACGGCGAAAAATGACGAAAACGCGGGTTTGGACGCGCAGGCGTGGACGACGATAGCGTACGCGCTGCAAGAATCTGACCAGGAAGATGCGGCGGTGGAGGCATTTAAGTGTGCGCTGGATTTGGACTGCACGGTGCTCGATGCGTGGCTGGGGATGGCTTTTAGCCTGACGAATCAGAGGGAGCGGCGCAAAGTGTACGAGTGTTTGGAGAATTGGCTGCTCCAGCACGGGCAATACCGACATCTTCTTGTTGCTTCCACGCACAATCATGAAAACGTCGATGACGACGCGGGTCGGCACGCGCACCTGGTGTCGCAGTATTTGGCGGCGGCTCGATTGGGCCACATGGATTCGGTGCTGGACATTGACGTGCAATTGATCCTCGGCCTGCTTTTCTACCTGGACAATGACCTCATTAAAGCGCGCGATTGCTTCCAAACAGCCGTTTTACATCGACCCGAGGATCATCGGCTGTGGAATCATCTGGGCGCTATTCACGCCGCGCTTCATCCATCAACAGATGCCGTCGATCTGTACAAAAACGCGCTGCACCTGCACCCAACCTTTGTGCGCGCTCATTACAATCTCGCCATCGCCTACATGAACGACGCAAAATACAAACACGCTGCACACCATCTCGTCACAGCTCTCGCGTGCCAGCAACAACAGCTCCGCCGCATCAATGCCGCCAATGCACCACGAAGTGCGATTTACGCGTCACCGCCAACCTCCACGTCCCTCTGGTCGAGCCTGCGTCTCGTCATGTACCTGTAAGTTCTGAAAAAAAAATCAAAACAGCAAAATGGGACGCCTCTGATTCGTTATTCTTTTTATACACGCCAGACTCAATGAAGATGACCTTGCACGGAGTTGCAACCAAGAAGATTTAACGCCGTTTCACGCGTTTTTACGCGACCCAGGCACCGCGGCGCCATGAAATGCTTCTTTTTGTCGTTTGAACCCCCTTCTTTTTCCTCCATGATACCATTAAAAAGTTCCCTAGACTGCCATTGATCACTTTTAACATGTTCTGGGGGCGACCAGGGCCTACTGATCCGGGCCTTTTACTTCCCACGGCGCAGAAGAAAAAGAAAGAAAAAAAAAAAGGTCCCGTCCGCGGATCTTGCTTTGCCGTGACACACAAAAAAAAAAGAGAACAAGAGGTGTGTGGCACGTGGACACACGCATCACATGAAGGCTGATCTAGGAACAGGTGGGCGAGAAAAATAAAATGGCTCAATCACAATTTTATAGGAAAAAAAAAATCAAAAGTATTCTAATGACTCGTCGTACGACATGTTGGCGGAATGCTTTGACGGCTCAAAGAGGTGATGTTCGCATAGGCGGAAGCGTTTGGATGGGTTGATGTTGTTGACAGTGAGATCCTCGGCGGTGTCTGGGGCGGGGCGCTTGTTGACCATGACCATGGACAATCGGCGGCTTTGCGTGTTTTCCGAGCCGCTGGCATTCTGCTGTTGCTGTTGCTGTTGCTGTTGCTTTTGCAAGGCCTCGAGGCGTGCGGCGGCGGCAGCACGCTTGCGGCAGGAGCAATTGGCGTTCCAATAGGTGTACAAATACGGATCATCTTCGCCAAAGAGCAAATACGAGCGCGGATGCTGCGCAGGCTGATCGGTGGCGGCGCTGCCCTCGAAGAAATCGTATTCGCTGCTTGGGTACAAGTCGTCCTGCGTGTAATAACCTGAAAACGGGCTAAAGGGGCGGTCGCGCAAAGGCATTGAAGGCAGACTGCGGCTTGTAGTGCCTTGCTCGGCCATGGGATGGTCTTCCCCATTTCTATGCTTGATCAGATCAATGCATGGTGACCGGTTGAGCATGCTCGCCTTGTGAAGCGGTGGCTGCACGACGTCGTCGGCGTCGTCTTCAGAGTGAGACGCCGACGACGACCCCGCGCCATTTGATGTCGACCATAACAGATCAAAATGATGACCCACACGGTCACTAGAAGACCATGATGATGATATTGTTGTCGACGGATAAGAAGAACGCCACATTGGCATTGATAGCGGGTAAGAGGTATATTTTGAAAATGAAAAAGAAAGAAAAAAGGGGGGGAAATGGCGCAAACAATGGGTGGGTGGAAAAAAATGGGAATCATCTTGATTTCAAATCACGACCAAAGTCCGCCGTGATTGGTCCGGTTTGGCTTGGCTCCCTTGCCCTCTTGCCACACAGGTTCGGCACGCTCCGTGCCCCATGCTTGCCGATGCCTCGGCAAAGCGAGAAAAATGCAGAAAACGCGTCTTTTTTTTTTATATTGCTATGGCTATTTTTTTTATTTACAGATGTTCAATCTAATAGTCATCATCATCTTCATCATCGTCGTCGTCCGGTAGACTGGTAGCAGCAGGTGCAGGATTTTCGTCGCCATCGTCGCGATTGCTCGCGCGCGACTGCTTCTTTGCCTTGTTCACCTCCTCGCACGCATCGATCCATGCCGAGTACACGTCGACGGGCTCGTCCAGGTCTATAGAAAATCGCAAAACAATAAAAAAAACCAGTAAAAAAAAAGTCAATTGGCGCGCCTAATTTGCATAAAAAGGGAAAAATGGGCAACTTACAAGTGATGGAGCACTGCCACGAGATATCGCACACTTTGCAAGAAAGGTGGCCCACCTTGTTGGATTGGTCACTAGGCAAAAAAAAGAAGCAAAACAGAGTGAGTGACGCGCCCAATTTTGCAAAAATTCGCCTTCACTTTGCATGAAATGCGACAAGGCTTACAGGCGGCACTCGATACTCTTCTCGTGATTGCAGAACAAGCAGTTGAACTGTGTGTCCAGCGTCTCCTTAAGCTTTTTCATGGGCTTTCTTTTGGACTTTCGTTTACCCTATTATAAAACATGGTGAGAAATGGGTGAAAACGCACGAAAACGCACACAAGGCACATAAAATGATAAAAAAAAAAATCGACGCATCTTACCATCTTGAGTTGCTAAAAGAAAAATAAGTGAAAGGAAAGCACAAAAAAAAAAAAAAGAAGAAAAAAAAAAGAAAGGAGCGCTCTTTTGAATTCGTCCTTTTTCTTTCTTTTTTTTTCGCGCCCCACCCCCCTAACGCAACACGACGATGCCCAAGGATGCGTCACCTGTTGTGGAGCTATGTGAAGCGTCGGTCAAGCAGGCATTGTCGATGAAAGAGCTCTCGGCGCAGCTTTCTGAGTGTGCTTTGCCGTCGTCGTCGTCGCCGTCGCCGCAGGAAAGGCAAGAAAAGCGACACGCCGTGCTCAACCGTCTTTTGCCGCCCGCCGCGCCCTCGCAAGCCGAGCGTATCAAGCAGGCACTTGAATGGCAGCGCGACGTAAGCCATTGGGGTGTAGCATTGAGAGGATCATTGGGCGCACTTTGCTCATTTTTCCATTTTTTTTCTTCAATGGTAGCATCGCAATCGTCTGACGAACCAGGCGCGCAAATTAGCGCGTGGCGACCTTTCGTCGTCGGACGAGGACGACCAGGAGCCGGCGTTCCAGCCGTTTGCAATCCAAGGTGTCAAGAGGCGGCGCGACCCAGATGATGACGATGATGACGCCGACGATGCGCCCGATACGCGCAAATATATCTGCCTGGACAGGCCACGTGATCCGCAGACGTCCACACGCCCACCCTACGCCAAGTATGCGTAAGTTTGTGTCCATTGAAATGACAAAAGACAACGCATTGACATGCTTTTTGCCCTCTCTAGGAACCAAGTCATGTTTGCCGAGGCAATGACGTCGCTGCCAGACGACTTTTCCACCGATTGGGTGCTCATGGTCTGTCCCGTCGGCAAGCGCTGCCTCGTCACCGCGACAAATGGACAGACCGTCGCGCGCGCAAAGAGTGGTAACAAACAAAAGAGAAAAAAAAAGTGTCGTCGTCTTGCAACTTGCTCAATTGCTTTGCGTTTGCTGTTAAATCCTCCCTCCAGGGCGGATCATTAGTCGGTTCCAATCGCAGCTGCCCAATGGGTCCATTGGGCGCGGCCGCGGGTCGTCCTCCGACTATAGTATCCTGGACTGTGTATATGACGCGGCAAACAGCACGTTTTACGTGCTGGACATCATGTGCTGGAAGGGATACGCCATCTACGACTGTGACACCGACTTTAGGTAAGACAAATCGACGCGTCGTCGCGCTTTTTTTGCCCAATGGATGGCTTTTTTTTAATTTTTTTTTTTTATCTTTTTAAAAAAGACATTTTTGGTTGCAGACCAAGATCCATCAGCTAGAAGACGTGCCAGCAACGGCACACAATACGCGATACACGTTCCAGGCGCTTGTGCCCGTGCCCACGGAGCAATTGGCGCTGCTGATGCGCCAATTGCCGCATTACCCGTATAATGTCGATGGCCTACTGCTGTACCACCGCCGCGCGCAATACACGACAGGATCAACACCCCTTGTCGGCTGGGTGCCGCGTGAGCAGATCGACACGGTGTTTGGTTCGTCCGAGATCCCAAAGGACGCGACAGACACCACAAACGCGTGAAACGCTCTTCATTCCTCCCTATTTTCTATTGAAGCATTAATAAAATTCTGATTCCCCTGCTCCCGCCCTCTTCTGGTCAGCTGGCAAGATGGAATTGGGATCCTGGGAGTGGCCTGAGATTGGATGATTTTCAGCTGGAGCCCGCAAAATTTTTTTTCTGAAAAAGCATCGGCACAGGCGGGTTCCGAAAAAGGCAAGCCCTTTGGGTGGCTTTGGCAGCTAGAAAAGCTTTTCGGACTCGTCCTCTTATTTTTCTTCTTCTTCCTCTTGTTTTCTCTCTCGCCATGTCCACTTTTGAAAAGGTATGTTGAAAAAAAAAGACCAAGAACTCTTTTGTTTCTCGACACCGCACGACGTCTACTATGTTTGCGCCTAGTCTTTTGTCTTTGGACACATTCGACAGTGGTTGGAACGTTTGAGTTTACACTTTTGTCGAGGACGTTTTGCCTTGTTTGCCCCTTTTTCCTTTTTTTTTTTTTTTAATTGTATTTTGCGCTTTTGAGCTACCGAGGACTGACGAACCTTGTCTCTTTTTTTTAGGTTGTTGTCATTGACGGTAAGGGCCATCTCCTTGGTCGTCTTGCCTCCATTGTTGCCAAGGAAGCCCTGAACGGCCAAAAGGTCGTTGTGGTTCGCTGCGAAGCCCTCAACGTCTCTGGCGAATTCTTCCGCAACAAGCGTAAGCCAAAACAATTTGCCAATTGATCTTTTTTTTTGATCCATTTGCTCACGCTTTTTACTTTTTGATGGATGATTTCTAGTCAAGTACCACGCCTACTTGAACAAGCGTTGCATTGTCAACCCCAACCGTGGTGCTTTCCACTTCCGCGCCCCCTCGCGCATCTTGTACAAGGCCATCCGTGGTATGGTCCCCCACAAGACTGCCCGTGGTGCCGCTGCCTTGGACCGCATCAAGTTGTTCGAGGGCGTGCCCCCTCCCTACGACCGCGTCAAGCGTGTCGTCATCCCCGCCGCCCTTCGCGTCTTGAAGCTCAAGCCCGGCCGCAAGTACACCACCATTGGCCGCATCTCGCACGAGGTCGGCTGGAAGTACCAGGATGTCGTTGCCAAGCTCGAGGACAAGCGCAAGGCCAAGTCTGCCGCTTACTACGAGCGCAAGCAGGCCTTGATCGCCCTCCAAAAGAAGGCCGTCGCCGCCAAGGCCGATGCCGTCAAGGACGTCAACGCTTCCCTCGCCACTTTGGGTTACTAGATGCTGAAAAGGAGGTCAACCATCCTTGTCATTTGCAAATTGCCGCCTTTTTGAAATAAAAAATCTAAAAATCATTACACCAGTGGACCGCATTTTCATCATTTTTATTGTTTCATCTGTTTAAAGGGGGGAACGGGCTTGGGGAGGGGTATATCAATGGCGAGAAGAAGGAGAGGGGGGCAAAAATTAATCCATTCTTTTGTTGTTGTTTTTAGTTGCTTTTTGTCTTTTTGATCTGTTGTCGCACGCTGCTGATGCGCGAATCCACATTGTCCAGCTTGTCTTCCAAATCCTCCAGGCGCTGCCGTGACATGGGTCCGCCACCGGACAAGGGAATCTTGCCGTAATCCGATTGGAGCTAGGAAAATATGGAAAAATGAGCAAACCACGCGTTTTGTTGTTCTTTAATGGTCTTTTACCTCTTCCTTTTCCTGCAGGAGAGCCTTAAGCTGCGTATCGAGCGTTTGCACGCGTGAAGGGATGCGTGACGGGCGGCTTGTTGGGACGGGCGATTTTTGTGGGTCATTTTGATGCGGATCATGCACAGGGTCCAATCGTGGTGACGCGTTGGGCGTCTCGATGGTGGACGCGACATGTTGCATGTTCACGACGGCGGGCGACGCTGCCTTTTCCTGAGTTTCGTGTTCCAATTGCGCCTCCAGGCGCGCAATGTCGTCCATTGCCATGGCAAGATCGTCTTGGCTCTGCTGGTACGCGTCCTCTTTTTCCTGGAGCGCGCGCGTGTGTGCGGCCTTGTCCTTTTTGGCCTGCTTGCGCAGCACATCCACTTGTGCCTGCAAATCATCAATCGTTGCTTGCTGCTCACGGACCTGCGCCTGCAACGCGTCTGTCTTGTCGCGCTCCGTGTCCAAATCAAGCCGCAGCTGCTCAGCCTCCGTGCATCGGTCGCGTGCGCTGTCCGTGCTGCTCTTCAGCTTCTCAAGCAGCAAATTCAGATCCTCCTCCTTGGACTGCACCATCATCTAACCATCCATTATGCGTGTCAGCGAGAGATTCTCTCTTTTTTTTCTTATTGTCATTACCTTTTCCTTCTCGTATTCTTGAACGATGGCCTCTTTCTCATCCATCAACTCATCCACAGTCAAACTCAAATAATCTAGATCCTTGGAAATGGCTATTTTCAAAAAAAAAAAAAAAAGGGAGTGACATCCGCGATTGAGTGTTTGATGTCAAGGGGGAGGGAACCGCAAAGGGGAGGGGGGTTGCGTGCTTTTTTTTTTTTCTTGAAAGGTTGTCCTACCTTCTTTTTGGCCCTGGAGCACGCGGACAACCGAGCGCTCTGTTTGCAAAGCCTCCTGCAACTCGCGGATCAGCCTATCCTTGTCATTTTCGTCTGTAGGCAGCGGCGTGGTCATCAATGGAGGCGAGGATGTTGCCGTCATGGGCGGTGTCGCTGGCATGTCATCATTGCTGCTGGACTGAGCGCGCGCGGGCGCGTCAAAATCGGCCAATGGGCCGATTTTCTCCATTTTCGGCACAGATGTGGTCGTTTTGGTTGGTGTAGTGGGCTCTGGCGATGGGGCTGCAGCGGCAGGTGCTGCGGTCACCACAATTGGAGCGTCCGCGTGGCCAATGGTGGCAGCAGGCGCCGGCGATGCATGATCGCTGGGCGGCGGCGATGGGATGGCCAATGTGGACGATGGCGCGGTCTCGTGGCCTAATAAAAGGAAATGAGAATTGGGGTAAAAAATAAAAAAATCAATAAACGAAGGGGCGGAGGCGGATTCGATTTGGCAAGTTACCCAGTCCAGGCGGCGAGATGATGTCAGACGCGGGTTGCACGTGGTCCTTGGCCCACCTTTTGCTCGAGAGGGCGGCCATGGACGTCGACCGCTTCGCCGTCGCATCCTTTCTTTCGTCCTTGGTCGCCGGCACCGCCACCTTGCTAACGTTGGGCCTGTCATTCGGGGGAAAAAAAAGGGTGTATCAGCGCAAAAAGCCACCGTGTCAAGGGTTCACTCGCTCTTGAGACCTACATGGACCCGCGCAGAACGTCGTCGTCAAGAGCCGTTGTCGTGGTAGTGGTCGCGCGCGACAAAATGGAAGATGGCCGCGAGCCTTTATGAAAAAAAAAAGGTAAGCAAGCAAAAAAAAAAGGGGGAATGGCGCGAGAATAATGTCGCGGCGCGCTTACCTTTTGCCTTTTTGCCAAGGCCGAGCTTTTTCCAAAACTTGGACGACGACTTTGAGGACATGGAAAGACGAGGGGGGGACAAGAAAACAAGAAAGTGGAAAAAAAAAAAGACAAAGAAAAAAGAAAAAAAGGAGCAACCGGGAAGGGAGAACGGGTCAAAAATAGCGAGCTCGGGTTTTGTTTCCACGCTTTTCTCCTCCGCCCTGCTGATGGCGCAGGAACACAAAAGAAAAATAAAAATAAAAAATAGGAGCCTAGGCAGCCCTGGCACTATTTTTTTTTTAACTCTCAACAATCCACATGCCAATCGGTCCCCCTTGATCATTTGGCCTCCTGCCGCTTGCCCCCTTCCCCTGAGTCACTTTTGGTTTCATTTGCTCGCGCCTTGCGCCGCCACCATTGGTCAGCGACGCGACACCAAAACGCGCTCGCGGCCTGACAATGTTCCACTCGCACCCATCCATAAGTGAAAGAAAGAAAAAAAAACGGGCTTGATACAAAAAAAAAAAAAAAAGGGAGAGGCGAGAACGTCTTAGTTTACGAGCTGATCGAGTGGTAAACCAATTCGGGCCAGCCAATGCCGGTCAAATTCAAAGTGGGCCAATTTAAGCATTTCGCCTGCCATCCAAGTAATGGATCGGCTTAAAAAGCGACTGCAGCAAATAAAGCCACAAATTTATGACACTTTGGTCGCTTGCAGAAAAGAGCAGCGATGTTGTGGTGGCTCTCAACCAGGGAAGAAATGTTGTCGGCTCGTTGTTGCTTGTACGTTGTTTGTACCTCCAGAAAAACATTTACAGCCTATTGTCATACCTGCCCGCCAATGAAAGACGTGCCTCGCGGCGAACTGCAGCCTGTGCGCGCAATGGGTCCGCCCGATTTTTTTGACCACGCCAAAAAAAAATACGTACATCCATACAGTATTGCTGTTTTTGCTCGGCGACGCAGATTTTGTGATCCTATCATACGGCCCCAATCAAATATATTTGGTTGGGGTGTTTACTCAAGTGTGAACCGTGTTTCCATGTGTCATCTCTCTTCAAAAAGGTACAGCAATCGCCTAGCGACTGAGAAAAAAAAACACAAAAAACGCGATGATTTTTACAGTGCGGTACAACATACCGGTAATACGATTTTAGGATTTCATCATATCATACATGCTTGATGGTCCGTGCATTTTTAATCACAATGGCGGATACAGTACCTACTGAGCTACTGTAAAAGTACACACTTGCTTGCCTTTAGAAAATGAAGAATGAAAGCGTGTTTTTAGAACTTTGATGACCTGTTGTGCCTCCAGAAATTTTTTTACAGCCTACTCGCCCGCCAATGAAAAATGCACCACGGCATAAAGTACGGCCCAGTGCTCAAGACGGACCCGCCCGATTTTTTTTGCACTCGAAAATGCCAAAAACTTCCTATTTGTACTATTTTGCATTCATCTGTCCACCTACGTGATCGACCCCGCTCAAAAATACCTGCATCGAATTCGGCGCTAATTTTGCAACAAAAAAGCTTAAACCCCCAAAGCGCCACGACCACTTTTACTGTAAAAATTCAGGGGTCGCTCAGGGGTCACACATTTCAATCTCAGAAAATGCCAAATTTGCAAAAATTCGAACTCCGAGTGATCAATGCATCCCAAACAGGTAACCCCGCCGACAATTTGCTATTGCTGATAAAATGGCAGCTCGCGCCAACTTAGAATGAAAATCCCCCCAAAGAATGACGCATGAACGGCGATCGACCGAGAAAATTGCTTACTTTGGGCAAGATTTTTTGCAAAAATTAAAGGATTGACACTTCCAAATTAAGGTGCGTAAATTGCATGTAATGTACTATTCCAATGTTTATTTTTGCATATTTTTTTTACAAGATATTTTATCATACTGTATTTTGCATGTTTTTTTGTGTGCTGGTGCGTGGTGGGTGGTGGTGGTGGCTGCTGGGCTGCTGGCTGCTGCTGCATCCTGGTGAAATGATCGTGGACGCAAAATTTTCAAACCCAAGCTGGCGCTCTGAAAGTCATTCCATTACTGTAGATGCTTTGCCCCTCGCCCCCCTCCTCTTCTGTTTGTTAGTAATAAAACTTCAATAAAAATCGGAAGTCGAATACAGTAGACTGTTGTCGGCCAAATTTTAGCGATTTATACAGTATGATAAAGATTTTATTTTACAGTACGAAAAGTGAGTTTGTAAAAACTAGGGACGTTATTTGTTTGGGGTGTAAGATGCAAAAAAGAAATGCTTCAATGAGTGGCTGTCAAGCATATGATACAAGCGTTCCGAGGCATGAATTGGATGTGAGCCGCGCTCAATCAGCGATTGTTTGAGCTGTTCCTCGGATAGGCAAATGATCCAGAGATGATGGTTCCGTGGCATGAATGCACATGGGCGCGTAAAGACGCGTATGGCCAAGTGGGGCATTGTGTGATCGCAAGCAAATGAGATTTTTTTTCTCATTTTTTTTCTCAGGCTTGCACGTGCCCAGATCCCGGTCCATGCAATCTCTGATCATACATAGAACTGTACAGTAGCAAATGATGCATCTTGGCAAGGGTGCGTACGTACAAGAGAGCAAATGAGGGAAAAGATGCGCTACCCTCCTTTCATGAATGGTAAAATCGCGATTAATATGATACATAAAGACTTGGCGACAGCGGCCATTGTGTGAGCGGGGTTTGATTAGCCGGACTAGGCAAGTGCCTGGCCATCTGGATTTGTATGGCTGAGAATGCACGTTGCGATCTGCATCGCGTTTGCTTCTTTTCCTTTTTTTTTTTTTTTTCTTTTTATCAAAGCTTGTGAAATACAAGTCCAGACACGGCCAGCGCGTCTGACTTGGGGTAATCGCAAATTCTCTTTTACATGGACGTGTCCATTGTGATTTTTACATAATGAGAGCACGCTCTGCAAGCAGCAAATACAACATCCGTCGTCATCTGGTTGGCAGCCAGCTGGTTGATCATGCTCTTTTTTTGACATTTTGTGTCGTTTCTCGTTACGCGGCGTTTGCCCGCAGCGTCGTGGGCAGTTTGGCGCTATTATGGAGAATATTTTTTGTTTCAGCGCGCGCACTGCAGCCCATTTTATGATATTTTTAAATAAAGCTTTTTATTGAGAAATGCTTTTGACTGCGGAATTTTCAACTTCCAAGTGACATGGATGACGATTGGGGGGCATCACTTGCTTGCCGCTGTGGATCATATCAGCGGCGAGCTTTGTCAGATTGTGGTGCATTGGCTTGTTGCTGCTGGTGCTGTTGTTGTTGCGCATGAGCAATATTTTGTGTTCTGGGTGGGGTTGCCTTGTCCTTTCCCGGGAAGACGATGCCGGCGGTGTTGATGGGCGGTTGGAGCGGCTGCAAAAGAAACAGGGAGGAGGCTGGATCGAGCGAGGCAGCGGGGATCATGAGCAAATTCGTGCTGGGCTTGGGTGAATGGGCAACGTGAGGCGATGGCATAGCCAATTGAGCATGCTGCTGCGGTGCGGATGTGCTCTCGACGCCTGGATCTTCATCATCGGTGGTGTCAAAGGCAATGTTGTCGACTTGAGTCATCATGTAGGGCTCAATTGGCTCGATTTGCGTGACTTTTTTTTGCGTATCCTCGCGTGCCTTTTGAGCATCGCGTTTCGCTTTCACGGCGCGCTTGTGCTCCAGCTCTTCAAAGGTCATCAAAGCGGGGCGGCAGGTACGGCCACGGTGCCGGTGCAGGACGATCCGGGGGCTGTCTAGCGGCAGATTGAAGTAGCGGGGAACCACATCATCCTCATTGATGATCCCTGCACAGTTGAATCCACTCGATTCAGGTGACTGGCGCGTCGTAGAGGTGAATGGCGGCCACACAATTGTTTTCTGCGGCTGCTGTGGCGCACCAACAGGTGGCACGTGACCCACCTTGTCATTGGCGGCAGCCATCGGGGGCGCGTGCTGTTGTGGCTCGTCTGTCGTCAAAGATGTCGGCAGCGTCTTTTCCCTAACAGGCGTGGTCTCGCGCATGGCAGCAACGAGCTTGGTTGTCAACTCGCGTTGGTCCACTGCGGAATGAAGCACCGGCTCGCGCGATCGTTTGTCAGACGTGTGTTTCTTATCGTATTCCGCCTCATTTTGGTCTTTGTCGGCAGCCGTTTGCGAGGGCGTGGAAGAGGTTGATTCATTCTCGGTGTTGAGCTTGCTACGCATATCCAACGAGCCAATGATCTCAAAAGAATGAGGAGCAGATGAGCCTTTGGATTTTTTTTTCGTGGTTCATTGTTCATGATTGTACGTTGTCCAGCGCCCCCCCTTTTTTTTTTTTTTTTTTTTTTGCTTGCTTACCCAAACTGGCAGCTGGACCCCTATCCATTGAAAAATGATATGCAGAGGTGTCATGATCGCAAAGAAAAGAAGCCAAAAAAGCCATCGGTGCAGCTGTAAGACCAGCATCATGCCAGTTTCAATGTGATCCGCTGTCACCTTGGCATCGTCCACCATTCGTTTCATGTCATCCCAAACGTGCGACACCTCGGAAGCCATCCATTGCTTGGTCTTGCTTGCCGCCCACTTGGTCATGAATTTTGCAGTCAAAGGCACAGTCCAGACCGGTGTTGCTGCCGTCTCCATCACGCGAATGTCGTTTTTGTCCAACATGTTGGTGGTTGCAATGAATGCTGGGCGGTTCAGATCTTCCATGGAAATGTTACGCGTGTGTTTGGCGATAATTAGGCGCTTTGTTGTCGCCATTAGCCATTTGGCAACCTCAAATGTAGGCCGTGCCATGAAAAGCACCACCAGAACAACATACACGCGCCACGCAAGCAAGCACGAGCTCCAGACATTGCCATTGTCTTGCAGATTGGGCGTTTCAACGCTCAAAAGTACCTGCTCGTCAAGGATGATGACTGGAGGCTCGGTGACGGCGGGCGCAGCCTGTAAGAGTTTAGGAAACCAGCGAGCTGCAATGGCTGGATCCTCGTAAATGACAAGAACCAATCGTATGACGGCTGCCGTGACAAACATGGCCGCGGAAATCGCGACAACAATCATGGCAAAGAAGAAAAAAAAGGCTAAAAAACAGCAAGAAGCGAAAGAAAAGCGACAAAAAAGGTGAAAGAGGTGACTTCAAACATGTTCTAATCAAGCGGCTTTGCTCATCCGTTGCGTGTGGCCAATGTCGCCCAATCAGCGGCTCGACGCCCCACGCCTGATGCCCCAGTGACAACTTTTATCACATCTTTTTGATGAATTGCATCCCACAGACGAAAAAGTAGCGTTGGAAGCGAGTGCCCTCACCCCCCTTTGCTCCGCAGCCAGTCAAAAACGGCGCGTCGCGAAACACGTATTGCGTGGTGGCGCAATCAAACCCGACTTTTTTTTTGCATGTGAATTGGACCTCTCTCAAATTGGCATCATGCTTGCTCCGAGGGTTGCCTTCCAGTGCTCTCTCGCAAGGCACTCCTCCACGCTGGAAATAAAGAGAAAAATACGTCAATTGACAAAAAAAAAAAAAAAGGCGATTTGAGTGATTTTTTTTCTTATTGACGTTGTTGGCCACGCGCCAAAATACACAACGAGGATGCTGAGGGCCTGAGGAAAAGCAAGTGGTGTGCGTCAAGCGCGGCCAAGCAATGATAGTCAATAATTTACCTCTAAAATGACCAAATAAAAAAAAAAAGGCACAGATAGCCGGCGCATGAGAGGTTGCTCGCGCGAGTCACTGAGTCTCTGTTTTGTCTCATCCTGCCTTCGGCCACTCGATCGGAGTTTGCGGGTAGAAAAAGAGGCACCTGCCAGCTTCCTGGGCTTTGGATGGGCGTCATTTTAGTGCAGGGTCGCGCTCTTTTTTTTTTTTTTTTTTTACTTTCTTTTACATTTTTTATCATGACGGAGCCCCGTTGCATATCCAGGTGATTGGCATCGTGCGCGCTGCATGGACCGAGAGAACGTATAAACGTGCCCCCAAGATTCAGTGCCCGGATGGACCATGGATCGATGAAACGGCCGAAAATCGGTTCGTGCCGCGAAAGGCGCGTCGGCGACACCGCTTGCTGCATGCTCATCGATACAGAGTGCGGCCCAAGGCATTGGGTGTGGGCAAAAACACATTACAAATCATTGAGACATGGCATAAATACGCAAAATACTGTATGCGTGTGAGAAAAGCCATTGAGCGTCGAAAACGAGAAACTGCAGGATTTATGCGAGGAAATTGGGCATGCACTCCTTGTATTGTGCGTCATGCTTGTCACAGCCCTCGATCAAACGCGGAGGAAACGTCTACAAGTTCCCCCTTTTGCGGGCCAATAGCCCTAAAACTGCAGATCAAATGACTCCGTGCGAATTGTGGCCCTATCTGTCGTGCTTTTGACACCTTGTCTGAGCGCACCAAACCCCCCTTTTTACCCAATAATGCATCTCTTGACCCAGTCGCCTGGCTGTTGGTCTTGCGCGCTTACAAAACATTGTCCAGTATTTAAAAACATTCAAAAACAAAATGAAGCAGCAGGCACCGCTCGCGGAATTGGCGTGCGTTTCATTTGTTCCGTTTGTTCCGTTGTTTTCGGTTCAGTGGCAGCGATCATTGCCAAATCGGTCGTGCATGTTACCCAAGAAAAGCTTAAAAAGACCAATTTATGCAAAATAAAATCAATAAAAGATCTCGCTGGTCCCTGTGCCCCCCTCTGCTACTTTGTGCCGCGTATCAATAGTACGTAATCCTGGTGGCCCTTCGCTTCCCTTGCGTTCCCCCACAACCAGCGGAAATGACACGTCAAACCTAAAGATATCAGTTTTTCGTCCGCACAAAAGAATGCGTTATCCATTTTTACTTTTTGAGAGAGAAGATATTAATGTATAAAAGACAAAAGATCAAGGAGAGGAAGGGGAGCGGGTTAATAGGAATATGTGTGAGTGTGTGAACAGAAAACAAGGGAAACAAGGGACAATAATAACAACAATGACAAATGCACGACGCGTGATAAAGAAAAAAAGCGAAGAGGAGGCAGGTAAGGAGGGCAAGAGAGGCAAAGAGAGAGGCGACAAGGAGGCATGATGCGGATGCGGCGGAGCCTGTGTGTATGCAGTGTGAATTTGTGTGATGTGTGGTGTGTACAATCGCGTAAAGGGCTTGATGTGTAAATAAAAAGCTAATTTTCTATACATGTCACGATGAGAGAGAGGAGGACAGAACCGAGTACAAGAACGTGAGTGGTGGGAGGCAGGAGAAACAGATGATATACGGGAAAACGAGAGAAATTGGCAAAAAGACACCGACGAGGCGCGGTTATGGTTCGTCATGCTCATCATCCATGTCTTTCCGTTGTTTGGACTCAGATTCCTTGCGCACTGGGATCTTGACCCCTTGCTTGGCAAACCATTTTGACAATTCGGTCGAACCTGGATCGAAAAAGCGTGTCAATGACCCGTAAAATCCCATTTTTCGCATCCCACATTGCAACACTCACGAACAACACCAGGGAATTTCTTGGCAGTATATACAGTGAAGGTATTGGAGAAGACCTGGGTGAGGATGGGACTCGTGGAGCTGGCATTGACATAGTGGCCATGTGGACTTAGGAAAAATAAGGGGGGAGAGGAGAGCGGGAAAGGGGAGCGTGAATCCCTTGCATTCTTTGTTTTTGGGAGAACATGTGTTTCTTACGATTGTAAGTTGGTCAATGAGAAGCAGAGTTTGAAATTTCCCTCCATGCGAAAGCTAATGTCATGAAAAACAAAGAAAATGCCAAGCTGGCCATCAATGCCATAGAGCTTGGTGGCGGACGCGACGGTGGTGCCGACGAGATTGCGCATTTGGACGTGTTTGATTTCGCCGACGGCCGATGCCGATGCTGTGGGCGGAGCATGTGCAATCAAATTGGCCTCGGTGCGGCCGTCTTCGTGCCAATTATCGCAAATGGCCACAAAGAATGACGTGTCAATTGCACTAATGACGAGTTTTGGAAAGTGAGACAGAGGATGCGGCGCGCGACTTTTGCCTTCAGGGGCGGCGCAACCCGACAATGTTTTTTGTTTGTTTTTTTTTTGCTTGTTTTGCATTTTGTAATGGATTTTGCTTACGTCGGTGGGACCAATTGGCCGTCTTTTGTGCGTGTGATCATCTGCAGGATAGGGGGAGGCGAGACGGGTCGTCGATCCTTATCACCATAGCCGCACATGCGGGCGCGCAGGGGTTGCTGGATGATGACGAGCTCGTATTGGCGATCAAATGTGTTTGCAGGATGGCCAAAGGTGGTTGTGTTGCTGCTGATGCTTGTTCTCGATGGCACGGTGGTGGTGCTTGTGGAGCTGGTGCTGCCAGTGCTGACCATGCCAGATGCTGCAGCAGCAGCGGCGGCAGCAGCGGCCACTTGAGTGGCGGACGTGGCCGAGGGAGGATTCATGCCACCACCAGAACGCGCACGGTCTTTTGCGAGGGATATCAATTGGTTGAACACGTCGGATTCCTGTCTGTATGTGTTGATGGGCGGGGTTGTGGGCAACGACGCGGATGACACGTAAAGGTGCGCATTGGACGACGACGCGTGCGGATGTGGGGTATGGCTTGGCGACGGGGCGGACGTATGGCTCATGGATGCGAGCGAGTAAGGTGCGTCTGAGGCATGTGGATGGTGATGATGCGTTTGCGGGTGTTGCTGTTGTTGTTGCTGTTGTTGTTGCTGATGAGGATGTGGATGCATTGAACCCGACGCGTCGCTCAATGCAGAGGTCATGACTCTGCCATGCAAGAGCGGATTGTTATACGTAAACTCAGGAAAGGTTGGCTCATCAAGCATCGCAAACGAATGCTGCATCAAATTGGACGATTGCGCAGGCGGAAATCCTCGATCATCATATGCTTCGTCCAGTGGATGATGCTGGTGATGATGATGGTGTGTCTGTGTAGGCGCGGATCCATGTGCATGCGCTTGTTGTTGATTCTGTGGATGGCTATGGTGCGCGGATCCAGGTTGTGGCGGACCTTGTGGATGCTGCTGCTGCTGTTGTTGTTGTTGTTGTTGTTGCTGTTGCTGCTGCTCTTGGGGGGTGTCGCTTGAAGGATAATAATACGGATACATTGGAAAAAAAAAGAGGGGAAATCAAGCGTCAAGAAAATGCTAAAAATAAGAAAAAAAAAAGGAGAAAAAGAAAAAAAAGAGAGAATGGGTGTAAATAAGCGTATGTTAGGACGACAATAAGGGGACGAGATCATTTTGTCGCGAAACATATCAAATCTCAGGTGATTTTTTAGTAAACGTCAAACCACTTGTGAATGGTCCAATTGGCCAAAATGACGCAGCGACATCATTCAATGAATTGACAGGGCACAAGACCTTACCAATGGGCCTTTTCTTTTTGACGTCGAGGGCAAAAAAAGGCAGGAAAAAAAATGCACAAAAAAAAAAAGTCTACAAGGTACACGCACGCAACACCTGTACAAAAAGCACGGGAGAGAGCGGGTTGCAGACTTTATGCGAGCGGGCGGAAAGGAATGGAGGCGTCGTTTACGTAACAGACGGCTGGGGATGGCGACAACGGAGCAAAAAACGCAAAAAAAAAAAAGAGGCGTGAAGTGGATGAAATAAGTGGAAAAGGCGACTGTGCGTTGAGAAGAAGAAGAAAGGAGAGGCAAGGCAGAAGACTGGAAGCCCAAGTCCTTTTTTTTTTTTTTTTTTTTTTTTTTTTTTTTTTTTTTCCCTGGGCCCAAAAAAACAAAAGGATGTGTGATCGGAGCTCCACCCCAAGGTATTCTGCAAGACCAAAGGCTCCCCCAGGCAAGCGTCCCGTTGTTTTGGTTACCAATCGCATCCATTGAATTGTCCAGCACACTCGCAATCATCAATCTCGAACAGAAAGCCCCAATTTGGCCATTGAAACTTCGACGCCTTTTTAGATTTGTTCAAACAAGATGCTTGTAAATACGGTCAAACACGAAATGGGCCCCTTTGGACGCGAAAGCGCGTCGTTTTCTATTTTTTCGGGCAAAACGGATTGTGGATGCGCAATGATAATTGCTCACATGGCTTTGGGGGACAAGAAAGGCAGCTGGCCATGCCTTGCTCACCCTCTACAGCTATTTTTTTCGCCACAGGATTTGCTACAAAAGGCAAAATCGGAGACTGATTGAGAAGCTTGAAACCAGCCCATGGCCAGTTTGGAACATGTCAAATGCCAGGACGCGGTATTGCAAAAATATGAAATGCATCTCAATTAGATTCCTTTTTGCGTCTGTGCCCCACTCCAAATCGATCGCTTGTCTAATTGCGCCGATCAAGTTCGTTTTTTGCCCCGCTTTTTTAAAGTTTTCTCCCGCCCCCATTATTTTTTCCGTTTCGCACGACTTCTAGATCATCCATTTCAAAGGAACAACGAGAGGGAAGGGAGGGAGAGAGGATGGGAATCTCTCAGCATTTCTTGGGCGTGCTCCATGATTAAAATAAAAAAAATCGAAAGAGCGATGAACCAACATAAAGGAATGGCCACCTTTTTTTAGCCCTGACCTCATGCAATAAGGGTATAGTCTGTTACACAATTTGCACTTGTTTGCAAACAAAAAAAATCGAAGAGTGAATGAAAAAAAAAGAAAAAAGAAAACAATAAAGATAGCGCGATGCGCCATTGTTCGCAAATCAATGGCCAAAAACGCGGTCCAGGGCGGTTCAGGGCGAGATGAAAATCTTGGAATTAAGGTGCCGGAGACGGGAGTGTGCACGATTTTTCTCCCCTTTGGTCGCATGGCCTGACTAAACAATGGTTCGCTTTAAAAAGGGAAATGTGCGCTTGTTATGGAGCACGCTGGCACGCTCTGTGAGACCCAATTGGGTGTGCACTTGGCCAAAATAGGTACTCATCGTGCGAGGCACACATCACACAAGGCTTTTCCACGCGTCGCTGACTCTAAAATCGACGAGACCCCGCCCGCGTCCCAGTACTCTGGTGCCGCGCGCCCCTCTCACTCCCTCTGTGTGTCATTGTACGCGTGATCGCCCCCCTGGCTTGGCTCGCTCTCCAATGCCGTCCACACGGAATTGACAAGCACCCAGTCTGCATGGCGACACGTCACCAAGTGCACCCATGCGCGATACGCATGAGATACGCCATGGCTTCGTGGCGTTTCAACGCGCTGGTCCCCGAATCTCATGCTCCTCACCAACGCATGACGTAAGTTTGTTGCCTGGAACGTGCTCAGATCGGCGATTGGCTCTGTTTTGTTATTTTTTTTATTTTTTTATTTTGAAAAAATTAGACTCGGTGCTTGGCTGCAATGCGTTTTTCCCCCTCTTTTATCTCATCGTCGACGTTTTATTCACTTGCGTGGCAATCCTAAATGAGAAAAGCCGGTGAAAAATCCAACTTGGGGTGAAATAAAAAGAGAAAAAGAGAAAAACATGCCAAGTTGCGATTTCTCCGTCATTGGGTGACATTCCAAACCTTGGACATTTTAGTGACAAGGTTCTTTTCTTCTGCAGGGCTGATCAAATGCGAAAAAAGAGGAGTAAAATTCAATTGACAGGGTGAATTAAAACGAGAAAAGAAAAAAAAATATACCAATTGCGATTTCCCAGTTCATTGGGAGCCATCCATTCCTTGGATGCCTCCTTAACGAGGTTCAATTCACTAGCAGGGGGTATCATAAATAAACAAACGTGACTATTTCAATGGAGGGAGATTTTAAATGGAAACACGAAAAATTGCACGCGATATTGTGATTTTCCCAGTCATTGGGTGGCGTTTCAATCCTTGAATGGCGACAGAATCATAAGATTGATATCAGCAAGGGGAAAAAACAAAGGGTTCAATTCCCAGAGATGCACATGCGCTGTGAGACGATAGAAAACAAAGGAAAAAAGGGCATTGATGGACGCGGAGAACACCTATTTTGGATCTGATAAGGACGTGCGCGGGGTTTGCCGGGCTGTGTTGTTGGATTGCGTTGCTTGATTGCTGCACAAGAGAGTGCCGCAGGTCCAGATGCGGCCGCAAATCAACAAAATCTGATAAAAATCGTCATTCGGCCATGGGCTCTGATTGATTGCCAATTGAACATCCGAGCCAATGGTTGCTGAGCTGAGAGATGATGAGATTTTTCGATTTGTTTATCTGATCGTTTCTTGATCACAGCTCTCTTTTTCTTTCTTTTTTTTTTTTTTTTTTTTACTTTTTTACATTCATATCATGCTGAACCGCCTACCTATCAACCGTATGACTCGTTCCATGACGACCGTCATTGAGCGCAGTGCGTGGCCAAATATGGCACCCATGGCGGCCGCGGGGCCAATGGCTCCCTCTACACGCCAGTCCACTCTCATTGACTATGCATCCCCAGAGGGCAAGTCTCTCTTTTCAAACGCCATGAAGCAGGGCCATGCCGAGTCCTTTTTCACATTGATGGGCAACTTTAGCGCACAATCTGTGCCGCATCTCTCTGGCCTCAGCGCACGTAAGGCACTTTTCCCCCCTTTTTTGTCCCCTTTTTTTTTTTTTCTGGAGGTGGGGTGGTCAACGGCATCCAATTAGATGCACTGACTCCAAATTCCATTTCATAGTGTCCATGGCATTGAATGCGCTTGAAATCGACCCAAAGTCGACCTGGAAAGGCGTCTGGCGATGGGTAAATGCGAGAAAATAGAAAAAAAGAGGCCGATTTGCTAATTTCTCGTCTTTTTGTTCATCTCTCCACATCTGAAAATACCAGTTCTCAAGCGATTTGCTCAAGCCATGCTCACCTAATGACCAGCTCGCGCAGCGGGGCGTGTCGTTTGAAGAATTTGCGTGTTTGGCACAAACTTATTGCAATGTACAAGCGACACGCGCTCAAGGCGATGGCTATGCGTTGTTTCTCAGGTCTTTGGAACGCGTGACGGCGAATCCGTCTGCACAAATGATTGTGCATTACTCGCGGCATGCATTGGGCCAGCACGCACCACAGGATGCGCATTTCAGCCCCATTGGCGGCTTTGACAAGGTCCAACAGCGAGTTTTGATCATGGATGTTGACCGTGTGCGCCATCCAAGCGTCTGGGTGCACGCCCACGACCTCTACCAAGCCATGGCACGCCGCGAGAAATGGCATGCGCAACCACGCGGATTCTTTGTCTTGCAAGCCGGCGAAAACGACACGCGAATCCGCTGCCAAGGATGCCATTCCAAGGCCTGTCATCTTCCTACTTCTTTAAATACCCAATAACTTGCATTTTTTTCTTGTCTCTTTTTGCATTGTAACATCATACACTTTCCATATTCCCCTCCCTCTTTGATCTCTCTCCCCTCTCTAATTTTTGAATAAAATGCACGCCAATGGCTGGCGACCCGCTTTTGTCTCTTTTTTTTTGCGTTGAATTGGACAGAATTGGTCCGGACGAAATCTCAGCCTCCAAATCCGCCCGGACTCTTTTTTCAAGAGTCCGACAATGTATATCAGCTGGAGCGACCACCGCCTCCCCAGCGTCCTTTCCTTCTCTTTCGACGTCGTATTTTTTGTAAAGGTAAGGTTGGCCCCTCCTTGTATTCGCAGCAACACGACGTATACGATGACGATTTGTTTCCAATCCATCGCACGATGCATGCCGTGCGCCATTGTACCATGTTTGGGCCGATGGATGCATGGATGCATGAGGCAGATGGATGGATGGATGAGTTGTATTCGTCTTGCAGCAATTCAAAAAAGACGAATTGGTTCCCACAAACACCAGGGACTCACCCAATTCTATTTATTCTATAGACTTCACCATGGTCAGATACGCCGCTACTCCCGCCAACCCCTCCAAGGGTAAGCACGGCCCACGACGTATACGAGGACGAGGCCTGACATTTTTCTTCTTTTTTTCCTTTTTGTTTTTGTGATTAGCTGCCAAGGCTCGTGGTGCCTACCTCCGTGTTCACGTACGTCGCAGACTCTACCATTTGCTTCTTTTTAGTGAAAAAAAGAGCTCAATGGCATCGGATGGAACAAAAAAAAGCTCACTCTACTTTTTTCTTTTTCTCCATTTTGATTAGTTCAAGAACACCCACGAGGTTGCCGTCGCTGTTCAAGGTTTGAAGCTGTCCAAGGCTTACACCTACTTGAACAACGTCTCCGAGCACAAGCAATGCATTCCTTTCCGCCGTTTCAACGGTGGCATTGGCCGCACTGCCCAAGCCAAGGAGTTCGGCACCACCCAAGGTCGCTGGCCCGCCAAGTCTGTCAAGTTCATCACTGAATTGTTGAAGAACGCTGAGAGCAACGCCGAGGTAAGACGCAAATGGCTCCCATTTTATTTGCCATCGCAGCCATCAATGGCTCATTTTTCGTTTTTTTTTTCGTTCTTTTTTTGCAGGCCAAGGGTTTGGATGTTGAGCAATTGTACATTTCCAGCGTCATTGTCAACCAAGCCCCCAAGCACCGCCGCCGCACGTACCGTGCCCACGGTCGCATCAACCCCTACATGACCTCGCCCTCCCACATCGAGGTCATCTTGACTGAGAAGAACTCGGATGTCCCCAAGGCCACCGACAAGAAGGTTGCCCGCCTCAATGCTCGCCAATTGGCCCGCAACGCCCGTGCTGCCCGCGCCTAAATCCAACTTTTCACAAAGACGTCGACCCCCCTCTATACATCCCGCCTTTTATTTCCCCTTATTTCGTCTCATTGCTGAAATAAAGAAACGAAGGATCCTATTTCATGTTAAAACATCCATATTTTGCTCGGGATGACAATGCGTTAAATCACACAAATCCCTTTTATTAGGTCAATGCACGCGATGAATATGCTCGTGATCCATGGCGAAAGAGGCTCATACGTGATTCATTCACACCGCCACGTCAATGAAGCACCACGCTTGTGTGCTGTCGGTTGCATTTTCGTCGAAAAACAGCCAAAACACGACAGCAAAAGCTTAAATCGGGATTTTCTCGGTATCCACTTAATGGTTCGCCATTTTATAGCACGGCTCGCCACTGCCAAGATGTCCAAGTCACTATTATAAGTTTCGAGCGCATCAGCTTGTATACAAAATCTGGGCAATGTATTAAAAACAGAAGGAAAAAACAAGGCTTCAATCGCGATGATACTCGCCAACGACTCGCGTGGCCGCCATTTTTACAGCGAAGTCTGTAGCTGATGATAGAGGCTCGAACTCTTTGCAGAAAGTTTGACGCGCATCATCTCCGGGAAAAGTGGCGCAATGCATCAAAAAATAAAAAATGGAGCCAATTCGTGATTGCTGGCGTTACAGCGATTCTTTTTATGTAAAGTTCGGACCAGTAGTCCGCAGTGAGCATTGAATATTTTTTGCAAAATTTGGAATTCTTCGGGCCATACAATCTAACAGGATATAGGAAGCTGTCTATTTTACCAGTAAATCAATTATAGATGGATGAATCAATCGCTGTAGCCGCTCAAAATGCGTCGCAAAAGAACGTGGCGTGCTAGAAACCTTGATGGAACTCAACTTGCGGCTGTAGAAGATCATCAGAGTGCGCCACCAGCAAATAAAAATTTGACCACGGACGAGCTCCCAGACGAAAATGGAAAACCCAAGTCTTCAGAATGCCGTGAAACTTGCACACAAGAATGCACGGCACAGAGAAACGGGGAACACGACAAAAACGGGTCTTGATCCATCAAGTCATTGGTGAGCAATGTGCGATTTTCGTTTAAAATTCAACGACGATTCGCAGGGAAGAACGCATCCATAGAGCCGCGCTGACGCGTCCACTAGCAAGAGACGGTCCAGATGCATGAATTTGATTAAAAACTGGCGCGTGCAAATCGACGATTGACGCGCTTTATCACGCGTCGAAAAATGCCTATGATATTATAACCGCGTCAAAAACGCCAAAAATTTGCTTTTTTCATTGATCACCCATGTCCACGTACGCAGCCAGTTATCCTCTTTCTGTTGGTGTGTTCTTCGCGAGGATATATGCATTTTTCGCTGAGATGACCTTGGGACGAAATTAGGACGTGAAAATCATTTTGCGCTTCCACCAGCCAATGGACCTCCGATTTTTATTCGATTTCCATCGGTGAATGGTAGCCATTTACCATATAGTTGAATAGCGGGGCGATTGAAGGTCCTTGGTTTTGCATTTTTCAAATCCTCGACCGTACCCCCAGGAAAAATCGCCTTTTTTGAAAATGGTGCTTATACGCCATCCAGCGGTTTAATCTTACTAAAAACCAGCTCATTTGAACGAGCAAGCTGGGAGCATTCGATCTAAAGCACTTTTTATCCTTTTAGGTTGCTAACTCATCGAAAAACAACCAAAATAAATCAAAATGGCAAAATATGCGACTAGATCAATGGGTTTCTAATCGATCTTTTGCTTTTTTTGCGATCATCGGTACCTGCAGATGCGCACGCGCAATATCCATCCATATTGAGGTGCTAAAAAAAGTCACTTTTACAATGATTGTCGCTTCAGAACCGCCTATTTTGAGCGTTTCTAATTTTTCTGCAGCCTGAAGCACGCCTCCGCCGCCCACTCTATAGCATGAAATACGGTGCTCGCCTGGGGCGTGTCGCTCTCAAAATTTTCGTGATGGCATGAGTGCTGGGTTGTGAATGGAACTCATGAAAATGGCGCTCACGCGCGCGCTTTACGTCATTGTGCCGGCATTGCCTCATGATTTTGGCCTTAATTGTCACTAACGCATCTTGTCAGAGCTTTTTAGAGCATGACGGTTGGCCAGTTAAAGAAGGTGACACGGACATCATCCAAGCAAAAAAGCAAAAAGAATTGACAGGCGTCAAAAATTGGGCCAGCTGCGGAGTTTTGGCCAATCAAAAGCGCGAATGGATTGCGTGATGCGGGCCGCTACCTTTTCTTTTTCACTTTTTTTTTTTTGTCTGTTGACTCCATTCAAGTCATGGCCAGCAAACCACGTGTGTCCATTGAAGTAAATGCAAGAAATAGGGTGCAATGGGCTTATTCACACCTGTTTGATGGTATTTTTAGTATTGTCCTCGGTGTCGGTGGATGCTTCGCGCTGGTAAGAATAGAAAAAGGAGAATTGGGAAAAGGTGCATAAGGAGAGGACCGAGAGAGGGGAGGCAAAAGGGGCGCGCGCGAGGGGGAGGGGCTCGAGGAGAGTGAGACAAGGAGGCATGGAAGCGCGAGGACAAAAAGTAAAAGAGGAGACGTGTCCTCCCCCCCCCGGATGAGGGAAAAAGGCGGGCAGCTCGTATGCGCGTCATTTTTCTTTGCAATGGGTTGTTGAATTTGGTGGGAAAAAAAAAAAAAAAAGTCGGATGCACGAGGCCAAATTGCTTTGACTGGACGACAATTGCGCAAAAATGATGCACGACGTGGGTCGTGTGATTGTGTGTCTCATGCATGAACAACCACTCATCGTGATTCTTTCCTTTTGCAGCATGGTTGGCACAAGAATTGCTGACGACGTTTGAAAACGATGTTGGCGAGGTCGCCTTGATCCCTGGCGACACGGGCGTGTTTTTGATCAAGGTGGATGATGGTAAGGCTAGAAAGATGCATCAAAAAGGGAGGAAAGTGGGGTGTGAGGGGAGGGGAGGGGCAATTTGATCCGGACATCTCACTTTTTATTTTTTTGTTTAAAAAAAAGCAACGGTGTGGGACCGCAAGGTGGATGGAGGCTTCCCAGAAGCCAAGGTGCTGGTAAGGAGCCATCACGTGTTATTTTTTTTTTTTTTGATGAACAAGGTCTATTTTGATCTTGCATGCTTAAATTTTTTTTATTCTTGGTGCCCCAGAAACAACGTGTGAGAGACATCATTGCGCCTGCCAAATCGCTTGGACACTCGGATGTCAAGCCTCAAGATGAGACATGCAAGACGTGTCCTCCATCGTAGAAAGCCAAAAAAATAAAATAAATAAAATAAAAAAATGCTTGGTGGGAAGCTTGGAACACGACTAGATAGATACATCTCTCACTTGACATCCCCTAAAATTTAAACCCCGTATTTTCTTTCGCACACTCCCGCATGTCATCGCTTTATATTTCTACCATCTCTCCTCATTTTCCTTTTTTTTTTTTCTTTTCTTTTCTCTCTCTTTCTCTCTCTCTTTTTTTAAAGTTAATACTTTTTTTCTCTCTTTTCTTCTTCTTCTTTCTTCTTTCTTTTACACGTTTGTAACATGTCTGACCAACAAGCTGCTGCTGTGAACGCGACGGCCACGGAGCCCCAGCCCATTACAGAGCCCGTTGATGCGGCGCCTGCAGCTGATGCGGCACCCGCGGCTGCTGCCGAGGAAACGACGCCTGCGCCTGCGACATCCAGCCCACCAAAGCATGGCAATGTGCTTTCCAATCTTCTCAAAAAGTTTGACAAGAAGGAGGCCGCCGAGCCTGCGGCGCCTGCGGCCACTTCCGAGGAACCCGCGGTGGCGACCGATGCCACGGATGCCGCGCCTGCCGCTACCGAGGAACCACAACCCTCGGCGCTCGATAAGGCCGAGAAGCGCCTGTCGCGCACGCTGCTCAACCTTTACCACAAGGTAAAAAAAGTGAAACCAGGAGAAAATGTGGCGAATTGGAGAAGACGACACGGCACCAATGGCTAAATCACGCGTCTCTTAATCCTTGTTATCTTTTTTTTTTTTTGATAGACTGTTGGCAAATCAGATGATGCGAAAAAGGACGAGACCGCTGCAGGCACCAAGGAACCTGGTAAGAAAAAAAAAATAAAAGAGGAAAAGAGGCCGCTTTTTGTTTGCATTTTGTGCGACGGCAAGGGCGGCAGGAAGGGCAACAATGTGGCGTGTCAACAAATCATTTCTCATTTCTTGCATCATTTTTTAGAAGCCGAGGGTGCCGCGACGACGGCGACGACCGAGCCCGTGGCCACGGAAGAGGCTGCTGTCACGCAAGAAGAGCCTGCCGCGGCTGCGACGGAGGAGGAGCAGCACGCCAAGGAAAGCAAGGAGCCCTTTTTTGATCAATTGCGCAAGATCAAGCTATTTGGCAAAAAGGCCCCGGCGGAAGGTGAAACAACGACGCACCACGATGATCAGGTGACACCTGAATCCGATGTGGCCGCTGCTGCCGAAGACCAAGAAGCGCCAGCGACAGCTGAACAGCCCCATGAAGGTAAACAAAAGAAAAAAAAATGCCATCTGCGGGGACCAGGTCAAGGGGATGAGGAGCAATAGAGGGGTTTTGAGTCATTACAATTGGAGGAAGTGAAATGAGATGCTGATAAACGATTACCGAGGCAACACAAAAAAAGGGGAATAAGATCAAGAGTTGGCTTTAAGGAGCAATCCAAAGGAAAAAAAAAAAAATGGGGGAACTCATCGTTTTTTTTATTATTTTTTGGAAACCTTGTAGAGAAAAAGATCGCGCAATTGTCGCGCCGTCTGAGCCGCATGGCGCAGAATCTTGCGAGCAAGGCTGGCACGGGCAAGAAGAAGACGACCGAGCACACTGAGCCCGAGGCCGAGGCGTCGAATGGCACGGAACAAGAATTGCCTGCTGTGGCCACTGATGCGCATGTCGAGGACGCGGCTGTTGCCGACGCGCAAGAAGAGGCCCAGGTGCTTGCTACCCAGCATGCTCCTCCCGTTCAAGCTTCCGCATAAGCTTTTCCCCTTTTTTTTCACTCCCAATTCTATGGCACCTTGTTCCTTTTTTTTTTGCCTAATCCCTTTTTCAACTATCCCCTATCCATTTTTTTTTTTTTTGTCTACGACTTCATGCAATGCTTTACGTCATTAGTCTATTTTTTTTCTTCCTTTCCTAACCTTGTTTCGATGTTTAATGCCAGTACTTTTAACCCTTTCTCCATCTCGAACTATTGATTAAAGCCTTTTTTACGTCTTTTTCAAATGTGCAGGATGAATTTCACACCCACCAATTCCTCTGTGCATGACTGCAGGCAGGGGAGAGGAGTTGAGATGCGCATCGGCAACTCGACCGCAGACAAGTGTCACAAAAAAAATTAAGGAGACAATATAAAAGGGGACATTAGATGCGATTTGGCAAAAGTGGATGTGCTTTGATCTATCCCCATTGCACGGCACAATGACGGCCTGGGCTCCCAATTGTACGCGACAATAAAAAGTTTAGGCCAGGGCTTGCATCGAGTGATGTACATGGATTTGACGCGTGATCTCGTGAATCCGCCGTGGATCCCACGCCGACCACGTGAATTGGAATTGCTACTTGCCATGCAATTGGGTCCTTGCGGCAGCTTTGTTCATGCATGGTGAATCGGTCACACGCCCGCAATGGTACAAAAAAAGAAAAGAAGGGCTTCCAGGTTTGCCATTGAGCGTCATTGACGCGATACGATCATGGTATCGATAGAAGAGAGCCATACTATAAACATATTAAATCACAATATCATAAAAAAAAGACTGGTCTGGTGACAAAGAAAATGACGGATGCTCGGATGAAAATGCCCTCATGGCATCCATTTGTGGGCGAATTGGCCCTGTTTCTTCTTGTTTCACCTCATCTCTTCAAGTGACCAAAAAGCAAGCCAGGGAACGCCCTTCCCATTGAGGCATCTCAGGTAAAAAGCACGGCTCCAGATGCGGAATGAGCATTTTTTCAAATTTAGTCTGGATTTCAAGCTGTTTTAACGCGCTCACGCGCAATGGCCGCGACAAGGCGCGTGGCACGGCCAGTGCCTTGACAACCGCACCGCACCCGCACTGCTGTGCATGGAAAAAGCCGAAATTGGCAGGTGATGCCAGACGGCGGAGAGACAGAAGAGATCAGCCCCGCTTTTGACAAAAAAAAAAAAAAGGGGGGCCTGTCGGGCCAAATCTGGGTGACACATCCCCGATGGCGCCTTGTTGCTATGCGTTCTACATGGCACGCGACGCAAAGACGGCTATTGTCAATGCATCCCAGCCATGAAGAGTATCAAATTCACCCTTTTCACGACCAATTGTACAAAAACAAGAAAAAACAAACGAGTTAGGGGGCTCAATTGACATCAGAAGGCCACGTGCACGACGCGGCAAGCGCGCTGGCGGGAGGGCGGCAATCAACGCCTTTTTGACACTATCAACGTGCATTTTCAACGATAAACCCAGAAAAAAGCTGTAAAAATCCACAATGGATAGTCGTTGATGATCATCAACGTGACTGGCACTGGATCATGATTGCCCTTGCCATGAAAAACAAAAAAAAATTAAAAAAGGTGGACCCCCTCCCAAAAAAAAAGCCCCGACAAAGAAATTTTTTTCAGCGGGGCAGGGTCATGAGCTTGAGCGCGTGTGATTGGCCAGTCTGGCTGCATTTTCCTAGGAAACCAAAAGGGCAAACCTTTTTGCTGCTCCATTTACAACCTTTCTTTTTCTTGTTTTTATTGCTTCCACCTCGTCTATTTGCTTGCTTTATTGCCATCTCGCTCATTAGTCACTGTTTGTTCTTGCTCTTTCTAATCCACTTGCTCCTCCTGCACCTCGTTTACGCTTTTCCCCCTTTCCCTTTGTTGCTCTCGTTGCTCTTGTCCCAACAATGCGCGTGCGCTTCTCGCTCAACGACCCTCAAGAGCTTATTGATCCGTATCTAGCCGACGTCGCCGCCTCGATCGCCCGTAGCAAGCGTGTGATGGTCATTACAGGTGCTGGCATCTCTTGCAACAGCGGCATTCCCGTAAGTCGGCGCCAAACAGGCAAAAACAACGGTGGTTTTTGCGAATTGGAGGAGAAATTGGGGGGGGGCGTTGGGTAGCACCAAAGTAGGGTGGGAGAGGGGGGCAAAAAAAATGAAAGCAGGGAGCCTTTTGTAAAAATGAGGGGATTCTCCTTTGATTAGGCCATTTGGCCACTGACACCATTTTTTTTCCCATTTCTTTTTTTTTTTTTCCCTCTCTCTAGGATTTCAGGTCGTCCGACGGCCTTTACAACCTTGTCAAGGCCAAGCACCCAGGGACGGTGCTGCGCGGCAAGGAATTGTTCGATGCGATGCTTTTCAAGGACGAAAAGACGACGCGATGCTTTTATACGTTTATGGCGGAGCTCAAGACGCTGATTGAGCGCGCACAGCCGACGGCCACGCACGGGTTCATCAGGGACATGCAGGATCGCGGCCAATTGATGCGCTGTTATACGCAAAACATCGATTGTCTTGAAAATGGGTTTCCTGTGGTTCAATTGCACGGGACGATGGCGCAGGTGCGGTGCACTTTGTGCCCTGCGACGTACGACTTCTCCAGCACGCTCCAGGACGAATTCCGCTCGGGCGACGCGCCCCCCTGCCCGCAATGCACATCCAATGACGAGGCGCGCCAGCGACTGGGCAAGCGATCCCTGGCAACGGGCACACTGCGGCCATCGATTGTGCTGTACAACGAGGCACACCCAAACGGCGAGCAGATTGGCGCCATGCAAGCCACCGACCTGCGCAAACGCCCGGATCTGCTGATTGTCATGGGCACGTCGCTCAAGATCCCCGCGCTGAAAAAGTACATCAAGCAGGTGGCCAAGTCCATCCATACCAACCACCCACGCACAGGCCGCGTCATCTTTGTCAACAAGACCAAATCCACAAAGGAATGGGACCCCGTCTTTGATTATGAAGTCCTCGGCGATGCCGACACCTGGGTCAACCTGACCTCCACCAAACTCGATGATACCAAGGCCATTGCCGCCGCAAAGTTGCGCCTCCGCGAAACCATCAAGCGCGAAGAAGAACAAGACGCACTCTCGCAACGCGACGACGCAGACAAGGAGAACCGCCCCGTCATTACCATCCGTAATTCCTTCCGCAAGCAAAAGCAGAAGAATCGAAAGCTGTTGTAAAAAACGAGAAATCTACCAAATAAAATACGGATGAAGTGAATCACGCCCCCCAGTCTTCCAATGAGCAATCCATAAACATGGTGCCTCTGACGACGTTTTTGCGTGCGGATCAACGTAAAATGCGCGGATGGAAGCCCTCGAATCGCATCATGCGCACGAGCGAGATCAGTCACGATGCAATATGACAAGCACGGCAAACGGTCATGTAGAATCGTGAGGTTGAACCAGTTGTTGCAAGCGAATGAGGCTTTTGGTCCCCTTTTTTTTTATTAACACAATGTCCATCTTATTTAGTCTTTTTTGTCTTCTTTTTCTAATGGCAAAGTTGCATGCTACTGAGATTTCTGTGCTGAAAGAAGGTTTCGTACAGATCGGCTCGTCCAATCTCGAGTAAAAGGGCGTAAAATTGATTTTTTGCAAGAAAATCCGCAAATGCTCGCCGCAAGCGCGTCCCTCTGGTGTGAAAATAGAGCTACTGGGAAGGTCAGCGTCCCATTGAAAAATACGATGCTATTGCTCCGTCTGTTGCAATATGCCTAGTCCATGTTGTAAAGGTTGCTTCTGTAAATTCGCTGTTTGCATGGGGCAATCCACTAGACTTTATGATGCTACAGTTGTAAAATTGGCTTTGATGACATTTTCCATGTCATTTTCTGTCACGTGTAACTAGTTGAGCGCATTGGCGCGCAGCTGTGGCGAGACATCGCGTCAAAAGGCGCATTTTGTCTACTTTGCACCATTCTCTGTTGTTGGCTGAAGGGTTGCTGCGAAACGCGATCCACCGTGACAGGGCGACCAAGAAACCCCAAGTGGAGTGCTTGATAGAGTTGTTGCAACTCATTGAGACGTGCTACCAGCAAATCAAAATTTCGTCGTGTCGAGCCTCCAAAACCAAAATCGAAAAATGAGGTCCTCAGAATGACGCCAAACTTGTACACAAGATGTGCCGCACGGAGAAACGGCGAACAAGCCAAAAAAGCATCTTGATCCATTTGTTGAGTCACGAGCAATGGGTAATTTTCGTTTAATTTCAAAAGTCGAATTGCATGAGAAAAATGTGTTCTTAAAGCCGCACCGACGCGTCCACTAGCAAGAGAGACACAGGTGCATGGAATTGATTAGGAACAGGCGCGTGTAACACGAGGTGTGACGCGGTTTCTCGCGCGTCCAAGTTGCCCCGCAAACTATCTGTTCGCACCAATTCTGCCTGGAACTCGCTTTTTGCATAGTTCATCAATAGTCACGTACGCTGCAGGCCGTGCTCTTACTGGTGATCTCTGTTTCGCGGCTCTGCGGCCAATTTTCGTCGACTTTTCCTTGAGGCGAAAAAAAGAGGCAACTTGCATTTTTCACGACAACCAGTCGATGCATCCCTTTTTTTTATTGCATTTCTATCAGTTATTGGAATGGCATGACGGTTTGACTGAATGGCGTGGCGATTTGAGGAGTTAAATTTCACGATTTTCCGCGGGCCCACTGTTGTCCTTGCAAAATCCGTGATTTTGAAAATCGTTCATTGCGCGGCAGCCAGTCACGCCAGCGACCCAGGGTTGGGCTCATTCGAAGAAGAAACCACGAGTTAATTGATTCAAAAGTGAAAGCACCCTGTAGGATAAGATTTTCTCGGCGAGAGGCTCGAAAACATCAAAAAGACGCCATTTGTGATTTTCTCGGCAAACCCCTTTTTGACCTCCGTTTTTATTGCACAACACGCGACGAACAGGAGCTCAAAACATATATGATTACTGCAAGGTTGATGCGCATTGGCTCAATCAAGATGGAACCTCAAATACATGATGAACATTTCAATTTTCGCCGATTCGAAGATCATTGACATTATAGCAGTTCGATCCACTGGTCCGAATTGGACGAGCTGCTCCTCACGGCAATAAAACGTCATTGCACACGCCGGTAGGTGCGTGATGAGGGCGACGTGACGCGTTGGCACGCCGTTGTTCGAAGCGTTATCGGCCTGTGAGACGTAAAACTGCATTGTTGCGCCGCAACCTTTTGCACTGATATATGATATCTTGCGCACTAGGTAGAGAGCCAAAGCTGGGTTATGGCGACATCAATCGGGTGTCTCAAACAGCGAAAACATGGTAAATGCCACTCTTTTGGCTTTTTTATTTCAAAAATGACCACGATCTGTACATGCGCAAGATGGTTTCTTTCTTTTGGATTTTGTTGAGCTGTCTGGCTTCCAAGTCGCGCACATCCTCCAAAAAGGACTCGCGGATGCCTTGGCGTCGAGGCAGGTAGCGTGCCTCATTACGCAGCAGCAGCAGCTCGCATAACAATTGTCCCTGCGATTCACAATTGAGCTCCACATCGTGTTGGTCCAGCGTCAGCAGGCGATCAATGCGTCTAAAGAACGAAAAAGAAATATGCATCAGTGACGCCTCGTATGAATTTTTCTTTTTTCTTTTGCTTTTCTACCTAAGCGCGTCTCTGAGCGTCGTGATGCGTGGAGCAGCACGCTTGCCGGTGCGTGTCTCGTACCAGCTGCGCAAGTAGGAGACGGCGCCGTACGTCAGGAGCATGGACGGTGCCACGGCCAAAAAGGCAAAATTGAGCTCATTGGACTTTAGCAGCTTGTCCAATGCTTGCATTGCCAATTCCACATCCACCTTGGTCTTTTGCACTTGGATCAGCAATGTTTGGATCAAGTCGCCTTGGGGAGGAAAAAGGGTCAAAATAATCAAAAAATTAGAAAATTAGAAAAACCCAGTGAAAACGCGCCGATTTTCGCGCTTGTCAGGACCCATCTCCTTACCACGAATAGCATTGCGCAGCGGATTTTTGATCTCGTGTTCATAGGCGCGCAAAACAACCGAGACATCGCCGTCGCGCACTTTGGTGACAAGTGCGGCCAAGTCGGCATCTGGCAATTTCTGATTGTTTTTAGCAAATTCGAGCACCATGCGTTCCAATGACTAGGAAAATAAGAGAGCCCATGTTAACTCGGTAATGTCGCGTCGTTTGGCCGCCATCTCTTTTGCGCGAAATTGGTGCGATTTCCTCATAAATTGGCAAATTCTTTCAGTTTGTTTGGCTTACGTCCATGTCTGTCTTTAGGCCCTCTTTGCTGGAAAGGCCGATGCGGCGGTCCTGGAAGCGGATGGTGTCGAGGACCTGGAGCGTCGGTTCCCAGACCCAGTGCACTAGGAATTGGCGGATGGTTTCGCCGGCATCGCGTGTCCATTGGATAATCTCGTCCTTGTGATGCATCACGTACGACAATGCGGCTCTGCCGCCGACAAAGCACACGAGACCAGGCAACCAGTACCGCTCCAGACGCGTCGGCGTGCCATATAGCTGCTGCCACTCGTCATCCGTATTACCAAGCTGTTGCTGCACAACGGCGTCCAATTGCTGCGCAAACGCCACTGGCGTCATGGTCGTCATGGTGTTCACACCACCCGTGATCGACTGCGCAATGGCATCTATAAAAAAAGGAGTAAGCGCGCGTTCATTTTTCTATTTTTTCTATTTTTCGCTTTTTTTTCGCTTTTTTCAATTTTTTTTTTTTTTACCTATGCCAATCTCGTTGATGCTTGTGCTTGTGAGGTGCGAGGCTTGCTCGGAGGAGATGGTGAGTGCCTGGAGGCAGCGATGGGAAGCCGCAATGGCCTGATCGATGGATTGCAGGGTGGCTGTGCCACTGTTGCAGCCCGTGGGGGCGACCTTGATGAGCAGGCCGAGCAGGCTGGCCTGGTGCTTGCGCAAGGAGCGCACGTGTGCGCGTTTTTGCTGGATTTCGTCGCGCAGGAGTGCCAAAGGGAGGGGCATATGGTACAAGTGGCGAAACACGTGGAAAAGAGCAGCCGATGGCTTTTTGAGGGCGACCGCGGAACGCGACGACGATGCGTGTGGTGATGACAACGCGCGCGGAGACGATGAGGGCGACGCGTGACCCAACAATGGGAACATGGCGCCCACATAATGGGCCATTGAGAGCGATTCTTGTTTTTGGATGGCCTGTTTGGTGTGATGCGCCAGCGACACCAATCGCCGAGGCAGCGCTAATTGCAAGGAAGAAGAACAATCAAAAATAAAAAAAAAGAAAAAAAGAAAAAAAAAAAAAGACGCGTCAGAGAATTGCGTCCTTTTTCTAAAATTGAAGCACTTGAGTCGCCTTTCTTACACTGTAATCCATAGTAAATTTCAAGCCACGCGTTGCCATAGCTATTGTTCCAGTAGGATAATGCTTGGGACAAGGGCAACGAGCCTTGGAGCAAGATATCCATGCGTTGGGCATAGACGGCGAGGGTGCATTTTGTGAGAAAGAGCCACCCAAGGTCGCTCGGGCCTTCCGCGGGGAGATCAGCATACCACGCGAGGTATTGGGCAATGTCCACGAGCCGGGGTGGACGCGTACTGTCCAGGGCCTGCAAACACGCAAGCAAAAATGGCGTCACTTGGCGCTTTTCCCACGCGTCTTTGGGCGTTGTGGGCGCGAGAGACGCAATGGACGTCTGACACAGCACGTCTTGCTGCAATGGCAGCAACGTGGCGTGCCACGCTTGGCTATGCTCGTCAGTGTAGGGCATTTTTATCCGCGGAGAGAGAAGCAAACGTCGAAAAGGTCAAAACGGAGCAGCAAAAAACGCAAAATAGGGGCGGGGATTAAAAAAGCGGGCCATGAAATTCTAAATTTAGGAACGCGAGCGAGAAACACAAAAAAAAAAAAAACAAAAAAGCACGCCCTGACTCCATTTCTCGGCTGTTTCTACTTTGTTTCTCTCTTCACACGTCAGTGCCATGTCATCTTTCTCACTGCAAGCTATCAAGGACAACATTGTGCCCTTTAAAAAGGAAGACTTTGTCTATGCCTACGGCACTGCAGGCTTCCGTTCCATGTAAGTCGCGCTTTTTTTTTTACTGCTTTTTCTCTTCCCCCCTCCCTTTTTGTTCGTCATCTTATTGCCATGGCAACCAATTGCTCCTTGCTTGTGCCGGTCCCCCCCTTTTTTTTTCTTTCTTTGCGCACGTGTTCCTTTGGCTGATTTTGCTGATTTTTTTTATTTTGCCAGTGCTGATGTTTTGGACTCGGTCATGTACAAGGTTGGCATTCTCGCGACACTGCGCTCCAAGAAGCTGGGCGGTGCCACGATTGGCGTCATGATCACCGCGTCGCACAATCCTGAGCAGGTAAAAAAGGCATTGGAGAGGGAAAAGGGACCATTGGGCTGATTTTTTGGCCGTTTTTTTCTCTTTTTCTTAGGACAATGGCGTCAAATTGGTGGATCCCCGTGGTGAAATGCTGGAGCAATCGTGGGAGAGCTATGCGACCAAGATGGCCAATGCAAAGGATGGCGACAGCCTTGTCGCGGCCGTCGAGGAAATCATCGCCAGTCAAAAGATCAACGTGGATCAGGCTGCGCATGTGATTTATGGATTTGATACCAGGTAAAAAGAGTGAAAAGAGCACTGACGTTTTTTCCTCGGCGTGCTTTTTTTTCCACGTGTTTGACCCCCCTTTTTCATTTTATATTTATTTTGGGCTTGCAGACCAAGCTGCCCTGAGCTTGTCAAGCACTTGGAGAGCGGTCTCAAGGCGGCTGGCGCCGATGCCAAGAACTATGGTCTCTTGACCACGCCCATGTTGCACTATCTCGTGCGCTGCATCAACACGGCCGGCACCAGCGACGAGTATGGCGAGCCCACCGCCGAGGGCTACTATCAAAAGCTGTCTGAAGCATTCAAAACCGCTGTTGTAAGTCCCCAATGCCTTTTTTCATCGTGTCAAACGCGCTCACACCGCGTGCTTTTTTTTCGTGTCAACAGAAGGGCTTCACGCGCCTGTCGCCCCTCCACGTCGACTGCGCCAATGGCGTCGGTGCGCCCAAACTTCGCGAGTTTTTAAAATATTTGCCCGAGGACGTCCTTTCCATCCAAATCTCCAATGATCAGATCACTACCCAAGGCGCCCTGAACAAGAACGTACGTGGAATGGACCCACTGTCAGCCATCAAAATCGCGTGCTCATCGTGTTTTTATTTTATTTTTAGTGCGGTGCCGACTATGTCAAGACGAACCAGCGCGCGCCTCCCAATGTCAAGATCCAACCTGGCGACCGCTTCTGCTCGTTTGACGGCGACGCTGATCGCATTGTGTATTACTACATGGACAATGGTGAGTTCTCGCTTTTTTTCTGCTTTTGGGCCCCATTTCTGATCGTTTCTTTTTATAGATCAAACATTCCGCCTCTTGGATGGTGACAAGATTGCCGGCTTAGCCGCCATGTTCATCATGGAATTGGTCAATGATGCGGGCATTGACTCGCTCAACGTGGGTGTTGTGCAGACCGCCTATGCCAATGGCAGCTCGACGCACTACCTGGAGAAGGTTTTGGTATGTTTTTGCTTTTTTTTTTTTTTTGAACATGTGCTGACCTGTTTTTCTTTTTTTTTAATCTGCAGAAAATCCCTGTGTCGTGTGTTTCCACGGGTGTCAAGCATTTGCACCATGAGGCCGAAAAGTACGATGTTGGCGTGTACTTTGAGGCCAATGGCCACGGCACCGTGCTCTTCAACCCCTCTGCATTGAATACGATCAAGACCACTGAAGCGTAAGACCCCCGTCGCGCGCGCAATGGAGGAAAACATGTACTGATTACGCCTTTTCTTCTATTTTTCTTCCCCATTTTCCCTCCTTTCCCCTTTTTTCCTGAGCACAGCAAAACACCTGCGCAGCATCGCGCACTGCAGCAACTTGCCGCGCTGACGGAATTGATCAACCAGACCGTCGGTGACGCCATCTCGGACATGTTGTTGGTCGAAACGATCCTGACGCATCGTCAATGGTCGTGCGAGGCCTGGGATCAGGCGTACACGGATCTGCCCAACCGCCTAGCCAAGGTGATTGTCGCGGACCGCTCCATCTTCAAGACGACCAATGCCGAGCGCCAATTGGTCGCGCCCGCAACGCTGCAGGCCGAAATCGACGCCATTGTCGCAAAATACAACCATGGCCGCTCGTTTGTGCGCGCTTCCGGCACCGAGGACGCCGTCCGCGTCTACGCTGAGGCGGCCACACGCGCAGAGACCGACGAGCTGTGCTATAAGGTTGCACAGGCCGTCTATGACCGCGGTGGTGGCGTCGGTGCCCGCCCATTGATGCCTTGAGCCATCTTTCCACTCTTTTTTTTTTTTTGTGCAAATCAAACCATCGCAATAAAAAAAAAAAAAGACATGCTAGTCTTTTTCATGCATTCATCTCCAATCTTTTGCGATCATTTCGCCCGTTAAAATTTTGGCAATTCCCAATGATGCAGGGCTGAAATGATGGTGCAGTAAAAAAAAAAAAAGCAAAAGTTGCCTTGAGATGTTATGCACGCAGCTGATTTTTTTCTCATTCATTGACCCTTAGGGAAACGCCCGCCTACCCCTGAAAATGATAAAATCATATCGCATATCATGTTGTATGAGTATGCACATGAGATGCGCAAGAAAGGAGCGTAGAAACCGGTGAAGCAGCAAAATGGCGCAAAGAGGGGAAAAGCACAGGGGGGAAGAAGCACCATGTGCTTATAAAAAGAGGCCATTTTTTCATATTTATTGACGAAACTCGACAAAATTATGATTCGCACGCAATTCCTTCTTCTGGCCATTGCAGTCCTGTTCTTTCTGGTCAAAGCCGCGCCCACTTTAGGTGAGGGGGCGACCGGTGGGCAAGGGTCTTGGACCTTTTGCCGATGAGGCACCGGATGAAAATTCGACAGGTGGGCAAGGGAGTCCTGGACCTTCTGGCGAAGAGACGACCGGTGGGCAAGGGGGTCTTGGGCCTTCTGGCGATGAGGCGACAGACGACCCCGCAGATCACCTATCCAATCTTATCTTAGGTAAATATTAATTTTGCAGACTGCATCAGAGGCTAATGACGCGGATTTTTTTACTGTAGAACTTTTGGACGTGGTGACTCTGGGTCTCTTGAATCTGTCCGGAGCGGACAGCGCAGGGGAGTATGCGTAGCCCATGGATCATAGCGCGTGGTGATGAAAAATGATTTGTTTGTAGCTTTCTTGTGTCAGTGGCAAGTTGAATACAAAAAAAATGGATCATTGTGGTTCGTCATTGTTCATCTTTTTCATCTTTGTTCATCCTTCTCACTGAGACGTGAAAACCCCATGTGTTCTGTTTAACACGTATGATTGTTGCTATTTTTTTTTTATTTTTGCCACTGTCATCGCCTTATCATAAATGCATCCTTATGTTTTGCCCCATTCTCGACAAAGAGACACCCATGGTGCATCTCTTTTATTGTTGCCATTGCAACTCTGGTTCGATCGTCGCCACAAGCCCGCTCTTTTTCGTTTGTTTTTCCACCTTTTGTCGCATTGTCCCAGCGCGACGTGGTGCAAAGAAACAAATGTTGGTGTTTTTTTATTAAGGAAATATCAGAGAAAAATCAAGGTGTGGAGTGTACAAGAGGAATCTACATTGTTATTTTCAATGGGAATGGCCCATGTTTAGGATGACGGGGAGGAACATGCCAAGGAAGATACAGAGAACATGTGATCTGTCGAGGGAAGGGGCGGGCCTGTGTTTTGCGGATGGATGATGGTGATGATGATGATTTGCGTGTGCGTGTGGCATCAATTCCTGCAATGCATGCATGGCAACGAACAAAAAGGTGCCTCCAGAGAAAACGAGGAGGAAGCCTGTCCATGTTTCGAGGGGGACATTTTCTGGGGAGGTGAGGTTGAGCAGGATGTAGGTGGTGATGGCGCCAGTTGGAGCAGCGAGGGAGAAGAGGAGCAGATGTTTGCGTACGAGTGTGCGTGAAAAGCCCTCGGAGAGCAAGACGGTGGTCAATGCAAAGGCGGAGGGTCCCTTGTGCAGCATGATGGCCAGAAAGACGACCATGGACAGCGATGGATGGCTTGCGGACGCGCCCAAGGCAATGCCGTCGGCGGCTGCGTGCACAATCAAGCCGATGGTGGGTGTCATGCTCTTTGTGCTATTTCCATGGCCATGGCCATTGACCAAAGGGCTCGTTCCGCCCGTATTGACCGCATTGCTCGGCATGGACGTCGATGTCGTTGTCGTTGTCATCGTGGACACGGGTGATGGCGCGGATGACGCGTCTGGTTGAGCGTGATGGCTGGTGGACGCGTCTCCTTGTGTGTTTTGCAAATTGGCCATGCGCATGTTGTCATCGCCCATCTCGACCTCCATGTCATCGTCCATGGGCAAAGGCGTGTGTGTCGACGACGAAAGGCTTGGTTTAAACAGGGTGTTGAATTGATCAATGACAAACATGACGGCAAAGCCGAGAATCAGGGCCCAGCCGATAATCACGTGCTTTGCCACGCCCGAGGACGTGTGCGCCAGCGCGTCGTCGTCCGCGAGCGTCGCTGCAAGAGGCCGGTCGATAGTGAATGGTTGCGCGGGAAGCCGCTCGGGTTGCCACGACGATGCAAGCGGGTCGCCTGCCGCCGCGGAAGGGTATCGGTGGTACGCGGCTTCGTCACTCTGGCTATAGAGCGTCTCGATGCCCTCTGGAATAATAACAACAAGAGATGTCCCAATAAGCAGACCAACGCCAATGGCCGTCAAATGCCGTAATTTGGCCTCGGACAGCTTCGTCGACAGCGGGATGCTGCCAAATAAGAAGCTGCCCACAAGCATGGTCACACTGAGCAGCAGTAACCATAAAAATGGGTGCAGCATAACTATATTATAAACAAGAAAAAAACCACAAAAAGGAAGAAAAAAAGAGGCAACAAAGATACAAAAGGGGGGGAAAGGGGTCGAGGGGAATGAAAAAGAAGCTCCCTCTTTTATGACAAAAAAAAAAAAAAATGAAATTGAAAGAGCGGAGATCGCGCAAAAAAAAAACAAAAGCAGCCTAGACTGGGATGGCCCAATTTCATTAAAAAGTCAGGGAGTCTTTTTATGAATTGGTACGAGAAACCACTCCCTTGACAACAAAAGAACCTGGATTCGTCATTTCATACTTCCATCCTCCTCGTTTCAGCAGCGCCTCGATTGCAGGCTGCAGTCTTGCCGCACCGCGATGCGAATGGTTGCCAGCACCTGTCACAATTTGCATGGGCAACAATGGCCGCCGTGCTACAATTCAAAAAAAAGGGTCAATGGTCTTCCTTGCGACGCGTCTCTTTTGGCATGAATTACATTGTTGGATATGGCTACGTGACCACCATTGCGTGAGCGCTTCTTCCACCAACTTTTGTGCCTCGCTGACCATCAATCCGTGTAGATCAATCAAATGGTCATCATTGCGCGCTAGCCTGTTCATTAACAAAAAAAAAAAAAAAAAAAAAGGAAGTCATGAGGCTGCCGTTTCCTTTGTCGCTTTCCTCTTTTTTTCTTCTCTTTTTTTTTTTTCTTGCCTTTTCTCGCGCACAAGCGCCTTTGCAGCGCGCAAGTTCCAATTGTTTGCCTGGGTCTCGATTTCGCGGGCTTCGTTCGAGTAGAAAAACGCAATGCCCGACTCGCCCGAGTTTTTATGGCGGTGCAAGCGATGGGCCTCTGCTGCTTTTTGGTACAATTCGTTACGGCGGGCCATGAGTTCCATAGCCATGATGCGGCACAGATGCGGATCGTCATTGGTGTATGTGTCGCGATTGCTGAGCATCAGGTAGTCGGGTAGGATCGGCTGGTCGCCGCCATTGGTGGCGGCCTGTTGCGGTGCACGACGCAGAACATCCAGCCTCTCTTGCAGGTCACGCTGCTGTCTTTCGTAATTGAGGCAGAAATCGACGCCCAGACGGCCCATCTGGTCGATGGATGCATTGTGGCTCGACTGGATGAGGACGCCAATGGCGACACGGCGCAGGTCGTCGCGCGTGCGGTCGCTGTTGGCGCCCAATTGCTTGGCCATGTCGTCGACGAGCGTGTCGATGTTTTCGGCGAGTGGCCACGACGCCATGGGCTGTGCATTGGTGTGCTTTTGCATCAGCAGCACGACGGAGGCGATGAGATTGCCGTGGCATTTGCGCACGTCGTTTAAAATGGCCACGGGCGTCGATACGCCCGGAAACACCTGGCGAATCGCCGTCACCGTGTCGTCGTATTGGTGCCAGTAATTGAACGCGATCTGTGGCGCGTACGGTGACGACGGCGACGACGAAAACGACGTGTCCGAGCCATCGTCATAGGCATTGGCCCCATAGGCGGCGGACCCTGGCGCAGCCGCGGCCGTCGACAGGAGAACACGTGCTTTGCCGTTGTTTCCGGCGCTGCCGCTGGCTGGATCGGTTGCAGCACGACGCTTTGTCTTTTTTTTACGCTGTTTGCCTGTAGGCCTCGTGCCATACAGAAGAATGTCGTCATTGTCGGGCTGCAATGACGCGTTATCGTCCAAAAACACAGTGTTGAGCAACACATCGGTTGCCTGCTCAACGTCATCATTATATGCCTGCAGCACAGCAAGCAGCTTTTCCTTGGGAATCGTCGGGAAGCACACAGCCAGGAACGCCACGTCGTCCTGCTGGTCTTGCTGGTCATAAATCGACGACGGCGTGGTATGCGACGTTGTCGCGCTTGTCATGGACGATGACGTCGCCGTCGTCGGCTCATCCGTGGTGGCGCCATCATCATTGACGGCGGCGCAGTCGCCTGCACCGCCACCTGGTATGCTCAGCTGCTCGTACTCGGCAGCAAGCGTCTCTTCTTGCACCGACAGCGCCAAGTTTGCCTCTTGTGCAAGCTCGTGCAGCACCTCGCGCGCAGAAGCATAAGACAGTGTGTCGAGCCAAATAGCTTCAACCAAGGCAGAGTCTAGAGGCGGGCAAAATTCGTTCTGTGCCGTGACAGAGCGTGAGTCAGAGTAGCGCCACCTGTTTTACTAATGCTTACCAACAGCCTGTTTTTTTGTTCATCTTTAGTCTGCTGTTGCAAGGTGGTGTGAGTCTTGTGATAGTGCTGATCTTGTAAGCGTCCCATAGTCTCAAATGCATGGCAAGGGGAGGGGGGGAAAGAAGAGGCAAAAAATAAAAAACAATGGCAAAAAGGGTCTGCAAACTGACCTCCAAGAAGAAAGTTTGTGTAAAAAAGGGGGCGCAAAAAGCGCTCCGCGCCAGCTTTTTTTTTTTTTTTTTTTTTTTGTGCTGCCTTGCTGCGCGTTCTTTGCCCCGCTGATCCACAAACAGCAATACCTGGCCATAACTTTCACAGTCATTTCTCCATCAATTCTTGTCCAACAAAGACAAGAGTAGGCGCTTTCGAAAGCTGAAGAGCAGGGCACTCTTCTGATCTTGCCGGAAAGTAATTTTTATGGTAAAATATTAGGCCTAAATTCAACACGTTTTTTGAAATCAGTAAATTCCCAATTTTTTGATCTGCCATCCTACCAACCTGTCACTGTAGTTGCTGCATCATAGATTATTAATGGCTTGCGCAAAGCGCAATGGACGATCTGCGTTCATACCGGATTTGAAGCAAATTGGGCTTGACACGAACCGAGAAATCGCCAAAAAAATCAAAATTGACGCGTTTTGCATTTTTTGCGCTAACTACTTCGCCAATTGCACTCAAAAACAGCTGCATCGAATTCAGCGCAAAATTCGCAACAAAAAAGCTTAAATCTCCAAAGCGCTACGACCACTTTTGAAAAAACGTCAGGGCTCATCAGGGGTCGCCCATCTCACCCTCAGGAATTGCCAAATTTGAGAAATTTCGAACTCCGAGTGATCAATGCATCCCAAACAGGTAACTCCGACGAGTTTTTATTGGCAGACAAAATGGCAAGCCGCCACAGCTTAAGAAAAAAGCCCAAAGAGTGACGCATGAACGCCGATCGACGGAGAAAATTGCTTACTTTGGCCAAGATTTTTTGCAAAAATTTAAGGTTTGACACTTCCAAATTAAGGTGGTGGATTGCATGGAATTTTTATTTTTTATTTATTTTTTTATTTTTTAGTTTGCACAGTTTCGTGGACTGCAGGCTGGTCTGAAATGACCGATGCAAAATGTTAAAACCCAAGCTAACGCGCCGCAATTCATCCCATTAGATGCTTTGCCCCCCTATTTGTTAGTAAAACTGGAATAAAAATCACAAGTTTATTAGACCGTTGTCGAGCAAATCGCGATCAAAAAATTTGAAGAAAAAGTGAATTTTCTCTGCGAGTTTTAGTCATCCACCGGTGGAACTGGCCTCATTCGATAGAGATGCAAGAGTTACTTTCGACACGTTAAAAGCACCTTGTGTCGTCTAATCCGTTGCCGAGAACATCGTGGTTGAAAATTTTTGCGATGTTTGAGCGGCTTTCACAAGCGTACAAAGATCATGCATTTCGGGCAAAAAACATTATTCCACAAATGACGTCCGCGCGTGCCTCTTGAACGGTGCCAGTTTCATCCCGATCCACGAAATATTTCGAGAGCAACTGCTGAATTTGTGAAAATATTACAGTAATGTTCTGGATTCATCTGCACAACGACCCAATTGAGTACAGATTTTCGACGTCTTGCTGAAAAAAGCGCGCGGAAATACAGTATCACACTGCAAAGGCTTGGAGAGATGGTCCAAGCAAAAGTTTGTACTGTAGAAGTGTAGATTTTACAGTAATATTGGAGTTGTGAAAATCTTTGAAAAACTGCCCAAAATTTCAAAACCGACAACAACTCGGCTGGCTGGTCTCTGGTTTTTAATGATTTTCGAAAATAAATGCGCGGAAATGATCAAATGGCACTGCTTTGGCAACGATTCATCCCTTGTTTTTGGCGGTCAGACTGCATTATTTGCACAATTTCGTGACATTGGCGATTGGCTCGATATCGGTCTGATCGACCTCCGGTTTTCAATTTTTCTTGAAAAAAAGAGGCGCGAACCGTGCACGTGGCAAAATTTCGCGGTGATTGAAACAAGATTTCACCGCGAAATGATTTTTTAAAAAACGCGCTACGGCCAAAAAATTTTCAGCAATGTCAAGTTTCTCGTCGAACCAGCTGATTGATGTCGGGATTTTAATTTTTTTCTGAGAAGAGCGTGGCCAAATCCACTAAAGGGTCAAGTTTCGTGGCAATGAAATGAGGATTTTGGGGCGAAAATTTTTTTTATAAAATTTGGACGAAAAAAAAGTTGGTCAGGTCAAAATGCATCTGGAGGGTCCCCCGCTTTTTTGAGGGGTCAAGCTCGAACGAAAAAGTACGTAAATCCGTTTGGCAACCTACACACCAGCGCTTTGAGAGTCATGTTATCAGTTGCATTGGCCCTCTCTTTCTAGCAAATCTGTAATAAAAATCGGGGGTTGACTTGACGGATCGCCAGGAAAAGGCGATCAAAGTCAAATTTTAGAAACATGGATTTCTCGACCATTTTAGGTCGCATGCCATTGAAAATGGACTCGTTTGACAGAGAATTAAATTCTGCATCTTTTCTCACTGCCAGTAGTTGTTTACTTGGATTGTCTTGTCCTCCGTTGCCGAGAAAAAAAAAACTGACGTTGAAATCTTAAATTTGGCGCCACAGCTGTGCAAAAGTTGCACATCGGCTTTATCGGGCTGGGACAAAATGACGACCTCTGCACGCATTTCTTTCAACTTAAATTTCAGCGCGATCGAATAACAATTTAGCGCGCCGTGGCTGAAATTGTGCATTTCTGGAGAAACACTACTAATTTTCCTGTCAACGGCCCGATGGAAACCTTGATTTTGCTTTGTTTTTGAGAAGCAAGTCGCCAAAATGCATAAATGACATTATTACAGTATACAGCACTGTAAATACTGTAAGTTTCATGAGGCGGCTGGCAATAATCGATGGCGCTCCATCCATGTTGATTTACGTAAATAAATTGCGATTTTCCAGCGATTTTCCAAAGGGTGTACAGTATGATAATATACAGTAGTAGTAGTAGTACAGTAGTATGATATCATCATATGATAATATGATGATAAGTACGTACAGTACGTAGTCATCATCAAGGATTTTGCAATGGTGGAAATTACAGTAGGGCCTCAGAAGCTCAGATCGCCACGTCATTTTACCGCAGAATAAATAGCACGTTCTTTTCACCGACGAAAATCAAATATCATAAAAACCAGGGGTCCATTAATTACTGTATTGGCTAGTGCCTAGTGGTTATTGCGCAAAATGCGTTTGAGGTTTTATTTTCAACTCAAGGCCAACTCCACGAGCGAAAAGTGCCTGTACGTACTGTACTGTACTGTACAGTATCATATGATATTATCCCCCCCGCGAAACTTACATCATCGAAAGTGAATGGCTCGCTGCGTGTGTGGACTTGCTTTGGTGATGAGATGATGATGATCAATGAAAAAAATGATTTTCTTGGATCTTTGGGCCCGGTTTTAAAATCATGGACAATTCTCGACGCGATTTAAAGTGACAAGCGTTTGTTGTTTTATTCTTAATCATCCAATCCGCGCAGCACACACCTGGCATCTCTCTTGCTTGCTTCTTGTTTAATGCTGGATGATGCGTTGATGCGTGTCTTCTGTGGGCGCGTTTTTCGAATGGAATTCGGCAATTCGCCCGGAAAGAAAAGTGGAAAATCGCACATTGCTCGTCAACCAGCTGGCTGACCCCGGGTCTTTTTTTCGTGGTTTTCCAGTGCGTGGTACGTATGATATCTTATGAATAGGTTTGGCTTCGTTCTGCGAACCTCATTTTTGAATTTGGGTCCGGCGTCTCGCCACGGCCAAATCTTGATTTGTGCGTGGTGCGCTCTAGCGACGTTTAAACGCTGCACACTGCGTTCCAACCAGAGTTTAGTGTTCACCATATCCTGTTGCGACGCGTTCTGGGTTGCTACAATGGCCGGCTGGCGAATTACCGGTATAAACAACATTTTGCAAAAATTATGCGTGGCAAAGTCAAAATCGACCCTTGTCTAGTTGACTCGCGCACGTGACCCATTTTTCAAAGGATCCAGGAACAGGACGACGAATGATGGCTGAATGGCATACATCAAGCGATAATTGAGGTGCACAGCAGCAGCAAGATGCTTTAAAGTGTGATCTTGTGAGCTGTGAGTGGCTGGCTTTTTTTTTTTTTTTTTTTGGGCGGGCGGGCGGACGGGCGGGCTTTTCTCGATGGAGGACGTCACCAAAAGGGGAGGAGGGGGACGCGCAATGGGCCTTTATTCTTTTTCTCTTTTACGTTTTCCCTTTTTTTATATTTTTCAATCTTTTCCCCTCGATTTACATATCATGGTCGACCAGAAAAAGGACACGCCCAAGGAGCCTGTTGACAACAAGGCGACGAACGAAAAGAAGGATAAGAAGGAGCAAGAGGAAGAACTCGTAAGCGCGGACAAACTCCCTTTTTGTCGACAAAGCGAGTGCCAAAAGCGTGATGGATGCTGACGTGCCCACTTTTTTTTTTTTCTTTTTCATATTATCTTTGTAGTCTGAAGAAGATCAGCAGCTGAAGAGCGAGCTGGAACTTTTGGTTGACCGTGTGCAGGTATGTTTTTCAAAGGAAAAATGGAAAAAAGGGGGAAGCAAAAGTGACGTGTTTGCCTGGTTGGCGTTTGTTACTGACTGCAAGTGTTGACTCTTAGGGTGCCCAACAAGATCTTCATCGTCCTGCGTTGGAGCAGCTGCGCACGCTGATTCGCACGTCGACTAGCTCCATGACGTCTGTGCCCAAGCCGCTCAAGTTTTTGGGCCCGCACTATGACGAGCTCAAGGCCACGTATGAAAAGTGGCCCGCGTCGGACGACAAGGTAAAAGAAAGCGCCATTCAGGAAGGAGGCGGCGCGGCATTTGCCCATGGGCATTGACATTTTTTTTTTTTTAATTCTATTTGACGCAGAATTTGTTCTCGGATATTCTGTCTGTGCTGTCCATGACGTATTCTGAGCCCGAGGAGCGTGCGTGTCTGCATTTCCGCATGCTTGGCACGGCCGAGGAAGACTTCGGGTCGTGGGGCCACGAGTATGTGCGCCACCTCGCGGGCGAGATCATGCAAGAGTACGAGCAGCGCCTTGAAAAGGAAGAAGCGACGGAGCAGCTGCTGCAATTGGCGCTGCAGATCGTTCCCTTTTTCCTCAAGCACAATGGCGAAGCCGACGCAGTCGACTTGGTGCTTGAGCTCGAGGCCGTCGACCATTTGCCACGCTTCGTCGACAAGAACACGTATGAGCGCGTGTGCTTGTACATGGTTAGCTGCGTCAACCTGCTCGCGCCGCCCGATGACCTCGCCTTTTTGCGCACCGTCCGCACCATCTACCGCCAACAGGAAAAGTATGCGCAGGCCATCAACATCTCCATCCGCATGGGCGACCTTGATGCCATCCGCGAGGACTTTGAATCCTGCAATGACCCGTAAGTCTCTTTTTTTTTTTCTTTCTGTACTTTTCTCAAGCTGACCCAATTCCCCCCGCGCTGCAGTCTCCTCAAGAAGCAAATGGCGTTCCAATTGGCGCGTCAGCAGATCCAAATTGAGACCGAGGATGTCGAGTTGTCCGAATGCCTGAACAACACGCACTTGTCGCAATACTTCCACTCGCTTGCGCACGAATTGGACGTCATGGAGCCAAAGACGCCTGAAGATATCTACAAGACCAACCTCGAAAGCAATCACCGTATGTTTTTAGCCTTTTTTTTTTTTTTTTTTTTTGGCGCTTGAAATCGCTGCCGTCGCTCATTTGTCCCTCTTTTCTTCTTTTCGATCAACTCTAGGCTCCGCATTTAGCACAAACGTGGATTCTGCACGTAACAATTTGGCGTCGTCATTTGTGAATGCGTTTGTGAATGCTGCGTTTGGCAAGGACAAGCTGATGGTGACGGAAGAGGATGAAACGTCGTCGTCATGGATCTACAAGACCAAGGACCACGGCATGACGAGCGCCACGGCGTCCGTCGGCATGATCTCGCTGTGGAACATCGACATTGGCTTGACCCTGATTGATCGATACATGTACTCGGAGGACGACAACATCAAGGCCGGCGCTCTGCTCGCCATTGGTATCCTCAACTCGGGCGTCCGTGAGGAATCTGACCCAGCGCTTGCCCTTTTGTCCGAGCCTATCGAGAGCGGCAGTGCTCATGTGCGCCATGCTGCCATCTTTGGGTAAAAAAAAAAAAAAAATTGAAAAAAGCAGCACAATTGGCTCACGCATCGTTTCCTTTTTTTTTTTTTTTTTTTTTTTTTTTTTTTTTTTAAGTCTCGGCATTGCGTATGCGGGCTCTGCACGCGAGGAAGTGGCTGATTTGCTTCTGCCGATTGTGTGTGACACTGGCCTGTCGATGGAATTGTCGTCTGTTGCTGCGCTTGCGCTTGGTATGGTGTTTGTTGGCACGTGCCACGGCGATATCACGAGCACGATCCTGCAGACGATGATGGAGCGCGAGGACAAGTACCTTAAGGAGACGTGGTCGCGCTTCATGGCGCTTGGTCTTGGTCTTTTGTTCCTGGGCAAGCAAGACGCGTCGGATGCGACGCTCGAGACACTCAAGGCCATTGAGCACCCGCTGGGCAAGCAGGCCGAGGTGCTTGTGGAGGTGTTGTCGTATGTGGGCACGGGCAACGTGCTCAAGGTGCAAAAGATGCTGCACATGCTCAATGATCACATCGACAAGGAGAAGGAGGACGACACACACCAGGCATTCGCCACCATTGGTGTCGCCCTCATTGCCATGGGTGAGGACGTTGGCTCCGAAATGAGCCTGCGCACCTTTAACCACCTGGTAAAATACAAACGAGAAAAAGCCCCATTTTCTCGTTTTTTCTCGTTTTTCTCAGTTTTCGCTTACCTTTTTTTTTTTTTATAGATGCACTATGGTGAGCCGACGATCCGCAAGGCGGTGCCATTGGCGCTCGGGTTGCTGTACGCGTCCAACCCACAGATGTCTGTGTTGGACACGCTTAGCAAATATTCGCACGACAGCGACACGGAGGTGGCGGCGAGCGCGATCTTTGCGCTTGGTCTTGTTGGCGCGGGTACGAACAATGCGCGCCTTGCGCAGATGCTGCGCCAGCTGGCGTCGTACTATTACAAGGAGCCTTCCAACCTGTTCCTGGTGCGCTTTGCCCAGGGTCTGCTGCACATGGCCAAGGGTACCATGACCCTCAATCCCTTCCACACCGATCGCCAGATCATGTCGCCCGTCGCCATGGCTGGCCTGCTCACGTCCATCATCACATTCACCGACCACAAGCCTTGTAAGTGCCTTTTTTTTTTCTTCTTGTTCTTTGAGCTTTTTCTCACTCAATTCTCTCGATTAGTCATCTTTGGCAGATGGCATTACCTCCTGTACTCGCTGGTGACGGCCATGTACCCCCGATTCCTGATCACATTCGACAGTGAGCTCAAGAACTTACCAGTGACCGTGCGTGTTGGTCAGGCCGTCGACGTTGTTGGCCAGGCAGGCCGACCAAAGACCATCACCGGCTTCCAGACGCACTCGACACCCGTCCTATTGGCTCATTCTGAGCGCGCCGAACTCGCCACCGAGGAGTGTAAGCCCCATAAAACAATGAAATCAGGTTTTTATTTAAAAAAAATCGCAATTGACACATTCTTTTTTTTTTTTTTTCGCTTAGACATCTCTTTGGCCCCCGTCTTGGAAGGCATTGTGTTGCTCAAGAAAAACCCGGATTATATGGATGAAGACACCGAGTAGACTTTTTTTTTATTACTATTTCTCGTTCCTTTTTTCTCTTTTCCTCTCTTTCGCTCGCCCAATGCATGCCTCCAGCCTCCCTCCCTCCCTTGTCTCTCTTGATTCTGCTCATTTTTTTACCTGGCCTCTTGGTTTCTCGTTTTTCTCGTCTCTTTTTTTTTTTTGTTGATGACTCGATTTTAAGATTAAAAATGGCTAAACACATTTATGCAGGCATGGCCCGGTCCATTGTGTGGCGGAAGTGCGGGGCTACGGTCGGAAGCGCGTGACAGCAACCCTAAAAAAAAGTTTGGCAACTTGCTTATTTTTTTTTTCTTTTTCTTTCTCGTCATTTTTTTTTTCTTGTGCCTCGACCCCCTTTTCCCCCCTTTTCCCCCTTTTATTACTTTTTCCACGCTCTTCGTGGCCTTTATCTCGCTTCGCTGATATTGGTTTTACGTCGGTCCAAGGGGGGTGTTTTCTCTTTTACTTGCTTTTTCCCTCTTGTTCTTGGTTTTGCTTGTTGATCTTGCCCGTTTTTTTTATTATACCTTGCTCTGCGCCTCTCTTTTTCTTTCTTTCCCCTCATGCAAGTCATTGTCACTACTTTGCAAGTGGTGCTTGTGCTTGTCGTTGTGGCGCAGACGGTCGCATATGTGTGGGATCTCGACATAGCGTGTTGCCGCGGCGTGTGGCTCGGTGTGCCTGTCATTGTGCTTAGCGGGATGCTGATCGGCGGTGCCTGGATGCATCACAAGCTGCACCAGGACAAACTCGTAAAGTGACACCATGTGAAAAAAGCCAACAAATGGTGCACCCCCAGCCCGATTGACTTTTTTTTTATATTTCTTTTTTTTTTTTTTTTATCATTTCCTTTAGGCCATCCGTCAGCGACTGCGACTGCGGCCGCACGCCTCACAAATGGACGATGAAAAAGGTGCCAATGAGCAGCCGCTTACATCACATGATCCATCACCGGCCAATGCTTCGCCACGCATGCTCTCGCCGCCACCATGCTCGCCAAGACTGCCGGCGCAGCCGCCTACGCCACCCATGCTCATCACAGATGAAAAGGTGCAGCCGCAAAAGGAGCCATTGCCTCGTCAGGTAGCGTCATTTCGCCCGGAATCGATGTTTCTACCGGAATCATTGCCCCATGAGCCAGCAGGACCTAGCCATACGTCGATGCCTGTCACAAAGCAGCCGCTGTTGCCTCCTGTTCCGGCATCGGGGCCGCGTCCATTGCAAAAACAAGCCGCTTTGCCTGTTTCGCAGCAATTACCTGTTTCGCAGCCGTTGCCGCGTCAGCAACAGCCAAAGCAGCAACCGCAGCAGTTGCCACCATCGCCACCGTCGCCACCGTCGCATCCAGTCGCCAAAAGATCGCAGGAACCAGTGCCAGCGGCACAGCCAGCGAAAAAGACGCGCCGACACCGCCGATCGCGAAAAAAGCAGCAATCGCTGCCAACACCTGTGCAACCTCCGCCCTCGGCGTCTGCACCCACGCCTGGCCCGTCCACCTCGGCGTCCGCTTCCATTGCGTCATCGTCGTCGAACAAGCCATTGGGTGCCACTTTACAAGGAAAAACACCAAAAGAGCAGCCTTTTTCAGCACGCAATGTTGATTTTCCTAGTGTTTCCGTGCCTTTTTCCAGCGCGTCACCCCCGGAAAAGAAAGAGAGCAAAAAAAGGCACGCTCAGGGCGGCGGAAGTTCCAAAGATCGCGCATCTTTCTCCCAACAATTGCATACATCGTCCTCATCCTCATCCAATCAAAAGTTTCCTCCTCCCCCAACGTCGTCGCGCCCTCCAAACAGCAACTACAACAACAACAACACGTCGTCTTCCTCTACGGCCCGCTCGTATTACTCACCCTTCCGCACGGGCCTCCAGATCGATATCCCTGCGCGCGACTCTGCTTTGTATACCACCCCCGCCGCCCAATTGGCCGATTACCGCCTGTTTCCACCTCAAACGACGCAGCCTCCTCATCCTGTAGCATATCATTCATCCGCTAACGCGCCTCAACTTGCATCTTCCACCACCGTGGCACCCCCGGAAGCCACTTTCAACCCAACCATCGCCCTGGCGCCCCAGGGCGCCACTTTTAATCCCATCATCACCCTTGCGCCCGCCATTGCGCTGCCACCTCATCCCGTTCACGCCAAACATAGCTCCACGACGACCGCCGCCGCACCGCGCACGAGGTCCGCGTCCGTGTCAACCACGGCATCATCAGCACACCCCAGCACCACCGCCTTTTGGCCGTCTGCGTACCCGCCATCGCCCCCCAGCCCATCCTCTCCCGTCATTGCGCCGCCAACCTCGAAATCCTGGTATCCATGGCAAGCATCCCCACCACAACCACGTCCCTTTTCCCTCTTCCATCAGCATCCCACGCCCAATGATGACGAAAAACATTGAATAGCAAATAATAAAAAAAGCCCAATTTGTCGAGGGCTTGGGAGCCATTTGCGCCGCTCCCTTTTTGTGCCACCTTTTGCCTGTCCTTCCAATTGTCAAAAAAAAGGAAAGCTTTGCGGGGCTCCCAGAATTTGGAAATCGCGTCAAAAAATGCATCGTGGCCGCCATTGGGAATGCACACGGTCATGTGAATGAGCTTCTTTTTTTTTTTGTCGAGTAGTCGCGCGACAGCAAACGTCGCACAGGCCTGTCTTTTTTTTTTTTTTTTTTTTTTTTTTCATTGTGTCGTAAATCCGCGTGTGTGCGTGTTTTTTTTTTTTTTAAAATGACGCGCATAAATTACGCGTCGGATGGCTCGGATACTCCCATTGTCTTCCGGACAACATGCATATATCCTTGTTTTTCTCTGTTGATGCACTGTGCGCGTCTTTGATTGGGCACAGCCCTTTCGCCACACTTCTTGATTCCCAATTCAGTAAAAAAAAACTCGTTCGTCTTTGATCATGAATTGTTTGTCTGACAGCCAATTGACTCATATTGTTCCTTTTCTACTTGCCCCTTTTTTTTTAAAATCGATTTCTCATTCAAGAGAATCGATCTGCCAGAAAAATAAAACAAGAACACTGGGCACATGATATGGCCTGTTTTATTGATTGGTAGAAAGAAAAAGTAAGAGAATAATTGTGTTGTGGATCAAGGAGGCGTGGGCTCATGTCCTTTTTTTTTTTCGCCATTTTTGCCTCCCCCTTTGTGCCTCCTTTTTGCGCTCGACATCAAGGGCGTTGATCCGTCTCTGCGGGATTGCCTGTTTTTGATCATTGTTTTTGTGTGTGTGTTTTGTGATAATCGAAAATCTTTTCGGTTGGTTGCCCTTGCGCAATTGGGGTTGCGGCGAAATGAAGGAGGGGGGGTTGCTAAGCTGCCTGTCTGTGTTTATTAGTGCTTGATGTGCTGCGCTGTCGCGGGGGTGCATTGAGCGGGTTTTGCTGACAAGTCGGGTTGGTGACGATATGTCTGCGTCGCGCATCGGACCGTGCAAAGCACGAATGGCATGCGTGGCACGCGTATGGCTTTTTTCCCGTGTGTTTCCGCGTGTGGCGCTCCAAATCGTGCTTTCGTGCAAACACCCAGGTGCATGCTGTGCAGGCAAATGGCTTCAATATCGCGTCACTGCCTGTTTTTGGCGGCGATGCGTGTTTTTGAAAAAGATCCGGATGTTGAGGTAATGGCATGGGCACGGAAGGCAGGGACGGGGATTGTGATGGGCCATTCGGCATGATGATTGGTTGCAGGTGATGGTGAGACGCGGGAAAAGTGGATGACGACGCGCAAGACGACGATGACGAGGGTGACGACAACATGGTGGTCACTGTCGTGGCCATCGTGAGTGATGACGACGACGGTGACGACGCGCAAGACGACGACGACGCCACATCCAACGAAGAACAAGGCGCAGAGAGCCAAAGGACGGCGCGATGGTGATTATCATGGCTGCTATCGTGGTTGTTGTTGCCCGTTTCCGGTGCCGACGCCATTGTTGTCGTTGTCGTTTCCGCCGTCACGGCCGGTCGCCACGCGTTTGGCATTGGCACCGCCAAAGGCGACGAGGAAACACGGCCGCGGTCGCCGTCCGTGTGCTGGATCATCACCACTGTGTCATCTAACCACGTTTCAAGCTCCCGGCGTGGCGCGTGCGCGTGCATCCACGCAAATGCATACTCTGGCTCATACCCATGCTCGCCATGATTTTGTGGAAAAGGCAAATCCATCGAAAAAAAAACAGTAAAAAAAAAACTGTGAATAAAACAGTAAAAAAAAGAATAGTGGAAAACAGTGAAAAAACGAAAAAAAAAGAGAGAGAGAAAATAAACAATGGACACCCACCTGTTCTCCCTTTTTGACCTTTTTGACAGCCATTTATTACGCCAATGGTGTTTCAAATGAGAAAGAAATGGACAGTCTGGTGTTTGTGCGACTCCAAACAAGCTTTCTTTGAATCCCAAAAAAAAAAGGGGGTGCGAGGGCGGGGTGGTCGAATAAAAAAGAGTTCGGCCTTGCCAAATTTGTTCTAGAGCTGCAATTGGCAGAACAGACCAAAATGGGGGAGCCAAGACGTCTTTTTTTTTTTTTTTTTTTTTTTTAAACATCAAGCTAAAAAATATCGTCACCTCTTTTTGAACCTTGGCAATTGTCCTTTTAATTCTCTTTTCTTTTTGCTTTCTCGATTTTTTTTTTTTTTTGCTCTTTTTCTTTCTTTTTTCTCTCTTTTTCCCCTTTTTTCTTCCTTTTTTTTTTTTTAATCCCATTTGCCCATTTCGCCCATGGGGAATCGCCAATCGAAACAGCGCAAGCACTCGCTGACCAAGCGGGAACTGGGCGTGTCGCCGCGCCAGGTGATGCCCACGGACCATTACCAGTTCCACGACCAGCACGCTCAGGACAATCCATACAATCGCGCATATCAGTCTTCGCCTTTTACCGACGACGACGACGACGGCTATGAACCTGGCCCCTACGACCACTATTACAAGCCGCAGAATCAAGCGCGCGGCGGACCATCACCCGTGGATGGTCAAAATGCCGCACCGAGCGGTCCACCGACCACCGTCGCTGCCAAACATCTGGCGCCACCCGAACAAGATTATGCACAGGGCCTGCAGAGGCAACCCACGCAGTACCCCGGTCACCCAGCTGCCGACAATGGCAGCAACAGCACCGATTCGTACCATCCGACGCAAAATGGCTATAAAAAGCGCCCTGTCGTGCCCAGCTCGGGCACCACAGGCCGCAAATTGGATCTGGACGACTGCATCACTCGTCTCGTTCACGTTGGAAAGACACGTATCTATACCAAACAAATCTGCCTCAGCAATGCCGAGATCTTTGCCATTTGCGAGCGTGCCAAGGATCTTTTTTTATCACAGCCTGTAAGATTTCTTCCCCTTGGGTCGTCCTCGTCCTTTCCCCTTTGCTGCCGACCCCCCTGCGATGGGTCTCGCGCTTTTTTCCTTGCTTTATGTGTTTTTCTGTACCCCTTGGGCCCATTGGTGGACCTGGTGTGGGAGAAGAACTGACTTTTTTTTTTTTTCTCCTCATGTGACACTGTAGTCGTTAATTGAACTGAATCCGAATGTCAAGGTGGTGGGAGACGTAAGTTGGGAGACACAAAAAAAAAAGGGCGCACCACTCTCATGCGGCCGTGCCCAAAAAAAAAGGGCGCACAAATGCACTTTTTCTTCCCCCCCTCTCTACACCCATGAACAACCCCCTCCTTTGTTCAACCCCTCAATTCCTTTTTTTTTTTTAACAATGGGATGCAGGTCCACGGCCAATTCACCGATTTGATACGCATGTTTGACATCAGCGGGTACCCGCCCAAGGCCAATTACCTGTTTTTGGGCGATTATGTCGATCGCGGCAAGCAAAGCCTCGAGACCATGCTGCTGCTGCTTTGTTACAAGCTCAAATATCCCAGCAATTTCTTCTTGTTGCGCGGCAATCATGAAACAGATAATGTGTCGCGAGGTAAAGTGCCAAAAATATCAAAAGAGCGGAAAAGGGGTCCGACCCAGGAGGTTGTTGCTTGCTATTTTGTGCATTGAGATCTGACACTCCCTATGATTTGCCAGTTTATGGCTTTTACGACGAATGCAAGCGCCGCACAAGCACGAAAATGTGGAAAACGTTTGTCGACGTGTTCAACACCATGCCCATTGCCGCGTTGATTGCTAGTCGCATCTTTTGCGTGCACGGCGGTCTCAGGTACGATGACGAGAATTGGATCTGGCCCGCGGAGAAAATAGAAAAAAAAAAAAAACGGACAGAAGAGGTATTCATGATTGTTACTTTATTTAGCCCGTCTCTAAAGTCCCTGGACGACATTCGCATGGTGGAGCGGCCCTGTGACATTCCCGATTACGGTCTCTTGAACGATTTGCTGTGGTCCGATCCGTCCGACACCGCCGTCGAGTGGGAAGAAAATGAACGAGGCGTGTCGTATTGCTTTGGCCGCCGCATCGTCAACGAATTCCTCGCAAGGCACGATCTGGATCTCGTGTGTCGCGCACACATGGTTGTCGAGGATGGCTACGAGTTCTTCAATGACCGCACACTAGGTAAAAAGAAAGAAAACAATGGGAGGGGGCGCAAAAAGGGCCATTGGACACGCAAAATGGGTTTGCTCATCGCGTCGTTTTTTTTTCTTGTTCTTTAGTGACCGTGTTTAGCGCGCCCAACTATTGCAACGAATTTGACAATTATGGAGCGGTGATGACGGTGAATGAGGAGCTTTTATGCTCGTTTACGCTTCTTCAGCCGCCCAACATGGCCAAGGGCGGCGCAAAGCACGAATTGCCCGCGTCGTCCGCAGCGCCGGCCATGGGCGCCGACAGCCACGATCAGGATCATGTTCATGGCAAGCTGCAGCACCATCACGACCCTTACCCCGCGCACCACCCCTCCTCGTATCACCAGCCACACGCCAATCACGGCCATCCCGCCGCCGACGACGACATCAACGACCCACGCATGCGACAGAGACACTTGCAGCAGGAATTCGAGGACGAGCGAGCATCGTACATGTGATCCAACCCCATGAACCTTTGTTCCGTGCCCCTTTTCCCTCTCTAGAACGCAGGCAAATCCGCTTTCCCCCTCCCCTTTTCCATAGCCATGCACCTCATAGTTACTCCCCACACACACATTGTACTCATACCCATACACTCTTGACTTGTCATGCTTTTTTTAAAGAAAAAAAATAAAAAGTGCTCATTGACACTCGAAACGGCGCAGGGACGGCGAAAAGGGGGTAGGCCAACAGTGTGTTCATTGGTCTTGGCCAAAAAAGGAAGGTCGTACAGGGATCTTCGCGAGTGCCGTTACACGACAAAAAAGTAACCGCAATTGAGCTAAAAATTCGAGGCTAAATTGCTTGCGGCGTGTCCTAGGAAGAAAAATTGTTTAGTGGGGAGATCGACAGGTCACCCATGATCAAAGCAACGCAACAATGCAACAATGCAGCAACACGTGCTTTGCACGGCCCAGGCGACAATGACATCATGGCCTGTATACGAGAGGATTACAATGTGTCGCGCTTTGGTGACGACCATGGCGCCACCCGGCTTGATAAGCAACCGTAGATCAACCATGCTATCCCAGGTGACGTCGTACCGGCCAACAACATGTGACACCCAGTGGTGACTAGCCTAAAACAGCAGTCAACATCTTGCTTTTCTGTAAAACCAACCAAAAAACGATGCGTTGCCTCCTTTTCTCTCTTACCAAGATCGTCAATCCCATGTCCAGCAGCTGCCGCACGGTCTTTCCCAGTCTCTGCACTAATGGTCATCAAAAGGGGTGACTGGGTTCACACCATGCTCTTTCTGATTTTCATTTTTTTTCCAATTTTGAAAGCGTGTCGCGTCTTTTTTTCGAGCTTACCGAGCGCGTCGGTCACGTTCCAGTCGGACCCTAGGAGATGGCTCATGTCCTCGATGACCACTAGCACGGCATCGGCCGCCAAAGCATTGCTAAGCGGCCGTGAAACGTCGTTTTCCGCTGGTAGCCGCTGCGTGCGCGGCACCAGGTATTTCGCACCGACTTGATCCAGGCACATCACCGTCGTCACCAGGTCCATGACCCTAAAACACTGGATTCGCGCCAAATCGGCCTACATGGAAAAAAACCATAAAAACACGTCAATACGGGCGCGTCTTTCGACGCGTTTGCGAGCTTTCCACGTGTGCAACCACTCGCTTACCTTGTTGTAGCGCCTCAAGCGCGTCTGGAACGACCCCTCCGTGTCCATGTGATACACGCGACCGCGTGGCGATGCCGACAAAAAGTCTTGAATCAGGTCTGACGACATCTAAAATGGGAAAAAACGCGTCACGAACCGCGTCGGTCGCGTGTCGCCCGTCGTTTTTTACCTCTTCTAGCTGCTCAGTGCGCTTGGAAACAAGTTCAATCACATGGGCCGCAGGTAATCCGCCGCGCAACACTGTGTTTAATCGCTGATGACGCGTCGGTATGAAATGCATGGGTTGTGGTGTGTATGCGAGCTCGCTGCAGATGTCGTGCACGAGCACCTGACGTAAGCAAGTGAGAATCTGCCAAATAAAAAAAAAAAAACGAGAACCCAGGCAACAGTGCTCGCGCGTTAACATGGCATTTCATCAAATTTCACGTTTTCGCCATTTACTTGTATGGGTATCTTGTGTTTCTCGTGAAGCTGCTGGAGATCTTGCGCGAGGAACGTCGCCACTACACGCACGCCGAAAAAAAAGGTCAGGCTGGGTTCGTTGTTTCTTTGAAAGCAGATTTTTACCGTCTGCGACGCCCTGTTCTGATAGCGTGGCAACAGAAGACTTGAATAGTTGCTGCCTTTCGGGCGACCACGACACAAACACCTCGTTGAGTCTCGTCATCGAGTAAAAAAAGTCGGTGCCGGGGGAAAGAGAAGCGCATGAATTCAGCTACATCGAGCGGCATTTCAAAAAATTGGCCACCACAGCTGCGCCCGAGCGAAAACCGAGCAGCAGGCATAGCAAGACATGCGACGCGAGTCCTCCAGAGACAAAAAGATGCTATGACGACAAAGATCAGGCCCAATGTATCACGAGCAATCTCAAATTGAATGTATTTTTTTGACGTTTTTGCTTCACGTCGGATGAACTTGATTTGAGACGCATGAAGCTTACTGCTAAAATTTTAGGCTTCTGCCTTCGTACGCGCGTGCTGTGCAATTTAAATCAAGATCAAGAGAGTGCACGTCGAGAATTTCGCAAAATGGACAATTTTAATCATTTTTTTTTTTTTGGTTCATGAAATTGCAATTCTACTCGGCTGCCCACCCTGTAAACGAACAAATTCTCACCTTCTCGTTCAAATGAGCCCACTTTTGCCGCAAACTAATCGCTGGATGGCACGCTATGCCACGATTTGAAAATGACGAATTTTCCAAGGGGCATAGTCGAGAATTTGAAAATGGCCAGATTCAAGTCCTCGGATTGCCACGCCATTCAACCATATGGTAAAGCCCATCTCTTCAGCGATAAAAATGCACTAAAATCCGACTGAGTTTCGCGAAAAATGCAATTTGATCGATATTTTCGCCTCAAGGCCATCTCAACGAAAAATGCCTTGGGTGCCCTGAAACTAGTACCATCAGAAAGAGCGCGACGTGGCGCGTATGTGACTATCTGTGATCAGTGAAAAAAGATAAATTGTGGCAGAAATAGCGCTCGTCAAATATTCTTATGCATTTTGACGCGTCGTAAAAGCGCGTCAGTTTGGTTGGTCTTGCTCGATTTTTTGATTGAAATTCATGCATCTGGAGCATCTCTTGCTAATGGATGCTTTGGCGTGGCTCTGAAGCGCGTTTTTGCCGCGCTATGGCCATGGAAAGAAAAATCCAAAATTGGAACTTGCTCGTCAACGAGTAGATAGATTGCCCTCCTTTTTTGTCCTTTTCGCGGTTTCTCCATGCGGTGCATCTTGTGTGCAAGTTTGGTCCAACTATGAGGACCTGATTTTTCAATTTTTGTTTTGGAGGCTCGCCACGACGAATTTTCAATTTGCTGATGGCGCGACCCAACGACATTTGACAGCCGCAAATCAAGTCCCACCCGGTATTTGTGGCTCGCTGTTTCTCGTTGCATCGCATTTTGGGACCACGCGGCGCTCGACTGGGTCAGATGTAATTGACAAGCGTCAAGCAGCAGCTATTTCTAGAACAGTTCTAGCAGAACGTATCTGGGTGGCCCCAAACTCGGACCATTTGATGACTGTCACCCTTCTCTCCACATTACACCAAGTGATCCTTGGCCATCGTGTAGTATAACTTTTAAAAAAGATCGACATGGTTCAGATTTTGGCAGCAATTTCGTTTTGGAGGTGTCAAACGCGTCTGTTTTTCCGCACCATTTGGAGACCCTGGACAAGCAGGAAGGCTGTTTACGAACAATGGACGCTTAGATTCTTAAGTACAAGAGAAAATCTCCAAGAAGTCAGATTTAGGCAGGCAGCGTCATATTGAGCGCGTCCAATGCGCCGTTTACGCGCTATTTCGCGCCCTTGTACATGCACGGAGACAACTTGCGGTCGATGCAACCGCCGCTGCACGCGACCCGCCGAGAAATGACGCGCTTTTGACACGCCTTTTCCCCAAAAACAATGATGTAAACGACCATGCCAACCCTTTTACAATTTTTTTTTTTTTTGATGTAAACGATTTATTCAAGATACGAATAAAGCTATGATGGACATGTGTTTACGAAGAAACAAGGGTGTTGGAGGTTGGATGGTGTGGGTTAGAAGATGGTGAAGAAGCAGCGTCTTTTGAGCACAACCAAGAGCTTTATTAAAAGCTTTAGTTGGCCTTGTTGCGGCGCTGGTCACGCTCCTCGGCGATGGTGAGCTTGATACCCTTGCCCTTGGGGAGGGAGATGTAGGGCTTGTTGGACTCGCCAATGACGAAGACGTTAGAGATGCGAGTGGCGAAGGTGCGGTCGAGGGAGTCCTTGACGTGGACGATCTCGAAGCCACCAACGTGACGCTCACGGTGGACGATGGTGCCGACACGACCAATGTTACGGCCGCCGGTGATCATGACCAAGTTGCCAACATCGAACTTGATGAAGTCAAGGATCTTGTTGTTCTCCAAGTCGAAGCGGACCGAGTCGTTGACGGCGATCAAGGGATCGGGGTAGCGCATGGTGCGGCCGTCGTGGGTGGTGACGTAGGGGATGCCCTTGGCGCCGACCAAGACCTTCTTGACCTTGCAGAGCTTGTACTTGGCCTCCTCATCGGTGATGCGGTGGATGGCGAAGCGGCCCTTGGTGTCGTAGACGAGACGGAAGTTCTCGCCGGTCTTCTCAATGGAGATGACATCCATGAAGCCAGCGGGGAAGGTCGAGTCGGTGCGCACCTTGTTGTCAACCTTGACAAGACGCTGCATCAAGATAGACGTCACTTCACGGCCGTTCAAGGCGTACTTGAGACGGTTGCGCAAGAAGATGATCAAGGGCAAGCACTCGCGGGTGCTGTGGGGGCCAGAGCTGGGCTTGGGAGCATAGCTAAAAAGAAATAAAAGAAATGAAGAAGACAATGAGCAAAAAATGCAACATGAAAAAAACAAGTGCACACTTACATGCCCAAAAGCTTGTCCAACATCCAGTGCTTGGGGGCGCTGAGACGCTTCATGTGTTTCTTAGGACCACGCTAAAAGAAAAAGAAGATAAAAAAAAGAAGGGGTCAACGGGGACGATCCATCCAATTCATTCATCCATCCATCCAGCATCATCAAGCACGCATCCATTGTTTGCAAGTCTACACAAGTGTCCATGCGATCGATGCGAATTGCTTTGATGCTGTCCATGAGCTTTTTTTTTTTTTCATCGACTTACAGCCATGTTTAGAGTGACGTATCTAAGAGAAAAGAAAAGGAAGGAACAGAAAAGAGAAATGCGCTTGCCCGCTCGTTCAAATATACGCAGAAAAAAAAAAATTGTATCCCCGGACCTAGTCGGAGACGAGAAGTAAGCCCGGACCGTCGTGGCTTGGCCTTTTTTTTTTTTTTCTTTTCTTACTTTTCATGCATCCCAATTGGCTGTTTGCCTTTAATGCCTTCAGAAATCCGCAAATGCCGGCGAGCACGAGGCGTGCGCCCCCTTTAACTCCTCTTGTCATGGCCAAGTTGGCCAGGAATAACCCCAAAGGAGCCATGAAAGCAAAAATGACGCGACCCAAGGGGGAAAAGGAGACTTTAAGCGTAGGGAAAGGATGTTAGAAACTTTTTATTTCGCAATTAGGGTTGGATGGAAAAGCGAACAGAGGAAACGGAATATGTTTAAAATATGTACAGCCGGGCAATTGGCCAGCAATTGGGCGTTTTTTTGCTCTTTTTTTTTTTTTTTTCAATGCAGTCGCTGTTTGACTGATTTCCAAAAGGAAGCCTGTCGTTTGAGTGAGAATTTCTTTTCTGTTTTTTCGTTTTGAGCAAAATGATGGTGGTGGTAGTGATGGTGGTGATGCATTGTGCGCATATCGGGCATGGAGGACTTTTGGCTCAGATCGGGGACCTGTGGCAAGGGATCTCTTGGCGGAGGGGTCTGAGGGGGTGTGTACGGGCGAGGCAAGGCAAAGGTGCTTGCTCCATGATGCGATGCGGCCGCAAAAGGAGGCAATTTCGCGTCGTCAAAGGATGACCAGGACAGGTACGATTGGACGGAGCAATCCGTGGAGGAGGATGACGTGCGTGGATGCAATGGGGCGGATGGCGACGACGGTGACGACGATGAAACGACGGATGCCGGCGGGGACATGAGCATGAGGGTGGGTGACAAGGGAGGGTGATGCATGGACGCGTGCTTTGACACGCGTAGCAGGAGCTGGTCGCGTTCCTGTGTGATTTGGGCGAGCATGTCCTGGTGGTCATCCAATTCCAGGCGCTGGAGCTCCACCTGCGCGTTCAGGAGGTAGTATTGTTGCTCGTAAAACGACGGAGAAGCCGAAAACGATGTCTCGCGCCCTTTTTTGCATGCCAATGGCGGATCCTCTTTTGGTGGCAATGGCGGCTGGCTTGCACGCTGGCCCAATTTCAACGTGTCCTCCATGGTCTGGATGAGCTGCTGCTGGTTGCTGGCGAGCGATTTGAGTGCTTTTGTCTGGAGTCGTTCTTGTTCGAGATCGTGGACAAAGCGAGTGACCATCCACTGCGTGCCACGCTCACACGCCGACAATTGGTGCGTCAAATCGTCAATCAGCCGCTGCTGGCCCATGTTTTTTTGCGAAGCATGTCGGTGGTACGACGCAATGATTTCGTCATAGTCGCATTCCTCGTCCGATATCTCATTTTCGTCGCATAAGCCGGCCCAATCGGCCTCGTCTGTCATCGCAGAAAGCCGTGCGCGCAGGTCGTCGCGCTCGCGCGTCACAACATCAAGCTGCTTTTGCAATTGATCGTGCGAAATGCTGCTTGTTGCTGTGTTTGTGCCTGTTGACGTCGTCGTTGATTGGTCAAACCGGTGCCGCATCGACGCGACACTGCCTCGTTTGGGCGGCGTTGTGGTCAGTGTCCTTTGCAATGTCGATGCTGGCGCGACCGGCGCGCTCTGCTGGCCACCATTGGCCGATGACGCACGCGCCATGGTCGTCCCACCGGAGACTGGCTGCTGCAGTTGGCTTTGTTGGTTCAAAGCCGCAATCATGTCTTGGATGCTCATGATTTAGGGATAAAAAAAAAGAAAAAAAGAGACTGAAAATGATAAAAAAAAAAGACGAAAAACTCTGAAACGAGTGAGAGTATTCGTTGGAATTAACAGCTTATTTATATGCCGCGCCAGCCAAGGTTGATGATTGCCTTTTAGGGTCGGCATTGTTGCCGTGCCAGTGTCAAAAAGGACAATCGGCCTCCTCAATGCCCCCTCTTTTAGCCTCCTTTTTTTTTTCTCTCACTTATTCTTTTTTTTTTTTGCGCAAATGGGCATCCGGTGCTCCTGTGTTGGGTCCCCGGTCTTTTCGAGCTCGGGGGCAGGTGGTGTGAATAAGGTGCAGCTTCGTCGATGCGCAAGCAAATATGATCGTGTGGGTCCCGTTTGGCATTTCTTCTCCTTTTTTTTTTTTTAGTTCCCCTTTGTGTTGTCAACAAGGAGCTTCCATTTACAACTCATAATAAAATTTGAAGCATTTGACTTGTCAAGTTGCAAGGAGCACCTCGTTTCATCAACGTCTCTTTAACAAAGGAGCGTGTTGAATCACGGATGATTGTTCTTTTTTATTCTACGCACACGAAATTCATCCGCCTGCGGCCCGCTTCATCCCTCTTTTATTTTTGTGGTCGCTTGCTCATCCCCCCCTCCTTTTTCAATGTCGTCGTCAATTGGATGTTGTTACACAATCAAATGGAAAAGAAGGCGATTTTCCAGCGTCATCGGCACCCAAAACCGGTGTGCACGACCGCCCCTTGGATTCATGCAATTGCTTTTCCCAATTTAGGCATGTCAACAAGTGCGAGCGCGGCGCGGCTCATTTCATTTGACGGTTTAAGCTTTTTTATAATAGGAGAGCGTGGGCTTGGATGCGTTTTTGCCGCGACAACTTGAATTGACCAGGCCAAGGCCAAGGCCGTGGCGCTTGATGACCGAAAGAAACTTGCTTTGGCCGGTCTGTGATCGAGATAAAACTTTATGCATGTCATCCGCCATAGGATGGAAGAAGAAAAAAAAAAGGGAGGGCTGGAAAAGTGGCTCCCCATTGAGCCGCGTTCTCGCTGAATTTGGCCTCTCTTTTGCCACGACAATTGCATGCTGCGTGATCGGCGCTGCGTTTAAAGAGCGTGGGTCACCTTTGCGACGCGCATGACCGGGCACAGGCCGCTGCTGATCACTTGCCATTTGTCGATCATGGACGGATATGGGCGTTTTTTTTTTCGTTTGTTTTTGCCTATTGCAATTAGCCGTTTCAATTGCATAGCGAGCATCATTAGCAAGGAGAAGCAAATGGGTGTTGGAGAGCCCTTGGGTTGGGTCATGCTGGCGTGCATCACTTGCTTTTTTTTTTCTTTTTTTCTTTTTTTACTGTTTTTCGCGTCGTTTATAAAAAAAAAGTGGCAAAACTGAGCTGTGGTGCACACGCCCAGCAGCATGACGGGCCCAGCGTTAAGGCAAAAGGGAGGCCCGTGAAAGTGGCCTTGGTGGTCAAGGGTTGCATTGCATCACATCATGGGCCTTTTTGGCGTCATTGGGCAAAAAAAAAAAGGGCCAATTTTTGTAACCCCGGCGGGCTTTCAAAGCTCGCTGCATTGGCCTGAGGAGCACAGGCACCTTCCCCCTGGTTTTCCCCCTCTCTCCCTTGTTATTTTTGCATGTCTTTTGATATCGAGTGGGGCAAGTTGGACGACGAGCTTGCGGGGCACGTGCAGCAATTTCTCAACCGGCATTTCCAGACTATTAACAAGCCGTCGTATATTGGCGACATTCATGTCACGTCGTTTGGGTGGGGCACAACGGCACCATCCGTGGAGATCATCGATATCACCGACCCATTTCCCGAGTTTTATGAGCCAGACGACGAGCAAGACGACGAATTAGATACCCCGAAGCCTCTTTCACCTGAAGAGCAGCAGCAGCAGCAACAACAACAACAACAACAAGCGGCGGCAGTGGCCGGCAGCGTACGGTCTGGCTCTGTAAGGGCGCCACCAGGTAGTGTTGGCGGTGAAACGCGTGCACGCGCGCCTAGCGACGTGTATTTTGATTCCATGGATCGCCAACAGCAGCAGCAACAACAGCAGCAGCGGATCCAATTGATGAACGCGTTCCATCGTTCACCGCTTGTGGCGCCGCAGCATCCGTTTAGCAGCAACCTGTCGACCCCTGGCCTGTTTTCCCCTGGCGCAACATCGCCCACACGCACAAGCATGTACATGGACCGCGCGCCGCCCATCAGCGACCACGTCCAGGACTGGATCGACGACGAATTGCTCAACAGTGGCCATTCGGTGTCGTCGGCACGGCCATCCATTGCGGCGGCGTCCACAGGAAAAGAAACAGCCTCCAATGCGGCTCCCCCACCACCGCCATCCGCCATTGACCCTGCAACACGCCTCGATTTCCAATCGCATCTGCTCATTTCCTACAAGGGCGACATGAATATGACCATTTTGACCGAATTGCGCATGAATTACCCAAGCATGGTCTTCATGTCCCTGCCTATCCAGCTCAAGGTCCGCTCCGTCGAATTCGAGGCCACCGCCGTCGTCGCCTACATTCAGAGCATGCGTCGCGTCTGTTGTTCCCTTCTTGATACAGACGACGATGAGATCTTTCGCGGCAAGGACGTCGTTGGATTAAAAAGGTAAATTGAAATCACCAGGAACGCGTCGAGAAATCGCCAGGTTCTCTCTCTCTCTCTTGCGTGTTTTCATCGCCCGATTTTGCCTTCCAAATGGCTCAATCGCTTCTCACTGCGCCCTATTTTTAGTCTTTTGCGCCAGGTGCAGATCGAATCCGTGGTGGGTGATAAACAGAAGCATGGTAAGGGTCCATATTAAATTACAGGGAGAAAAAAAAGGGGGGTGGATGGGCAGTGGCCACGGGACCGAGCGCGTTCTGACACACAGTCCTTGTTTTTTTTTTGAATGATTATCGTGCAGTCCTTAAAAACGTTGGCAAAATCGAGCGCTTCATTCTCGAGCAGCTGCGCAAATTGCTTGACGACGAGCTCGTGTTCCCCAGCTATCAATGCTTTGAGCTGGGATAGACTCGCTATTTAGATAAAAAAAATTAAAACTAAAAATCCATACAATCTATAATTCTGCCAAGGCCAAGCATTTTAGCATGGTTGTTCGTAACACAGTTTGCTAGCTGCGGCTGTCAGGTTACGATGAGGGCCCACCCGGTTGACGGAGAACCACCGCGCGCCCCAAAGAAAAAAAAAAAAAAGATCCGACGTCGATGAAGATGTTGGCCAATGATGCGAGTTCGCTGATCGCGAGCTAGGCGACAATGACAGGTCGATGGACGTTTGGTTTCAATTGCCACCCCTTCTGGCGCCTCGCTTGTTGGTCGATTTGGCGCCTTAATTAAAAAAGGACCCATTGGACGATTCCAAGCTTTTTTTAATCTTGAATGGCCTTGCCCCCTGGCCCTCACCGCTCATGGCTCATTATCACGAGGGCCAAAAGGGACCCTTTATGTTTTCAGGTCGCACGATGTGAACTATCTGTGCCCTTGGAGTGCAGGAAAAAAAAACATAAAAGCTGTCGATCTATTTTTATCATTATCTGGTTCTGGACTTTAAAGCATGAACAATGGGCATCTCAATGGCATGGCCCCCGTTGCTCCGCTATGCCCAAACAGGAAGTTTGGATTGTTTCTTTTTGTTTCGGCGAACAGAAAGTTATTTTTTGCCCTGCACTCCCCCTTTTTTTATCTTTTTTTCTCTTTTCTTTCAAGTTTTCCGCCTCTCACTTGTTGTCATGGTACGTTGTCAAGACGGCAAAGCAAAGGGACTGGGAGAAAAAAAGAAAAAGGGGGAAACTCGGCACACAATGGATAGTGCGACGTAGCAGAAACATTGGTTTTGGGCGTTTTTTGACGGACCGTGCGCCACTCACCGGGTCACTTTATTTTTTCTGCCTTAGTCGTCTATGGAAAAGGCTGCTGCTGAGCGAGGCCCCAAGTGGAAGTCTGAAAACGTGCGTGGCCACAGCTTTGATTACTTGGACATGGATGATTTTTACGATCCGTCGTGTATGACGCGTATCAGCTACCTCTTCATCTATGTGATTGTGATCAAATCGTTCCTGGTGTACGTGGCCGATGCCTATTCTGCTGGTAAGACCCTCCCCCACACCCATTAAAGGTTGAACTTGTCAGAAAACGCTCACTGTCCCTTTTTTAAAATAGTGTCCTTGCTGGTCATTGGCCATCAGAGTAGCACGTACAACATCGACCCTGTGATTCCGACGCATATTTCAAAGTGGATTTTCCTGGCGTGTATCATCATGTCGTTTTTGCTCTTGGTTTGGGACGTTTACAAGTCCAAAAAGATCATTCGATCGCGCGACATTGCATTGGCCTTTACATCGGTGATTGCGAATCGGTACTACTCGCTGCGCGACTACCGGTACCACAGCCTGTTTGTTCGCATCAACAAGTCGCGCAAGCGGATCGACAGCTATGCGTTCTTTGTCTTTTTCACGCTAAAGGGCTGGAAGCGTCTGTTGCTTGCCGAGGCGCCGCGTCAAATCATTAACATTGTCACCTTGCAGGCCCTCGTGCCCAATTGGATCCAAATTGACAGTGGCAACATCTCACTCGACAACAGCGCCCTTGGCCGCGGATGGGTGCAGCAGCTCTTGACCATTTCCATGGCCTTTTCCGTGCTCGTCTTTGCCATCTCGTTCTTCCTCGTGGCCATTGCAAGCTTCATGTACATCCCGCTGCTGTGCCACATCCAAGGCAACTTGAAGGAATACGTTTGCCACAAGGTCGACAAAAGGTAAGCGACAAAAAAAAAAAAAAAAAAACGAAATGCGACACGCTTTCTTTGCTTTTACTTGGCAATGGCTCACCTGCAACGCAACTCTTCCCGTTCAAATTAGAATCGAGGATCTGCTGCAAAAGCACGTGCGCCGTCGCCAGATGGGTCTTACAGTGCGCCAAAAGAAGCGCCCCGCCAAGCGCACCAAGACAATGGCCGGCATGAAACCGACGCTGCCCAAAGTCGATCTCGAGGAGGAGCCGGTCAACACGCCTTTCCTGTCACACCCGTACCAACCTGCCGCTTATTACGACGACAATGCCAGCGATTATGTGTCCCTGACATCCAATGCCCAGCCATTTGGCTACTCGAGCCCCAACCTGGGCCACGCACCTCCCCCCATGCACGGCTCACCGTACCAGTATCATCCGGGTCGCCCCACGCCACCCCCTCACTCGTATTACCACCAAGGTTATTAAGGTCTCTCTCTCTCTCTCTCCTTTTTCTTTTTTTTTTTTTTCGTCACATGCCCTTGTAAATATCGCCCAAAATCCAAGCCCAGCCTTGTCATTTCCTTTGTGTAAAGCCAACATTTAATAAAAGTCTTCATGCTCCATCCTTCATCAGGCAGAAAACGACAGGTACATCCATGAAAAGAGGACGTTCCAGCGGCACATGCGTGCACAAAAGGAAGTCCTGGTGCGCTTCATTTTACTGTAATGGTGCAAATGTCACTTCAAACGAATGACAATTTGATGCACCAGAGCTGAATTTGTGACATGTGTCATCTCTTTTTGTCCAGGCTGACCTAGGCAAAGTTAATACCTCGATGCCACAAGTCAAATCGAGTGACAGGTGGCCGCGCGAACAATGCGGGTATGCAAATTTCAAGCGATCGAATGCAAAAGCAAACGAGAAAATTCGTGCAAATCCGATCTTCTAGCTTTTCAAGCCCAATAATCGTCATTGAATCTTTAAAAACAACTTTATTCCAACCCTATGCAACATAAAAAAATAAGAGAGAAAAGTATAATACACAAATGAAGTGCGCAGCAGCCAATCTACCAGAACGCGCACCTAAAACAGCAAAAAAAAAAAAAAAAAAAAAACCGTGTGAGACGATCTAACTCAAGGCAGTTTGTCCCAAGTTGAGGAGGCTTACCAGCCAATGTAGCACTGGCAGAGATTTTCGAGCGATGTGGCCTGCTGGATGAGCTTGTCGACCTGTGTGGGGATGTCTAAGGTGACGCGCGGGTTGAAATCGCGGCCGGTGAGCTTGTTGGACACGCGATTGACGACGGCGACGGCACGCGTGTTGAGCATCTCTGGCTGACCCGCGTTTTCTACGCGTAAAAAAAATAGTGAGCGACATCCAAGCCGCGACCAGGGCAAACGGCCGTTTTTTTTTTTTTTTTTCTTTACCATTGGCGACGGCTTCGACTTCGATGCGATTGAGGCGACGGCTGACCGAGAAGTTGCGATGGCCATCTTCGGCAAGATCCTCGCTGGTGGAGCGTTCGAGGCCACGGAGGCGATCATCTAAAGTCAAAGTCAAACGAGAAAAAGGTTAAACATCACTCTTTTTTTTTTTTTTTTTTTTTTTTTTTTTTTACTCCTCTTACCACCGCGTGTTTGTGCCGGGCTTGGATTGGGATTGTTGAGCAGGCGCCAATTGATCAATGGGTCGTAGACAAAGGCTTCGAGGACGGCCATGAGCGAGTCTTTGTTGTCGCGGAGGACGCGCATGACATTTTCGCATGTAATGCGGAAGTTGCCCTCGATGCCTGAAACCTCCATTGCCTTGACGAGCATGCGTGTGAGGCGGAAGGGGATCTTTTCGGGGAACTTTTCGCGGTGCATGGCGACCTCGAAGCAGTCGCCATAGTCAATGTGGATGATTTTGCCTGTGATGCGATGCAGCATGAGATTGGACGGGTGGCGGTCGCCCAGGCCGAGGATATAGCCCACCATGGACATCACCGCGAGCGATCGGGTATAATTGGTCCGGCGGTCCAGCCACGCCTCGGAGTTGCGGCTCTTTAGCCACAGCACGCGGTACAGATCCTGGCCACTCGTCTTTTCAAACGCGAATTGGAACACCTCGACCTTTTGCATCACCGTCAAATTGTCATAGTCGGGCGCCATCTATTCCCAAGTAAAAAGAGAGGGTGAGCTTTTCTTTTTTTTTTTTCCCTCGTTTTTTCAAAAAAAAAACTTTTTTTTTTTGACAAACCTGAAGCATGAGGCGGTGCTCAATGTTGAGGAGGATCTTTTTGCTGTCGCGATAGTCCCTGATGAGTGCGTGGAGTGTGTCTGTGTCTGCGAACCAGCCGATGAGGCCCGAATTGGGGGACAGCGGGATGGCTGGCGAGCGCTCAATGTTGAGATGGCGTTTGAAAGTCTCTGAATCGTTGTTGAGGAGCGTATTGACGAGGCCAAAGAGCTGCATGAGGCGCTCGTCCTGGCGCAGGTCCTCGTGGCCCTTTAGCAGGTACATGTAATCCTTGCCGTCTGAGCCCAGCATGGTGAGTTGGCGTGGGCGTTGCTTTGACGCGATGACGGACAGGTTTCTGTTGAATTCGGTGATGCGGACGATGGGCTCGCCGCTGCGGTAGTAGCCGGGGACGCACAATTCGAGGTTGCGTGCTTCGAGCAGGCGCGGCGAGATGTATTGCAGCTCGAGGCTTGTCAATTGCGGCAATTGGCGCTGGATGCGCTTGAACACCTGGTAGTACAACTCCCAAGCCTGGTTCAAATTGTTCAAATCGAGGGTGTCGCGGTAGCGGTGGCACCAGTCCTTGGCCTCTTGCAAGTCGCGGCCAAACGCCTGGACAAAGGACTCTTCACGCATGGTCTCTGGCCCGCGGTCCAGCATCTGGTGCAGCGGCTCGAGCGTTGCAAACATGGCCTCGACATTGCGGTCACCAAAGTATAGGCGTGATGCCTCCTCGAGGCCCTCGTGCCACATTTCGTGCCAAAGGATGGCGACGCGGATGAGCTCTTGGCTGACCATGAGTGCCTGGAAAGAATTGGACGGTATTAGCTTTTTTTTTTTTCTCTTTTTTTATTTTTTTCTCATTTCTCTCATTTCCCTCATTTTGCACTTTTTGCCTCTTTTTTGCTCTTTTCCTTATTTCCCCTCTTCCCCCCCCCTCACTCCCATTTTATACCTGATCGACCAATGTGGCGCTGTGCATCCTCATGCGATCAATGATGGCGAATGTGGCGCGTTTGCGGGGCACGCTCTGTGATTTTGAGGCGACGGTGAGGGAATAGACGAGGGCTTGTGGGTGCTCCTTTCCAATGTCGATGAGCAATTGGTGGATGAGGAGGCGGACGGTTGTGTTTGGCGAATGGATGCGTGCAATGAGCTGTGGGATGACCTGGAGCCAGACGTCGATGCTGATGGTGCCGAAGCCTTCGCTGACGGCGGTGCTGACCTCTGCGTGGTGGCCGTATTTGAACCACAGGGTGAGCAGGCGCAATGTGTCCTGGAGGGAGTTTTCTTTAGAGAGTGAGATGGAGCGGAAGAAGCCCTGGACGGCGGGGACGACGTGATGGGTGAAGACATGCTGGGGCAATGGCTGGTCCTGGTGCAATTTCTCGTGGTAGTCGATGATGTCGAAATTGATGAGGCCCCATGCGTGCCAAGCCTTGTGCCATCGCTGGTCGAAGCGTGTTGCCAGCAAAAACGAGCGCAAAATGTCGGGGATGGTGTCTTCTGTCAATTCGTACGACATGGCGCGTTGCCATTCGCCCTGGCGCAAATAGCAGCGCGCGAGCAAGCGTGTATACTCTGCGCCATCCTCGGAGAGGCGCGACGAGTCAATGGGTAAGGAAACAGCCATCTCATCGGGGTTCAATCCGAGGTCGTTTGTCTTTTGTGCTGTGAAATCGCGTAGAATCGTGAGTGCGCGTGCCTGGCCGTCTTGATCATGGGCGGACGAATGCCACAAGTGCTTGAGCTGGGCATAGACGATCTTTGGGTGCGGGGTCAGCATGGCGGACACGTCGCCAATGGCGCCATCCGTGCCCAACAAGCTGCGCAATGTCTTTTCCGATAAAGTGAACCGGCCGCTCTTTCTGCATAAATTGGCGAATTTGATCCACATTTCCATGTCGTCTTGTGGCGAGATGACCATGGCACGTACGCGGACGATGCGCTGCCAGACCTCGACATTGCGTTCGCAACCTTCGAGACGTTTCATCCATGTGCGGCGGATCACGCGCTGTTTGTCCAGGTCATTGGCGCTCTGCTTGTACGTGATCATCTCCTCAAGCTCCGCAAGCATCTGCACACGCACGACAATCGCGTATGCTCGATTGTAACTCTCGCCCAAGAGAGCAGTGAGTTCTGTATCCAACAAATCGCGTGTCTTGTTGATGAAGGAGCGAGCTTCGGCGTAATGATTGCGATGGATGGCCAGGATGGCGCGGAAAAAGGTGCGATCGGGGCTCTCTGTCTTTAGAAGCGCGATGTATTCCTCCATTTGCTCCCATTGGCACAAACCCCAAGCAGCAGCAGCGGCAAAAGGAGCCATGTTCTTGCGATTCTCGTGTGGGGCGTGGATCCACTTTTCTTGAGCAAGTGTGGCCAATTGATCCCATTCACCTAGGGCGTGCAAGCATCGCATGCGTCCGAGAGTGATTTCCATAGAATTGGGTTGTTCACGTTGCTGGGCCTCGTAGGCATCGAGGGCGTCTTGATAACGATGCAATTTCTCGTACCATGACACACGGCTCTCCATGTTGAGTGAATCCTGGGCAAAAGTGAGGATACCCATGGCGGCGTCGGGCTGTTGCAACAGATTGTTGATGGACATGAGCATCTCCACAGCTTCAAATGATTGTTCCAGGTGGAATTCCGTCTCCTTGTAATGCAATGCCTTTGCATACGCGTGGCACTTTTGCGCATAGATGGCCAATGTACGAATGTCGATGGGCAACATCTTGTTATCGTGTTCCATGAATTCAGCCAGATGGAGCAGGATCTGGATGATCTCGGGCGGGATGTTGGGCGCACGCAGCGCCATTTCCAGCGATCGGACGAGTTCTTCTTGGTATTGGTCGTACAATTCGTTCCAGCATGACACAAACGCGGCATTGAACAGCTCACGCGCCAGTGGCGGGTAGTAGCCCGCGAGAAACACGCAAGCGCGCAACGCATGCGATGGCGATTGCTTGAGCAATTCCAGAGAAAGACGTCGGATCCATTCCATCCAATCTTCCTTGGTCGACCGCTGCGACGCCTCCCACGCCTTTTTCAGGTGCTGCTGATTGACCGGCTGCTTTTTCGCACTGCTCAAATCCGCCGATGGCGTCTCGTCACCCTTGCCCTCGCGATCGTCCAACGCCTTGCCAAGCTCTTGAGGCAGATTCTCGCCCTTTAGCACCTTGCCCACTAGCAATTCATAGTTGGTGTGCGTGATCCGGTGCTTGGTTAGCACCTAATGTCATTGGAATGAGAATTGGAGGTGAATTAGAGGTGAATTAAGGTGAATTTAGAGCAATTTTCACTCCTTTTTTTTCTTTTTTTTCTTTTTTTTTTTTTTTTTTTTTTTTTTTTTACCTTGTTCATGACCGGGATGAATTTGGCATAGTCCGGGCCGAGCTGGAAGATGAGGGCGCACAGCAGGTCCATAGCGGCCTGGCGCGACTCGGTGGGGAGAAAAGGAAGGACGCGGGCCAAGGGATGGATGATGCAAGAGGCATAGTCAAACATGCTGACCTTTTTGCATAGCGATGTGATGGTGGTCATGGACTGGCGGCGCACGGACGGCGGCGCGTCGGGCTTTTCAAAGAATTTGACAATGGCCGGGATGACGAGATGCATGTATTCTTCAATGTTGGCGCCAAAGACGTTGAATGCGTGAAAGACGCGCAAAGTGGGCTGGCGGCGCTCGGACGCGTCCGTGTCAAAGATCTGCAGCATGTGTGGCAGCAGGCGCGGCAGGTACACTTTGAGCTCGCCGTCCAATGCCTTGGCAATGGACTCGATCAACGAGATGATGGTGATTTGGATGGCCGAGTCGGGTGTCCAGAACTCGTCAATGAGATCAAAAATGTCCTTTAGGTAGTTGCGGATGTGCTGCTTGACAATGCCCACCAATTCGCTCAATTTGTGGAAATACGATCCCAGCATGTTGGGCGTGCATGAGCGCATCAAAGACAGGAACCCAGGAATCACCAGCGGCAAGAATTGCACCACCTTGAGCCCCAAAGTCTTGAAAATCGACATGATCGCCTCAATCACAGGATAATGATGCTGGCTGAGCGACGGATCGCGCAGAATCTTCATCAGCGAGTGCATCACCACCTGCGGATAATAATCCTCGGACGCAGGACCAACACCCGTCATCAGCAGCGTCACATCATTGCTCGTCAATTTCGGGTCCGCAAGCGCCTCGCTCGTCCCGTCGGACGCATTCATCTAAAGAAAATTTGAAAAAAAAGCGCGTCAGCGTCATTTTTCTTTTTTCTCTTTTTTTTTTTTTTTCCTTGTTCCTCTTTCCTCCTCTTCCATTCGCCTCAATCCATCGACATTCATCCCGATTCATCACCATTTACTCTCAATTCCTCAAATTCACTCCCAATTCCTCAAAATTTCACTTTCAATTCTTCAAATTTCACTCCCAATTCCTCAAATTTCACACAGTCTCCAATAAAAGGGCTTACTCTGTGCCGGTACGGGTCGAGCGCGCCGAGGATGCCCATGAGCTTGACTGTTTCGCGGCGGATGGACGTGTTTTGCTCGGTCTTTAGGATGGAGATGAGGATGCCGAGGAGGGCGGGGTATTTGGTATAGGGCTCGATGACGAATCCGGTGTTGGAGGCGAGCTGGCCGAGGGTCTTTAGGGCGGCATCGCGCTTTGCGCTTGAGCTCTGGTCCTGGAGGGTGTCGATGATGAGCAACATGAGCTCGTCGAGGTGCGGGACCATGTCTTCGCCGCTGACGGCGGCCAGCTCGCCGAGGGCGCCCAGGACGGCCGACACGACGCCGGGACTCGCGTCGCGCGCGCGTGGAAGGAGCACCTTGAGAATTGGCTCAATGTACGGCTTGGTCAGGCGCTGGGCGGCGCCCACGAGCAACGAGATCAAGCGGGCGGATTCTTCCTTGTGGCGGCCCACCGCCGAGTACTCGAGCTCCGTGAGCAGCTGGATGAGCGTCTTTCTCAACGACGGCATGACATACGCCGGGTTGTACGTCGTCAGGCGTCCAATGATGATAATCGCAATCTCGCGAATGGCAAATACTTCGTCATTGAGCGCAATAAACAGCGAACGCACATTGTCCGCTTGCGCAAGGTGCCGGTCAAATCGCACATCCAGCGACGAAAGCACTGTTTCGCGAATATTCGCGTCCGGGTCGGCAATGCCCACCGTCAGAAGCTTCTCAAGCACTTCCCCCACGACTTTGATCGCGTGTGCGCTCGTCTGATTGCAGATTGGGTCGCGTACAAACAATTGGCAACATGTGATGGCCGCCTCGCGTCGGATTTCTGGGTGATCGTCGTCCAGATAATTCACAATGCATTCGCGCACAAATTCGTTGAGAACGTGGCCCGAAAAGTCAAACGACCCGAGCGTCTTTAGCGCAAGCGCAATCATCCCATTGTAATTGCCATCGCCCGTCACACCGTCGCGTTGCGGACGATCCACAGCCTGGAGCATCGCGCGATTCGTTGGCGCACCCGGTTGCTTGTATGGCTGCCCACTCAATGTGATGGAAATCACGTTCAAAAGCCGGTCTGAGAAAGAAGGAAAGCGGTCAATTTTATGCCGCCCCCTGTTTTTTTCTTTTTTTTTCTCTTTTTTTTCTCTTTCTTTTCTTTCTTTTCTTTTTTTTTCTTCTCTTTCTTTCTCTTGTACCTTGGATCACGGGTGCCAGAGGCTTGATGCGGTCGGCAATGTTGCTAAGCGCAGCGACCAATGGCTCGGAAAGGCCGCAATGGAACATCAAATCGAGCAAATCGTGCATGTACTTTGTGAGTGCCTGGCCAACGGCTGTCGCAAGCATACTGATGCATACAAACACCGAGTTTTCAATCTCTTTGCGCTGACGCCTGATTCCATCATTCGCCATGAAAAAGAGAAATGAGCGTGTTTTTTTTTCATTTTTTTCATTTTTTTTTTGTGTTTACTCTTTCAGCATCAGGGTTTCCTTGATACAGATGAGTGTCGCGTCAAGGTAAGGGCCCATGTTGCTCTTGACCTGGATGGCCACTTTGCCAATGGTGATGAATGCTATCGAGAAAAGAGAAAATTAGCAACATGGAGGCGAATGCGTCGGCCGGATTACCATCGCGCTTGTCCCTGTCCTTGCGCAGCAGGCCCAATAGATGATTCATGGATTTGCGGAGGTACAGCTCTGCAAAGGTGGATGGGTCGTAGCTGGCCAATGTGGGTATAATGGCGACGACGGTCTTGCGGATGAGGACATCCCTGTAATCCTTGAATTTGAGCGTGTCGTCGCACACGTCGCGGTACATGTCGGTCATGAACATGCCTGCGTGCAGCAGCAGCTCGCGCATCACAAGCAGCGACCCGTGGATCGACTCGACGGTGCCGTGTCGCAGCCCATGCAGCACTTCTTGCCAGATGCGATTGTACCAAGTGCGTCGGAGCGGGGTCTCGCGCTGCTGCACAATATCCAGGCACTGGCTCAAGCAATTGGCCGCGTTCTCGCGAATCAATGGCCGCGAATCGCGCAACGCGAGCCACACCGTCTCAAGAATACGCTGCACATACGCGTAGATGAGCGTCGGCGCGTTGATCGCGAGCTCGCGCAGCACGAGCACACCCGCAAGGCGACTGCGCTCTACCTGCAGCCATTCGAGCGCGTGTTCCACTTGCGTGTCCACAAAATCGGCCGTAAAAGTCGACGTGCTCTGTGCCAGGCGGCCAAGCGCACGCGCCGCAGGAATCATCACCTGCGGGTCGTTGTACGGCAACATCAGACTCAGGTAGCTGTGATACCGGCTCGAATTGCCTTCGGGTTCAATGTCGATCAGCCGGTCTAAAAGAAAAGAAAAAAGAAAAAAGAAAAAAGAAAGAAAATGGCATAAAAACGACTAAAATAAGCCAATTCATCCCCCAACCCCCCTTTTCTCTCTTTTTTTACCAATGGCAATGATGGCGCCCAGCTTCTCGTGAATATCGCTGCCATGCGCCAATTCAAAAATACGCTTGTTGATGTCGTTGGTAAGACGTATGAGCGTATCATCCGACAACTCGCTTGCTGCCGTGGCCGCCTAGTGGAAAAAAAACGCCACAGTGAGTCGCTGTGCACCTCGTGGTGCATTGCTGCTTACCGTTTCACCTAGTTCATCGGCTGCTTTGATGCGTCGCTCTTCATGTCTATGGAAAAATAAAAAAAAAGTTATAAAAAAAGACCATTGGCAACGCGACAATGCGCTATTTACTTGGACTTTAAGTCGGTAAAAATCCGTGTCAGATTCTCCTGGCTATTTAATACAGCAGCATGCGCCATATTGCAAGACAAAAAAAAAGAGAGAAAAACGACAAAAACGAAGAAAAAAAAAAAAGAGGGACGGATTGAAGAAGGAAAAAGAGAAACAATGGAGGGAACACGGAGTCTGGCGTCGGGCCCTTGAATGTAAGGCAGCAAGCAGCCATTTCAGCCGCCGCCTGCCTTTTTAGGCCTTGGCGGCACCATGTTTCCGCCTCTTTGCACACCCCCAGAGCACGAATCATCGTGCCTTGGCCATGTAAAAGGCAAGATTCATGCTCATTTTGCACGTCTCAGGTTCTTGTCATCATCATGTGTGCACCATTGGCGCACCGAGATGACGGATGAGATAAAAAAGAAGCAAAAAGAGGCAAAAATGGCCAATCCAGGTTCCGTGGCCTCGGCCAACTCGTCCATAGCTCGTTTGTTGCTATGGTAACCAGAAAGACAGGGTCCAATATTAGGAAGGGGGATCAGCACGGCAAGCAAAAAGGCATAAAAGAGACAAAAAGGCGCGATTTTCTAAAATTTCGTCGAATTGCATTGTCATACGCGTTCCCCTAGGGCGTCATGGCTCTTTTTTTTTCGAGAATGGTGTTTCTAGAACGCGTCAGGGCTACTTCAAAGCGCGTCCGAATCCTAAAAAGCGCGTCAAGCTTGCTTTTAACCGCGTCCACAGCATAAAAGGCGTCGTACCAAGGGCTCCATGGACGTTGGCGAACCATTGCGGGAGTTGGGGGGCCGGGCTCAGTGATGAAAAGCAAGAACGTATCGACGTTTATCTTTCTTTTAGAGGAATGGATCGACAGGCTTTGGCTTCAAGAGAGGGTGGGGAACAATGCTTGGGTGTGGCTGTCAAAAAGAAGGGCAGAATGGAAAACGGAGCGACGAAACAGGCGAATCAGGGCGAAAAAGATTGGGCTTCAACCAGCATGCGAGTGTATCGCTCGTGTAACGTTCAGCCATACTTTTTGTTGGCGGAGACTGCAAAACGCAATAAAAAGGGGGAGGAAAAAAGGCAAGTGATCTTTTTTTTTTTTTCCTCTCTCTCTCACTCTTTTTTTTTTTTTTTTTTTTTTTTTTGTTTACACACTTTTTTCTTTTTTCCTTTTTCTTCTTTTTTTTTCTTTTTTGTTTTGTGCGATGGACGCTAATGGCCAGCCAATATATATTCCAACGTCGAGCTACGAGACAAGTGGCACGTGGGCGGGGCAGTGGGACGCGTCGCCAGGCAGCCAGGGCCCGCTAGACGACTTTTTGTTCCAAGAGGGAGGCCAAGGGTCATCCGGCTATGGTTCTGGAGCGCCTCTTGATCCAACGTCGTCACCCCAGGCCTTTTATTCGGCGCAAGACACCGTCTTTAGCCAACCTCAGCAAAAGAGCCCTGGACAGACGACACAGCAATTGTCTGACGCAGTGTCCAAGCTGGATATTGGCGAGCCTGTGTTTTCCATGCATGATTTACGCAAGCATCGGCCACATTTGAGCATGGACATCCAGCCATCCATCTCCATTACGGAACCCACGCCCGTCAAGACCATGGGCCATCGTCATTTCGACTTGCCGCCACCGCCACCCGTGCCTGCGTTGCCACAACAATACCAAGCGCAGCAACAACAGCATCAGCAACAAGTATCTTCTTCGTCTTCTCCTTCTCCTTCTGATGTTGCTGTCGCCATTGCTGCTGCTAATGCTGCTAATGCTGCCGCTACTGGGTCTCCTCATCCTGATTCACCTCATACACCGACAGATCATCATCAACAACAACAACAGCATCAGCAACAGCAGCAACATCAACAAATTCAACAACATCATCATCAACAGCAACCGCCATCGCCTATCAAGGACACCGAGGGGCCATTGGATGCTGATTACACGACAACGTCGCCATCGGGGACGCATCCAGCGGATTTGCAGCGCCAGATTGACCTTGTGGATCAATTTATTGCGAATCATACGAGCCAATTGGACCAACATGGGCTTTTTGATGGGATGGAGGGCACAGCAGGGCCGATGGCGATTCCTGGAGTAGGCGATATGCTCATGGACCCCATGTACGATGCCAATGACTTGCATCGCAGTCTCAGCCACAATGATTTGAATATAATGCTCATGCAATCGGCTGCAGATGGCACGAGCCACCATCATCATCCTCCTCCTCCGAATCCCTTGGAGTGGCTCAGCTCGTCGCCGGCGGGAAGCGACTTTGAACTGAGCCCCTCGATCCCTGCCACCACGCCCCCCGCAATGCCATTGAACACGATTTCCCCGGTGCTTCTTCCTCAACAAGATGTCGTCTTTGATCAAGTCTATCAACAGCAACAACCTTCGCTTCCTCAACAACAACAACAACAGCCACAACCACTTCCTCCCCAGCACCTGTCCACGCAGCATCTGACAACCGTCACCACGCGTCCACGCCGTGTATCCGAGCCCCCACGCGTCAGCAATCTCTTTGATATGTTTGATCCGTCGGAATTGACGTGGGCATTGCAACCCACGACCCCGGACTTGGCTATGTTCCAACAACAACAGCAGCAACAACAGCCACAGCAACAACAAGGACCACCACCCCCAGCCCAACAATTGTCGCCCACCTCCGCCTCGGCAACGGCCACAACCACTGTTCGTCGCCCTCGCAGCCACTCGGCATCCACCAGCCCCGCTCACAGCCCAATTATGGGCCCTACAGGCGCCGTCCAGCCGCCAACACGTCGCCGCTCAGGCTCCATCCGCCGCAGCAACAGCGCAAATGGGCAAAAAGGCGCATTCCCTTGCCCCTATGGCTGCGGAAAGGCCTTTTCCACGCAATTCAACCTCAATTCACACATGCGCTCACACACAAACGACAAGCCGTTCTGCTGCAGCATCTGTGGACGCGCATTTGCACGCCATCACGACAGACTCAGGCACGAAAAGCTGCATTCAGGCATACGCCCCTTTTCTTGCGGAAAATGCCATCGCTCCTTTGCACGCATGGACGCCCTCAGTCGCCACTTGCGCACAGAAAATGGTTGTGGAAGCACACGCGCAGGCTCTTCTTCTTCTTCTGCGGGACCAGGTCCAGGAAGCAACAACACATCGCCATCCGCCGCAACAGCCATGCAAGGCGCCGCAAACGCCTTTGCACCAACACCGTCGCCCCCTCCGCCGCCACATCCACCCGTCATGGATCTCAATTACCACCACATGGACCACCATCATCCGCAGTATAGACACCCGACCGTATGAAATCCCGTTTCTTTTCCCCCCCTCTTGCTGGCCATTCCCCCTTCCTTGTATGATACAATGCTATCTTTTTTTTTTCTTTCTCTCTTGGCTTGTTTCCTCTGCTGTATATACTTATTGTTTAATCCCTGTTCGTCATTAAATTTTGTTGAAAAAATCAAATCTTGATGCAAAGCCAGGATTTTTTAAAGGTTTTCTTCGAAGCTATCCATCCATCCAAGGGTGTACCGCACTTCAATACTGTAGAAGCAAACAATGCGACACGGTAAAAATGCTAGTCACCCAAGATAATTCAGTGCGGCAAACGGTGAAAAACGGATGAAAAGATTGCATTTTGCCCTATTTTGGAATGTCACATCGCAAAGAACAAATCGATGGGCCATCAAACAATAGTGGCCCTTTGATGCACGGCCTTGATTATCACTGATGGCAAAGTTGGTAACCGTGTGGACCGTGGTTGTCTGGAAAAAAAAACACGCAAAAAACACATTTTAGCAAAATGTCCAGATACTTCTTGCCCAGCCAGGCACCGCAGACCTCTGAGACGCTTCGTAAAGTGAAATGACGAGATGGAAACCACGAATAGGCCATATTTACAAGCCGTCCAACGTCGCTTGTGCTCGCCACGCTCGAAATAAAAAATCGACGTGACGAGCGTCCAAAACCAAAATCGAAAAATCAGGTTCCCAGAATTACCCCCAACATTACACACAAGATGCTCTGCATTGAGAAACCACGAAAAATGGCAAAAAAGAGAGGGATCCATCTACCAGTTGACAAGCAATGAGCAATTTTAGATTTAATTTCAACGGTGAATTGAACTGGAAAAACGCGCCCATAGAGTCACACCGACGCGTCCAATAGCAAGAGAGACACCAGGGGCATGGAATTGATTAGAAATTGGCGCGTGTAACTCGACGCCTTACGCGGATTATCACGCGTCGAAAATTCTATATGATTTTGAAACCGCGTCAAAAAGTCAAAAATGATCTTTTTTTCGGTGATCATCCACGTCCACGTACGCAGCGAGCCTCACTCTTTCTGACGAAGCAACTTTCAAGGCTCTGCGGCCAACCCTCGCCGAGTTCGCCTTGAGGTGAATATTCGCAGTTTTTTGCGATTTACGCGCCACCCAGTCAGCGGACCCCCTGTTTTTGTTGCATTTCTGTCGCTGAACAGCGGCCGTGGATTATAGGGTAGAATGTATAGCGATCTGAGGACTTAAATTTCATCGATTTCCAGTCCTCGACTGCACCCCTTGGAAAAATCGCCGTTTTTGAAAATCGTGGATTGCGCGTCATCCGGACATCGCAGCACCCTGCGCGTGGGCTCATTCGAACGAGCAACCGCGTATTAACTTGTTTAAAGTACCATTGTCCTTTTAGGTTGCACATTCATCGAAAAGACAACCGAAATACGATTTAAAAACTGAAATCGCTTTTTTCTCGGCAACACGTGTCTTGATCTTCATTTAAACGGCATGGGCAGACGACTGACAAGAAGCTGAAAAAAATTCAAAAAGCTTGCTGCGCAGCGACCTTGGATAAATTTACCCATTTTAGCGCCCATGCAAAAGTTGATTTTCTTCTCGTGGTCCCTAATCATGTGTTTTCTTTGCTTAATGTTATGTGTTGAGTCCTTTTTTATTATTCAATGCTTATAAAAATGCTTGGTGCGCAGGGGACGGAGGGGAGTGTGGCCAGGTTACAATCGCGATTTGGAGCGCGTCGCGTCAGTTGAGATTCCAAGTGGCGCACTTGTAGCGAATGTCCAGGTATTCCTTCTTCATTTCAGTCATGAGACACGAACAGCGGTTCACCTTGTCCATTTCTTCGCGGTAATCATCCTCGATCATGTACTGGAAACGAGATTAAAAAAAGAAAAAAAGCGCGTCAGGGACGCGTTTTGCAGGGTATGCGGCAATTGTGCGCGTTCATTTTCTTTTCTCCTTACGCGTTCCATGCGTTCCAATTGCGCCTTGGCCTGTTCCAATCGCCTTTCACATCGAGCTAATGGGAGGGGGTTGCAAAAACGATGAACATGGCCAATTTTTATCCATTTTTTTCTATTTTTCTTACTGTAATCCGAGAGCTTTGGTAGGTCGTTTTGATGTATGAGGGATTTGAGGTCCGAGCGGATGGGCGCCAGGTATTTTGCCTAGAAAAGCGACGTGTCAATTCACGCAAAAAAGTCATTGTTCACGGATTTTTGAAGAAATTTACACGCCATTCGTGCAGCAGGGTATCTTGGTCGTAGGGGTCCATCTCTTTTAGTCGCTTTTTGACCTGGGCCTGGTCGTACATTTTGCGCAATCCGTGCCACTCTCGCTGTAAACAAAAAGGCGATGAGTTCTCTTGTTTTTTTGCGCCCACATCATGTGCCTGTTTTTTTTTTTTTTCTTGCCTTGATCTCGGTCGCTTTTTCTTGCAGGCATTTTTCCGTGCGAATGGCGACCCATTCCCACTGGAGATAGCGCGTGTACGTGCGTAGAACCTCGCCGTCCGGCGGTGCCTCCTGAAATTCGAAAAAAAAGCAATGGTCAACCCACGTTCGCTTGATTTTCACTCATTTTCATTCGTTTTTGGATACCTTGGCGGCTGGCTGTGTGAGTATGTCCTTGGTTGCCGTTGGGCGCGTCACTATTCTGTTAGTCAGTGGTGAGAGGGACAGGCGTTTGGCGGGGTATGGGTGTGGTGGCGGTGACGCGTGGCGTTTTTTGCTGAGCAAATAGCTTGGTGAGTTTTTTACATAGTAGCCCGGCGTCGAGGACGAGCTGCCGTCGCTGGTCATGGCGTGTGAGGGGGGGGGGAACGAGCAAGCAAGGGCGAGGGAAATAGCAATCAAAAGGCAAAAAGAGCCCAAAAGGGCGCAAAAGTAGGGGCGCCGGCTGAAATGGGTGGCCCCTCGCAGGTGGCTGGGCTGGCCAAAATGACCCCCCGCACTTGCCCAAATTCATGCTTTTCCCTATTTTTTTTTTTTTTTGTTTCTCACTTTTTGTTTCCCCTTTTCCTCCCCACTCCTTTCACTTACACTATGCTTCGACGCTTGTTGGCCCAGCGCCAAGCGCTTTTGACGCCTCGTTCCGTGCCGCAGCGTGCCTGTGGTATGTGCGCTTTGCTTCGCCGTTGCATGCTTTGTTAACTTTTTTCCTTTTTATTTTTTTGTTTTCCAGGACGCTTTTACACGACGACAGCGACGCCAAAGCCTGCGACGGACAAGAAGCCGTTTATTCGTATGAGCCACCCGACGGCCAAGGTGGCGGCTTATAACCACCAGCTGTCGGTGGCGCTGCGCAAGCGCCAAAAGAACGTGTTAAAGGACGTTCAAGCCATTGTCGACGAGATCAAGGCCAACCATATCAAATTCGACGCCGTCACGTACAATGCGCTACTCATTGCGTATACCCGCTCTGGTCGATCTGAGGACGCGATCAAAACACTCAAGGAAATGATCCAAGAAGGCTTTGAACCCACCATTGACAGCTACAACATCATTCTCGAGGTATGGGCAGTCCATTGAACTCTCTTTTTTTTTGACCCTTTTTTTTTTATTGCTAAATTTTAGTCGACGTCCAAGAACAATTCGACAGATCAGCAAGCGGTTGTGGATTTGATGAAAGAGCAGGGTGTTGCACTGACGCCGCTGTCGTATCAATATCTCGTGCGCCGCGCCGCGCATGAAAAGTCGCCTGTTGCCAAGATTAGCGAATTGTTTGATGCGATGAAGGCCAGCGATATGGAGCCGACATTGCTCACGTTCAATCACGCGATCCACGCCGCCTACGAGGCCAATGACGCCGATCACGCCGTCCAATGGCTCAAGGAAGCCGAAGCTCTGCATCTGCCCGTCGAGACCGAGCCGCGCATCCTCATGGACGTCCTGCGCGCCACTGCCATGAACGACAAGGTATGAACATTGAGGGCGGGAAACGGAAAAAAATAGAAGAAAAAAGAGAGAGAAGGAGGGGAAAAAAGTAGGCTTTCTCACCTTTTTTTTTTTCTTTTTCTTAAAAAAGGGCGCGGAGATGGAGGCGATTTGGCGCAAGGTGGTTGACCAGCAGTCATTACGGCCTGACGAGGGCACGTGCATGCATGTTTTGCGCGTTGCTGGGCAGATGGGGGACACGAAGCTTGCGAGCGATGTGATCCGGCAATTGGGGACGAGCGGGTACCCTTACAAGGAGCACTATTTCATTCCTCTGATGGAAGCGTTTGTGGCCAAGGACGATTTGAAGAGCGCGTTCCATGTTTTGGACATTATGCGCATGTCGGGTGTGCTGCCGACGAAGCGATCGACATTTGCTATCAGTGTACAATTGAGCAAGAATGTGGATCACATTGACCAAGCGTACTATTTGCTGGAAGAGATCAAAAAGGAGAACAAGACCGTGGATGTGGCTGCGTTCAACATGGTTGTCCAGGCGTGCAGCTTGGCCAAAGACATTGGCCGCACAGTGGCCACGTATCGCGAGGCCGAGCAGCTCGGTGTCCAGCCCAACATTGATACCTTCAACGCCGTCCTGGACGCCTGCTTGCTGTCCAAGATGAACGGCATGGGCCAGATCGTCATTACAGAGCTGAAAAAAGCAAAGGTTGCCCCCAATGCTGACACATTCACCAAAATGATCGCCCTCAGCTGCGATAAGCGCAATTACGAGGACGCCTTTGTCTACCTCGAAGAAATGAAGTCAAACGGCATCAATCCCCCGCGCCAATCGTACATTGTCCTCGCCAAGCGTCTCGCACGCGCACGCGACCCGCGCTACCATCTCGTCCTCGAAGAAATGCACACCTACGGCTACAAACCCTCCAATTACGTCAAATCCCTCTGGTAGAAAAAAAAAAGAAAAACCAGGCTCTCTCGCTCTTTTTTTATTTTGTAATCTCCTATTTGCTCCTCCCCTCTCTTCCCCTCTCTTCCCCTTGATTTCCCCTCCCGTCCCTCTCCCCCCTCCCCTGTCTCTCCCCTTGTGTGCTTGTGTGCATGACCTTTTCATCCCACGCATCAACATCTTTTAGACGCCTTTTGCTTGCACGCATCTTCAATGGCCCCCATTGCATAGACACTTTCTCATTTTTGACCTTTTTCTCTCATCCCCATCGCCTCTCTCGCGCTTTTTCCATTTGTGTATACTCTTTTTCGTCCTTTTTTGTGATCGCATTGTTGTCCCCCCTTGTTTCTCTCTCTTTTTTTTTTATTCGCTCCATTTTGGCTCTCTCCACTCCTCCCTAGATTTCCCTTTCACCATGGTTCGCACCAAAAAAAAAAAAAAAAAAAAGCACCCATCCCCCCTATTCCACACTATAAAAAACACATCATCATAGATAATTGACCAATGTTTGGCTGTAATGCGCTCTTTTTTTTTGCATGGTTACACCATTCGCGCGGACTGTCAACTGAAGACGCGCGATCAAAAATTCCGAAACATCTCTTGGCAGACGCATTTGCGCTTTTTCCCCTTGATTTTTTTTTTTTTTTTTTTTTTGCTTTGCAACTCATTTCCCCTTAAAAATAGAGAATAAGGATGAGCAATCTGCCTTCCCATTTAAGAAGTGGCCGTAAAAAATCTTTTTTTAGCAAAGCGATCAGAGGACAAAAACAAAAAAGAGAGAGAGATGCTGTGTCTCCCCGCCATGACGCTGCGCGCGCGTCATCTATCTCTCTCTCTTTTTTTTTTTTCTCGTTGGAGGCCAATCCATCTCTCGCCCATCGATCAATGCGAAATAAGGGGGAGACGTGTTTGTCTCTTTATTTTTAAGGTTTCTCCTTTTTTCATTGGTCGTGGCCGTTTTACGCGCACACACTTTTTTTTATTCTTTTGTGGGTGAGCTCTTGCCTCGGATCGCATAAACAAATTGCGCTTCATTTTTTTTTTTTTTTTTTTTTTTTGCCAGAGGCGCAGATGCGATGATAAAAGAGAAACAGCAAAGGGATGGGGCCATAAAAGAACTAGATCAAGGAGCCATTGGGGTCTTTTTTTTTTCCTTTTTCCTCTCTCCTCCATCTTTCCAATCCTCTTTTTCGCTCTTTTTTTTTTTTTTTTTTTTCTGGCCGCCTCGTCTCACTCTCTATTCTTTGGCTCTCTCCTTTACTGCACTTGGTCCCACTGCTGTGCCTTTATTTGGAGCTCCCCTTCCTCTCTTCCATCTATTTTTTTCCTCTCTCTTTTTTTATTTTCAGCAACTTTCTTTTCCCTTTTGCTCCTTGTGACACGCTCCAACTTGCACTCTTTTGCCTTTCAATTGGCCCCTCTTTCTCCTTGTTTCTCGTTGGCTCTTTCCCTTTTTTTTTTCCTTTCAAACATGAACAAGTTTCTAGAGTCTACCATAGACTATTATCCGTTTGACGCAAACAAGATGGACGACGGCCCGTCCGTCATTTATACCGGTAAGCCCTCAGTCACTCAAAAGAGCATATTGATCGATCGATCCGATATGATGATGGAGGGGGCGCATTAGACTGACCATTTTCACAATGGATGGCGATTTTTTAGTGGATCAAGATGCGTCGTTTTTCCAGCAGGGCATGGCGATGCATTCACCGACGAGCCCGGCCGCGCCGGCGATCTCGCCCCCACCCGTTGCATCCGACACGCTCATGCCCACGGGCAATAATGGCACTGCCGCCATGCTCGCTGTGGCCTCTGCCGCGGCGCCATCATCGTCCATGTCGATTCCCGTTCCGCCGGCAATGACTGCTCATGCATACGCGCCGTCGTCGTCGTCGTCGGCATCGCCGCCTTCCATGACATCCGCAAGGACACAGGCCGGCGAGCCCATATTTGACGTGATGCAAAACAATCCACCCAATGCCGCCGCTTTTTACTTTAAAGAGCCGTCCGACGCGTACCCGCCACCACCAAAAAACACGACATCGGCGCCACTGTCGTCGTCATCGTCCACGTCGTCGTCATCGTCGTCGTCTGGCTCATCCATGTCCATATCCATGCCCTTATCCTCGCCCCCTTCTTCTTCTTCGCCTGGCTACACGGCCGGGGTCACAAGCACAAGCACATCGCCCATGCCCTCGTTCCAATGGCCCATGATGGCCACATCGTCGTCCTGCTCGACGGCATCCAACGCGTCCACCTCTACACAGGTGCCATCGACGTCTGTGGCCGCGTCGTCCGCGTCCATCCCGCCCATCCTCGCGCAAACGATCACGCCCAATGGGCCCAACAATGAATTGCGCCGCCAAATACACATCCAAAGCGAACAAAAGCGCCGCGCACAGATCAAATGCGGATTCGAGGAATTGCGTAACGAATTACCAACGTGTCTCAACAAGAAAATGAGCAAAGTCGCGCTATTGCATCGAAGTAAAAAAAAAAAAAAAAAAAAAAAAAAAAAAAAAAAAAAAAAAGTAAAAAAAAAAAAAAACGCGTTCAATGGCTGACTTTTCTTTCTTTTTTTTTTAGCGGTGCAACATATTCAACATTTGAAATCGACGCAACTGACGATCCTCGCCGAGCTTGAGCGCCTGGCACAAGAGAATGAGCAATTGCGACGCTTTCAACAATCCGTTCTGCAAAAGCAGACGATTGGCACCATGTACCCAATGCCATGAAGATACCCAAACGCACTTGCCTTTTTACTTTTTGCTTCATCCCATGCTTGGACTCCTTTTTTTTTTTATTTCTCGCTCTCACTCGCTCTCTTTCCAAAGCACTTGATTCCCACTCACTATCAATCCTCCTCCTTATCTTTTGCAACGCGCGCATTTGCATTTCTCTCTCTTTTACATCTCATCGCCTCTTCTATACACTTCCAATTCTGCTGCCCCCCTCTTTCTCCCTTTGTCCATGGTCGCCTTGACTTTTTTTTTCTTTCCTCCTCCACGTTGCCATGATGGCCACTCCCTACACACGCACACAAAGTAAATAAAGTTTTTCGTAATTTCGTGCTTCTTATCCATTCCCCTCCCCCGTCCAATGGCGTGCCATGTGCGCGAATGCGCCCAATTGCCACCCGGCATGCGATTCAGATCGATGGGCGTAGGTACATTTGCACGGCTTCTTTTTTGGGGGATTTCCAAAGCGCCCAATTTCATTTCATATCGGCTTGGGCGATCGCATTTCGGCCAAAAAGGGTCCTTCCATATGTGTCTGTTGCATCAAAGGGAGACCGGTGAAAAAAAAAAAAAAATAGGAGTCAGGCATCATGCAGGAAGCGGCGGATCGCAAGTTCATGGCTCGCGACACGGAGAAGACGCGTGTGCCGGTGACGAGGGGGAAAAGCAAGAGTAAGGGTGCACACAAAAAATAAAAGAGGGGGAGACAAGGTTGCAAGGGACTGGGGAGACAAATTTTTTTTTTTTTACTTGCGCAAGGTACAAAACACACACAAATCCCCTTGTCCATGCTTTTAATAATTTGTCTCCACACAAATAACTGCTTGTCCGCAAGGATGTGCTTGTTTTTTTTTCGCTCCTTCCTGGCCATCCTCATGGATGGATTGCTCCTTGTTTCTGTCATGATTTCTTATCGCTCCATTTGCCTGCCGGATGACGTGACGCACCATTTTCCGCCAAACGGGACGTAGCGAACTGAGGCACACCTACCTACATTGACATTCCCCATTTTCCAAGCTCAAAGGGTGATCACATGGCCCAATGGGATTGATATCGCTGGTTTTGCTTGTTTTGGTTTTTTAAGCCGCATGTCGGTTTCCCAGGCGTCTGCACGCCATCGCGGGCCGTTGAACGGGCGCAATCGCCAAATGTGCAGCACGTCGAAAATCACTTCCAAGTTGACGTGGCGTGAGGCGCGCCAAAAGTCGGCTCCGATCGCGCTCATGCCGTAAGATCCGTGTCGGGTTTCAACGCCCCGCCGCGGGCCGGAGCATGAAAATGTCAACCCCCTTCCTACTCGGGCACAAATTCGGCTGCACCTGTCCCAATTTTGATTCTGTCTTTTCCAATTGTTTGTTATATCGATTTGCCATGGCGGATACCCAGCAGCAAGCATCTACGTCCGCACGTGCCACCATCAGCAGGGGCGTCGTGTTTAAACTCTTGTTTTTCTCCGCACTGCTCTTTGCCGCGCCGATTTTGACGTTTGTCTACTCGATCGACACCATCTTTGACGGTACGTCATAAAAGAAAGGCGCGATCGTCTTGCCGATGGGCGTCCTCGACGACACGGAACAGGAGAAACGCTTTGGGGAACACGGCGCTCACGCAATCATTTCTCTCTCTTTTTTCTTTTTTTTTCGTTCTTTTTTGTAACTAGGCAACACGACGTACGCGGCGGGCGCGGCAGCCCTGATGGCCAATCTCGTGGTGATCGCGTACATTATCAGCGCGATGCGCGAGGACATGAATGAGAACAAAGATCTTAAAAAGGATTAAGCGATTGGCAGAATTCGTGCGGCACGGCAACAACGGGCGCAATCTCAATCTCATCCATGCCACCTGCATGCCATCTTCCTGCACATTCAGGGCGCTGCAACCGTTTTTTCGTTTTTTTTTTTTGTTTGGTTCTTTTTGGCTGCCTGATTCCCTGTCTTGATGTAAAATACATAAAGAAAAAAAAAAAAGGCTCTTTTTATTCCGTTAAGCGTATGGGAACTGCGCAGATCCATTGGAGAGTGCGTGTCGGCAGGCGTGATGGGAGTTCATTGAGAAAAGTGTTTGGCATGGCGCGTACAGCTTAATCATTGCTCCACGTGGCAGCCCGGAGTATGAAACACGTACGCGTATCAAAGAAGCACGCGTCTGCTTGGAAACAAGTACGCGCTTCAACCCGGAGGTGCGCCACAGCGATAATTGTACCTTTCTCCTTGCGCAGTCATGAATTTAAGAAAACAATTTGCTTGTTCTCGACATGCGGGCATCCGATCATTTGAAACTTATTGTCAACCATCAACAGCTTCAGGGGCCGACGTGACGACGCTTTTTTGCATCTTTTTGCAAGATTCCAGTGTACAAGGGCGCAAAAAAAGATGACATATCATAGGTACAGTATCTTGTCAATAAAATCCAAATTTTCACCGTTTTTCATTATCATACTGTACAAATGGTGTTTATTTGTTTCTCTCGAAGCCCAGTGCGCCAGTGGACAATATCTGACACGCACTTGTTCAACTCTACAAGATGCGCAGCCGCGCACCACGCTGCGCCAAAAGCACACAGGTGCCTTTGAAAAACGAAAAAACGCGTTTTCCAGAGTTTGTCGGGCTGTGCCTCCAGAAATTTTTTTACAGCCTGCTTGCCCGCCAATGAAAGACGCGCTGCGGCGTACACAACGGCCCAGTGATCAGGTCGAACCAGCCCGATTTTTTTTGGACTCAAAAATGCCGAAAATCTCATATTTGTACTATTTTCCATTCATCTCACCATCTGCTTGGTCGATCCCGCTCAAAAATGGCCGCGTGGCATTCAGTGCGAAATTTGCAACAAAAAAGTTTAAACCCTCAAAGCGCTAAGTCCACCTTTGAAAAATTCAGGGGTCACGCATTTCAACTTCAGAAAAGGCCTACGTAATTTGGGAAATTTCGAACTCCGAGTGATCAATGCATCCCAAACAGGTGACTCCGACGATTTGCTATTGGCTGATAAAATGACAAGTCGTACCAACGTAAGAAAAAGCTCCAAAGAGGGACGCATGAACGGCGATCGACTGAGAAAAGTGCTTACTTTGGTCAAGATTTTTTTTGCAAAAATTCAAGGTTTGACACTTCCAAATTAAGGTGCATGGATTGCATGGATTTTTTTTGTTTGATATTTTTTTTATTTTTTTATTTTACACATTTTTGCACGCTGAGTCGGCTGCAGCTTGCTGAAGAATAACAGATGCAAAATGCCAAAACCCAAGCTACTGTAGCACAGTGCAAGCCGTGCCATTACTGTAGATGCTTCGGTCCATGTTTGTTAGTAAAACTGGAATAAAAATTACACGTTTATTTATAGACTGTTGTCGAACAAATCGCGATCAAAGATTTTGATACAAAAGTGAATTTTCTCTGCGACCTTTAGCCATCCATCGACGAAACTGGTCTCATTCGATAGAGATGCAAGAGATGTCTTCGACACCATGTTAAAAGTACTACTGTGTGTCGTCTAATCCGTTGCTGACGACAACATCAACATCAAAAATTTTCGTACTGTAATGTTTGAACGGATTTCACAAGCAAGTGTACAAAGGTTGTTGCGCATCAGCGAAAAAAACATTCCAGAAATGAGCACGTCCGAGCCTGTTGTTTCTTTCGAATGATACAGTACCAGACAATTTCATCCTGATCCACAAAATATTTCAAGAGCCCAACGCTGAATTTGGGAAAACATCGATACTGTATCATATTTTGGATTCATCTTCACAAGGAGCACTCAACCGACGACCTCGCACCACCGGGTACGTATGATGATATCATATCATACAGTAGAAAATTTTTTGAAAAAAATGATGTCAAAGCAGCATGATGGTACAGTACCAACAAGCACTTTCACGCTTTCACCGCAATCCACGCACGAAAATTGCGTCAAACGTACAGTAGAAGATGGGGGTGCGGCGCTATCCTGCCACAAGAAGTGGTGGCCTAGCACCTCTCACACGTTAGGAGAGGCCCGGAGGTGAAACTTGTTGCTACTGTAGTAAATCTGGAATGAAAATTACAGGTCCACCAGTCCGATGTCGAGCAAATCGCCATTAATATTTTATTGAAAAGGTGCATTTTTTTCTATCATATCATATATGATACCAGTTTTGGTCATCCATCGATGATGAAACTGACTTCATTCGATAGAGATTCAACAGCTTCTTGCTTATGACATACTAAAGCGCCGTTGGTCGCTCTTTTCATTGCCGAGAAAATTGACTTTTGAAAATTAATCCAACGTTTGATCGAACTTTGCAAGCGTACAAAGGTCGTCCATTTACAGGTAGGTTCTGGATACAGTATATCGGTTTCAAAATTTTTCGATTTTTTTGCTGCCGATATACAAAAAGCCTGCCAAATGCCGATATATCATAGTGAGCGGATTTTTCTAGGTTTTTCAACTTTTATATGTAGACCATTTTTTGAAACCTGCCGATATAGCGAGGAAAACCGATATAGCATGTGCCGATATATCCAGAACCTACTGTATTGGGCGAGCGAACAATCACAAAACGGTACTGGAGTGTGTTTTTTTTCTAATGGTGTCAGTTTCACCGCGATATGATACGCAAAAAATGTCGAGAGCCAGTGCTGATCCTGCTGAATTTGTGAAAGCGTCGCAATTTTGAATTCATCTGCTCAACGACCCAACAGACTTTTGGCTTTTGCGCATCATTTTGAAAAGAGAAGCGCAAAAACAACCAAATGTGAAGTTTTTAGAGCGTTCCAACAACGATTTGTGGTGGCATCATTGAGTTTGCAAAATTTGGTGCAAAACTGCAAATAAACGGTGTCTCGTTCACGCGTGACGGCGCGAGCCTGTGCTCAGGGGCGGAGATCGCGTGCAGCGGAATTGGCCCTCCTTTTTGGGCGGGCGCTCGTCGTGTAGCGTTGCTTCTTTGCTTCTTTGCTTCTTTTTTCTTTCTTTCTTGTGTTTTCATTGTATTTGTTTGACTAGCATCACGGCGCTATGGCATATTTGTTAATTTGCCGTCTTGTGCCTCGTGTTGCCAAGCGTGGTAGCAGTGCTGCGCTTCGACTTACAAGCGATTCTGCAAGTTCAGGCGGTCAAAAGATGCATTGATCAGTTCGTTGCGCTTGAATTATGGATGGCTGTAAAGCTGACTGTGAACCTGGATGCCATGACCCGTTGGTGTTGCGAATCGTTGATGTTCAGGGCGGATTGGGACTTGATTGTCGGTGCACTTTGCCAAGTTTGGTGGCGATCGGCTTCATTTAACCTTTTTTTTTTTTAGAGTTACCGCCGGGGCATCTGATGCATTGAAAAAAAAAAGCGGTAGACACCAACCTATTGACGGTGACGTCGATCGCGTGATCCATTGAAATGTGAGACGTGTGTCAGCTTCAAACAAAGCCCAGCAAGAACAAATTTGGGCGTCGCGCCGCCACCTTGCCCAACATCTGCATGATTCATGCCGCAACCTCGATGCGGAGTGGGGAATGGCATGATTCCAAAAAAAAAAAAAGGGAAACATGTGAAAATACGCTGATGAGGGGCCATTTGCCTTTTTTTTTATTGAAAAAAAAAGCCCTAGCAAGTGTGCACATGTGCGGCATATTGGTCTAAGTAGCGCGTGATTGTATCGATGATATCGTAAAAGGTATCGTGTTGCGGTTGTTGGTGGTGCTGGTGGTGGCGATGGTATCTGTTGTGTGAGGATGAAGATGACGACGACGACGACATGGACGGTGTTGGATTTGGCGCGCTCCACATGGCGCGCTGTTGCTTTTCCCATTCGGCAAAGGAGGTGAGGCGCTCGCTCAGCTTGCCGACCATCCATGGCCAATGTGCCTGGATCTGTTTGCGCGTGTATATCAATACACGCTCGGGCGCCGTCCATCGTAGCGCGTCATCCAGCACGGAAAGGAACATAAACATGCAAAAGACGCCGCCAACGAGCAACACGGCCACCGTGCCTAGTGTCATGGATGACACCATGCGCACCGTCGGGTGCTGGCGCCAGGGATGGTGCGCGCGTCGAATCAATTCCATGGTGTGTATAGGTGTGTACCTGATTTTTTATCTTGTTTGGATTGTGATTTTAAGGAACCGCCGCCCCCTGATTAAAAGACAGCGTGATTGCGCGCGGCAGAGCGTTAAAAGCAAGAGAAAGAGAACAAAGAGAAAGAAAAGGAACGAAAATAGGGTCCCAGGACCAACAAAAAAAAAATCGACGTTCCTGTTGTATTGCCTTTTCCAGCAGTGTCACACGTCCAAATCGGCCCCTCAACCCACCCCCTCCGCTCTTTCAAGCCCCCCTTCGCCCCCCCTCCTTCGCGCCCGTTCAGTCTCCTTCGTTTCATCGACATGCAGAAACTGTTTCGGCATCCCCGCCTTTTTTTCCTTTCTCTTTCTTTCTTTCTTTTCTCTTTGTTACCTTTTTTTTCTTCTCCCTTCTTTATTTTCTGGCCCTTTAACTCAAGATGGAGAAATTCAAAGAGGTAAGTCGCCCAATTCGTCCATGGGGGAGCGCATCAATTGGTGGTAATGCGGTAGGGGACGCGTCGATTGATTGATTTCATTGTTGCACGGCATTTTAGAAATTGCAATTGATGCGCGCGCAAGTGGAAGAAGCTGAAGCCAAGAACAAGACACTGGAGGACCGCATTGCGGAGATGACTACGGACAAGATTAATCACGAGCACGAGATTGTGTCGCTCAACAACAAGGTGAACTTTTTGGAAGAGCAGCTTGAAAAGGCCGAGAAGAAGATGGAGATGCTGCAGAGCGCCGAGGCCAAGGGCGACGACATTTCCAAGGAGAACGACGCTGCTCAGCGCCGCATCATGTTGCTGGAGCAAGAATTGGAGCAGTCTGAGAAGTCGCTCAAGGAAATGACCGCAAAGTAAGACGTCAAATGGACCCCATTCTGCCTCAGCTTCCGTTCACGATATTTTTTCTTATTCTTTTCTTTATTGACGCATTGCAGCTTCCGTGAGGCCGATGTCAAGGCTGAGCATTTTGAGCGCACGGCGAAACACCTCGAGGCGCAAGGCGAAAAGTACGAGGAAAAGATCCTTTCGATGGAGGAGGAAAACAGCAAGCTGCGAAAGGAATTGGAGGAGATTCAATCCGCTCTCGACAATCTTTGAAGTGAAATAAACACGTTTTGGTTTTTTTTTTTCATGAAATTGCGGCAAGTTGTGCCAACAACAAACGTCAAGAGAGCGGAGCCTACGCAACTGGTTGCCTTTTTGGGCCAAAAGGGAAAGTCGGGCGCCCCCGCAGCTCGTTCGTCTCTCTTTCTCGTTCTTTTTTTTTTATTTGCCTCGCCTTTTTCCATGTCTTTCCAACAACAACGTGCACCTGTCGATCGCTACTACTATGATGTCCTCAAAGTTGAGCCGGACGCCGACTATATGGCTATCAAAAAGCAGTACAAGTAAGACCCTTATCCCCCTTTCCCCCTGTTGGGTCCCTTTGGCTCCTCTCTCTCTCTCGTCTTTTTTTTTTTTTTTTTGCTAACCACCTCGTTCTCGGCCTCTGCCCCTGTTCCCGACCGCCAGAAAACTCGCTATCGTAAGCCTTTTGCCGCGTCGCATCGCGTCAATTCATGGATCAACATTGTATTGACTCGATTTGTCGCGTTTTTAGTTGATGCATCCGGATCGCAGTCGAAAGCCCAGCGCTGAAGACGACGTAAGGCGCCAATGGAGACGAGAAAGAAAAAAAAAAGGCAGAATGCGCGTGAGAGAAAGTAGTGGCCGGCAGATTAGGGAGAGAACAATGACTTACACTGGACGATTTTGCATTCTTGCGCGTTTTTTTTTTTTTTTTTTTGACAATTAGTTTAAAGCGCTGAGTGAGGCGTATCAAGTGCTGATCGACAAGGAGTTGCGGCAGCGATACGATATGTATGGTCGGACAGCGGATTTAAAGCAGGGCGATTTGCAAGATCCGCGCAAATTATTTGCACAATTCTGGGGTGGCCAGGCGTTCAAAGGTAACACTGACGATTTGAAGAGGGAATTGGCACCAAGGGGAGGTGGGGGGCGACAGGGAGAAGGGAAGGGGGGTTCCCAGGGGAGGGGGTAAAGAGGCAATTACCCTTTTTCCCCGTTTGTTTCACAGGCTCCATAGACCGGTCTGACGATGAATGCCTTATTCCCTCTCCCCCGACGATACGCGCAATACTCACATGCGCGCTTTTTTTTTAAATATTTTCTGTAGATTATTGTGGCGAGTTGAATATGGCGCGTGTGCAGGCGGCAAGTGATTTATATACGGACACGGATGAGGCGAAGAAGCAGCGGCAGGCGCTGGAGCAACAGGCGTTTGACCAACAAGAAGCACGTGTGCAGGAGCTCAAGGCGCTATTTGTGACGCGGATAGAGGGGTTCCACGACCCTGCGCCCGCGGCGTTCCACAAAAAGACTTGGGAGGCCATTGAGTCGCTTCAGACCGCGCATCTCGGCGCGTCGCTCCTCTACATCATCGGCAGGACCTACGCGGCCAAGGCCAAGGAATACCTCGGGCTGAAATGCGGCATGCTCCCCGGCTATGTCCATCAATTGCGCGAACGACAATACATCACACGCTCTTTATGGACCGTCGTCAAAACCAGCATGGACGCAAGGCAGGCTACCGACGTCCTCTTGGAAAGAGTGTATGCCGGGAAATCCTACGAAGATCTCGATGAAATCGCGTCCAAAAAGGTAAAAAAAAAAAAAAAAAGACATAAAAAACTCGCATTTTTTGCTCACTTTTTTATTTTTTTATTTTTTGCTATAGAGCCATCGCGCGCTGTGGGAGATGTTCAAATTTGAGATTGAGGCGACGCTGCGTTCTGTGTGTGATGAATTGCTGCGCGATTCCAAAGCATCGAATGATGAAAAACAACGAAGAGCGCGTGCATTGCTCTTTTTTGGCAACACGTTCATGTCTCGGCCGCCTCCTTCTGAGCTGGAATCGAGTCTGACAGAAGTGCGTGTCTAGTGCGTTTCCGTGTTTTATTTATTATCCTTTTTTTCCACCCTTCTCCCGTCATTTCCTCATTTTTCGAATCATTGCAAAATAAAAGACGCATTTCCCCTTGTTTTAGTTTTCACCTCTGCATGATCGTGAGTGCTGCTGGGTTTGAATATTCACTTTAAGCAGCACCAAAAGCCACAAGGGTCTCGTCGCTTGCGCATTTTGCTCGCTTTGCCTCTTTCACTCTTTTTCACTTTATTACAATGGCGTCCGACGACGAAGACGGTGGATTCGCTGGCGATCTGTTTGGTGTAAGTTTCTTCAGGCTGTTGTTTTTGCCTTGGGCGCGTCTGGGGCCGAGGGTTGACGCTCTTTTCGATTTTTTTTTTACTATTGTATATAGTCTGACGACGACTCGGTGGTGCAAGCGCCTCCCACATACGAGACGTACGAACGACAACGCGCCGATCCCAAAGGTAGGATGCTTGAGAATGCAATTGGAACAAGAAAACGGCAACTGGATTGTGAAACACGGGTTTTAGGCGAAAATACCGCGCCCACGGGTTGTGCTGATTTTTTTTTTTGCATTGACATGCAGATCCTGCACGGTCGCTGCGGCTGCAGCTGGTCGGATCGCATCCTCTATGGGCACATCACCTGTGGAATGCGAGCAAAGTGTTTGCCGATTTGTTTGACGAGTTCCCGGAGCTTGTGCGTGGCAAGACGGTGCTAGAGCTCGGTGCGGGCGGCGCGCTGCCATCGCTGGTGTCTGCCTTGCAGGGCGCAAGCAAGGTGGTGGTCACGGATTACCCGGATCAGGAGCTTTTGGACAATATTCAATACAATGTCGACCACAATGTCCTTGAGCACGTGCCCAAGGGCGCCGTCAAAGTGCAGGTAAGAAAAAAAAGCGCGTTTCGGGGCCAATTGGATGGTTTGGGGGAGGGGTCTTTAAAGAGCAAATCGCGATTGACACGTTTTTGTTTTAGGGCTACATTTGGGGCACACCTGTAGAGCCTCTGCGATTGCTTCTTCCGCCTGGACGCACAACGTACGACGTCATTATTCTGAGCGACCTTGTGTTTAATCATTCGCAACACCACGCTATGCTCAAGACGTGTCGCGAGCTTTTGACGCCCAAAACGGGCCGAGTGTACGTGTTTTACACGCACCACCGTCCCCATCTCGCAGACCGTGACCTCGACTTTTTTACAGTGGCGGCGCGCCCCGAGATAAGCGGCATGGACCCTGATGATCGTGATACCCTTGGCTATGGCTTTGCCACCGACCATTTCGTCGTGAAAAAGATGCACGTCATGTTTGAGGAGGACCCTGGCGACGAGAATGTCCGCTCCACCGTCCATGGCTGGCAAATGTGGCTACCCTAGAAGCCCAATCTCCATCTTTTTGATTAGAAAATAAAAAAAGAAAACAAGAAATGATGCTGATTTTGTGCAACATGCCCATATGGCGCGATGCAAAATCCACTGTGTGGCAAGACTGACGTCTGGTTCGTGCGACGCTAAACCTATTTGCCCGTTTCAATCGGGTGGTGTGTGGCGGGGTCAAAACATGTGCTGGCATGGCACCCAGTTTTTTTTTCTTTCTTTTTCCCCTGCTTTTCTCCTTGCCTCTTTTGCCGCTTTTTTATTTTTTTGTTTCCTTGCCTTGATTTTTTCTGTTGTTTTCGCTCGTTTCCTTGTAGCCCTTTCTGCACCTCTCCCTCCACTTCTCAATTTTGAATGACACAGCTGGAACGCTCGGGCACTATTGGGCTTGTCTTCACCCGCAAAAAGATCGAGCGGTCCGGGTTCATCGGTGTCGAGGAGTACGCCAAGTAAAGCTCTCGCTTTGTTGCTTTTGTTGCCAAGCAAACGAAAGAAGAAATTAGGAATTGACGCCCAATTGGTTTTATTTTGTATAGGAACCACGGCTTGCGTATTGTCCACTTGGACATGACGCGTGCCCTGGACGATCTGGAGCAAGTCGACCTGATCGTGCACAAAATGACCGACGTCGTGGCCAAAATGAAGAGGGGCGATGCACAGGCCCTTGCACAATACGAATGTTTTATTGCTTATTGCAAGAAATACCCACACACCCTTGTCCTCGACCATTGGCCAGACATTGAGAAACTTCTCGACCGCAAAGACATGTTTGAGCACCTGCAGGCGTGCTTGGATAGCCACGATTGTAAGCAAGAAATGATCGGACAATGGCAAGAGAAGTGAGATGCTGGGGAAACTCATTTTGTTTTTCATTTTTATCCTTTTTTTCGTCATTCCAGCGTCATTGTACCGGGTTCCCAGATACAGGCTACTTGATTCAATCGATGACTGGGACAAAGTGACGGCCGACCTGACGTTTCCGGTAAACCCGGCGAATTGGGCCTATGTTTTCGCCATTTTTCTTATTTTTGTCCATGTTTAGATCATTTGCAAGCGACGATCGGCATGCTCATCGACCGAGGCACATCAGATGACCGTCATTTGTTCTCGGTCACAAGGCGTCGCGCTTGCAAAATACTACGAACGCGACGAGCCGCTCATTCTGCAAGATTTCATCCAACACGATGGTGTCATTGCCAAGGTCTATGTTGCTGGCGAGCAAGTCAACGTGTCTTTGCGTCCCTCCTTAGTCAATCAAACCCAGCGGGCTGGTAAAGCAAGGAACTCGAACAGAAAAATCGGGTGATCTCACGTGTTTTTTTTTTTTTTTTATGTTTTCCATTTTTTTTTCTCGGCAGAGGTGATCCATTTCGACAGCCAGGCGCTTCCCAAACAATTTGACTTGGACGATGACCTCAGCGATGACCTGCCGCATGTGCTGCTCGCAGATGCCGACGAGATTTGCCGTGAAAAGCGGCAACATTTGGATTATGAGCGATTACGGCGCATGGCCAGTGCGCTGCGGGATCAATTGGTAAACAAAATCACGTTACAAGGGCGCATCCTGATGACTCACCCATTTCTCACGTTTGATCGTCCTGCAGGGATTGACCTTTTTTGGCTTTGACGTCTTGCTGGAATCAGGCTCAAACACATATTACCTGGTGGACGCCAATTACTTTCCTAGTAAGTCGTATTTTTTTTTCTCCAAGATGTAAACTCACTCTGTTTTCCAAGGTTTCAAGAACGTGAGCAACTTTCAGCCACTGTTTGTCAAGCTCATCAAGAACAAATTAGATCTGTGATTTTTTGCCTTTTGTTTTGTGTATACCTCGTCCTTCTTGTGTTTTTTTATTGCCTTTTTTCATTGTAGATTTACTTTTAGAATAAATGTTGACGCGTAATACATCGCGATTTAAAAGATGTATCCACTTGTTCCTGGTTAGAACCATGACTGTTCAATTGACGCATCAGCGCGGCTCCATCATGTGTTTCTGAGGAACAAATTCGCTCACAAAGTCAAGCCCAAAAATGTGACACTTCTCTGCACCCAGCCATCTGACGAGGCACTTTCAATTTCGCACAAAAATCGAGATCGATGTAGTTCAATTAAAACTTCTCCATTCTCGTTCCTTGCAAGTTTGAAATCGCCTCATTGCCTTCTTCCACTGCCTTTTTTTGTGTCTCTTTCCCCTCCATTTTTCCCTTTCTTTTTTCTCATTCATTTTACAAAGAAAAAAAAAAGGGTCCTTTTGTCCTGCCATTCTCTTTCCCCGGCTTTTTTCACAAGGCCTTCGTAGCTTTGATGCAACTTCCACACAAGCGCCAATGACCGTGCAGCTTAGACTCACTTTGAGCACTCTTGACGCATCTTTGACGCCTTCTTTGACGCCTTCTTTGAAATCGCACGAAGAAACCACGAAGGCATCAATCGTATTAATCCGAAAAACGAAAAACGCATAAAATACAATGTAATTTGGCTCTGCGTTTTCATTAGCAAAAACAAATCTCGAGATTTCTCAAGACTGAGTGATCTGATATGCGAAAAACTTGGATTTCTCGAAGTTTTGAGTCGAGTGTCATACAATATCCACTGGTACAGTAGCCAGATGGCCAGGCTCATCGGGGGAAACGCGTAAAATATTATTTTGCGCTAGTAGCTGGGTTTTCACCAGCAAACACGAATCTTGAGATTTCTCGCGACTGAGTGATCCGATTTGCGAAAAAAATTAACACCGTTGGAGAACCGGGTCTACCATCAACTGATCCAAATTTGGGACCAGATGAGCGAGTTTCTGATGAAGCGCCAGTTTCATAGGCGTAAATGGGGTACGATGAGCACTATTTTGCCTCGTACGGCGCCAACAGCTGATCGCCCCGGCACGTGACTCGCCTCAAATGAATCGGTGGCCAAACGCGGTAAAAGCGCCTGTGGTTTGGGGATATCGCTTCACGTTTTCGGTGAGCTAGCCTTGACGGCTCTTTTGGGCCCTGGTTTGGCCCTGACTTTATGAAAAATGCATTTTCTCAGGACTGAGCGGTCCGAATTGGGAAAAAGCTTGACGTTGTTGGAATTTTGAGTCGAGTATCCACTGACCTGAATTTGGAGCCAGATAATCAGCCTCATCGAGAGAAACGCGTAAAATATTATTTGGCGCTGGGCCGCTGCCTGGCTTCACTAGCAAACACGAATTTTGAGTTTTTTCGAGACTGAATGATCCGATTTACAAAATAATTCAACGCTGTTGGAGTATTGTATCCACCATTAACTGGTCCAAATTTGGGGCCAGATTAGCTAGTTTCTGATGAAGCGCCAGTTTCATAGGCGTAAAGGGAGAAAATTCACCACCGTTTTGTCTTGTGTCGCGCCAACGGCTGATCGCCCCGACGCGTGAGACACCTCAAATGGATCAGCGGGCAAGCGCGGTAAAAGCGCGTGTGGTTTGGGGACATCGCGTCGAGTTCTCGGTGAGTTAGCCTTCACAGAGCGTTTTGATCCTGATTTGGCCCTGGATTTATGCAAAACGCAATTTCTCAGGACTGAATGATACGATTTATGAAAAATCTTTAAATCATCGAAGTTTTGAGTTGATTATCCACTGGTGTAAATTTGGCGCCATGCGGTCAGACACATTGGGAAAAACGCGTAAAATATTATTTGGCGCTAGGTATTCACTAGCAAACACGAATCTCGAGATTTCTCGCAACTGAGTGATCCGATTTGCGAAAAAAATTAACACCGTTAAAGATCCGAGTCTACCATCAATTGGTCCGAATTTGGGACCAGATGAGTGAGTTTTTGATGAAGCGCCAGTTTCATAGGCGTAAATGGGGTAAATTCACCGGCATTTGGCCTCGTATCGCAGCAACGGCTGAGTGCCCCAACACGTGAGACACCTCAAATGAATCCGCGGGCAAACGCGGTAAAAGCGCTTGTAGTTTGAGGACATCGCGTCGAGTTCTCGGTGAGTTAGCCCTTAGGGGTCGCATTAACCCTGGTTTGGCCCTGAATTTACGAAAAATACATTTTCTCAGGACTGATTGATTCGATCTTTGAAAAAACTTGACATCGTCGGAATTTTGTGTTCATCATTCTCTAGCTCAAATATAGGACACGATGAACAAGATCCGGAGGGCGCTCCCTGCAAAAAGTGGGTACGATAAGGTCTTTTCTATGATATTTGGTAACGTACGCAGCAACGGCCCAACATATCGACGCCCGAGCCATCTCAAATGAATCTGTTCTGGTTTTGTTATGTGTGATGCAGTATATCATGTGGTGGAAATTGGAAAATATTATAGAAAGGCAATGCGACGCGCTATATGATAATACTGTACGCACTGATTCCCATTAGAAGCTTTGCCCCCCTGTTTGTTATGAAAACTGCAGTAAAAATTGGGGATTGACTTGACCGATGTCGAGTAAATCGCGATCAAATATTTTGATGAAAAAGTGAATTTTCTCTGCTTGTATTAGCCATCCGTCGGTGAAACTGGTGTCATTCGATAGATATTCAACAGATGCTTTCGACAAGTTAAAAGCGCTGCGTGTTGTCAAATTAGATGCCGAGAACATTGAGGTTGAACATTTTTGTAATGTTTGAACGGCTTTCGCAAGCGTACAAGGTTGCGCATCAGGCAAACAAGCATTCCGGAAATGAGATCTGAACGTGTCTCTTTTGAGTGGTGCCAGATTCGTCCCGATTCACGAAATATCTCGAGAGCCACTGCTGAATTTGTGAAAAGGTCGATATTTTGAATTCATATGCACAACGAACCAACTGACCTCTGATTTTCAACGCCAAGTTAAAAGAAGGCGCGACCAATGGCTCAACGCAAAGGTGTCTGGAAACAATCCAACCTTGACTTGCTGCGTTTAAAACGCATTTGCTTTAAAAATCTGTTTTTTTTTTTTTGGATTCATTATCATACAGTAGGTACAACAACAAGATTTCAAGGATTTTTTTGAAACGAGGCGCGCCGAACTACAGTAATATAGTGGCAAAGCTTTTACTGTAATGAATCTCTTTGCCAACGCAACAAAAATCATAGTATCCCACTCTTTCTCAAAATAAAGTCCAATCCACCTGTCTCATTCATCATGGCCACACCCCACCTTTCCTCCACGGGCCTATCCAGCACACATGACCAAAACGTAAAGCATGCCTTCCCCCACACTGGCAAATAAAAAAAAATATGAAGGATAACGCAATAAGAGCTGGCTCTTTTAATGCTTTCAGCTCGTGACAGCTGCTGCGGCGTCGCTCAGGAGTGTAAAATATGGTCCAATGCAGCCATAGCAGGCGCATCTTGACGTTCCCCACCCACCAAAAAAAAAAAAAAAAAAGAAAAACACACTTTTTTATGTTTCTATGACGGATATAAATTTACAAAAGGAAAAACAAAAGAATCACAGGCGATTCTTGACCCAGCCCTCGAGGCCATTGTCGAGCCAGATTTCTTGGACAGACTTGCCGAGGCCGCCGACGCGATAGGTCTTTTTGGCGCCGTCGGGCTTGGTGAGGTCGATCTTGCCCTGAGCGACGTGGATGGCGACGTTCCAGCCGGTGCGCTTTGTCAAAATGTCTGCGCCGAATTCGGCCTTTAGGTCATTGATGAGATCGGCGGATTCCATGAGGAGGAGGGCATTGTTGATGGAATTGCGCTTAAAGATGTCCGAGTAAGAGCCCGCGACCATGATGGGGATGTTACGCGACTTGATCGCGGTGGCGGCCTGTTCGCGGGACGAGCCGGTGCCAAAGTTGAAGCCGCCGACCAAAATGTCGCCCTCCTTGACGATGTTGACGAATTCAGGGTCGTAATTCTCCATGACGACCTTTTTCATGTCGTCGACGGTCATGTCGTCGTTGTACGTGTACTTGCCCGGGTAGATGCCGTCCGTGTTGAGGTTGTCGGCGGGGCAGAAGAGGAGCTCGCCCTTGATCACGGCGGGGAAATTGTCCAAGACCTCGGGTGCCGCAGCATTTGCCGCATTGTCATCGCCCGCAGCTGCCTTGGTGGTGGCCGTGTGATCCTCAATGGTGATCTTGGGCTCCGTCACGCTCAGCACGTCCTTGCCAATCGAGTCGGGCGACGCGATCTTGCCAGCAATGGCGGATGCGGCAACGACGGTGGGCGATGCAAGGTAGGCGAGCGAATTGGGCGAGCCCATGCGGCCCTTGAAGTTGCGATTCGTGGCCGAGATGCCCACCTCGCCGTCCTTGAGCAGACCCATGCCGAGACCTGGGGGAGAAATGGTAAAATGACGTTAAATCGTGTATTTTTTTTTTTGGATTGCGTAAATACAATCGCATCACATGTGCCTCAAATTATCGTCTTTTTTTTTTTTTTTTTTTTTTTTTTTTTTTTTTTTTTTTTTTTTACCAATGCAGGGGCCACAGCCAGCAATCAAGGGCCTTGCGCCAGCTTCGAGCAACACGTCCCAGTCACCATTTTCTTGGGCCTCCTTTTGGACCTCGGAAGAGGCGGCAGCGACGTAGAATTCGACGCCGTCCTTGACCTTTTGGCCACGCATGACATCTGCCGCCTGCTTGAGGTCGCTAGCGCGCGAATTGACGCAGGACACGAGGTAAGCCTTGTGGATCTGGATGTCCTTCTTTTCGAGCTCGTAGAGCGGCGTGGCGACCTTGACCGAGTTGGGGCCGGACAAGTGCGGGGACAGGGTGGTCAGATCGAGGGTCAATGTCTTTGCATAGGCAGCGTCCGCGCCGGGGACGATGGGGTTGTCGATCAATTTCTGGATGGATTCATCATTGATGCGCGGGTGAGTGTAAGGATGGCTGGGGGCGTTCAATTGGAGACGAGCGAGGCGTTTGCGCAGATAATCGATGGTGTGATTGTCGACGCGGAAGACGCCGGCAAGGGCGCCCCATTCGGTGGTCATGTTGGCAATGGCCAGGCGGTCTTCAACGGACAAGGCGTCCATGGCGCCATCTTGGCCGTGGAATTCAATGGCCGTGTTGAGCACCTGGTCCTTGTTGAAAAGGCCGCAAAGCGTGACAATCACATCTTTGCCTGTGACGCCGCGCGGCAACTCGCCCTTGAGCAACACCTTGACCACCGGCGGGATCTGCCACCACGTCTGGCCCGTTGCCCAGATGGCCGCCGCGTCCGTGCGCACAATTGGCGTGCCCAGCGCGCCAATGCCGCCGTACATGTTGGAATGCGAATCCGACGCGACCGTCATCGTGTGCGGGAACGCGTAACCTTCTTCGATCATGACCTGGTGCCCAATGCCACGTCCAGCAGGGTAAAAGTCCACACCTTGCTCCTTGGCAAACGCCTCAATCTTGGCATACTTTTGCAAATTCTTCTCCGTCTTGTTTTGCACGTCGTGATCCAGCGCGTACACGGGCTGGCGGTTGTTAAAGATGCGTGTCGCACCAATGGACTTGAACCTGGGCGAAAAAAAAAGGCAAAAAAAAACGAAGGATGAGCGTCTATTTTCCCCTTTTTTCAAAAAAAACATGATTTTTTTTGTTTTTACTTTGGAATGACGGCACCCGTGTTGTCATGGGTGAGGACATGGTGTGGGCGGATCGCCACATAGTCGCCGCTCTTGACCAGCGTGCCCTGCGGAAGGTCGAGGGCGTATTTTTGCACGATCTTCTCAATAAGATTTTGGGTGTCCTTTTCAGTGGCATAAAAACGGCGCGCCGGTGTCCACGTGCGCGCAACACGCGCCTTGACAAGGTGGAAAAGCATATTTAAGAGTGGGGAGAGAAAACAAAGCAGTGACGAAAGAAAAAGTCGAAAAAGATGGAGATGGATGGAGATCTGGCCTTTTTGAACGGATGACAGCAGCGGCCAAAAAGGGAAGTGGCAGATGATTATCGCTGCTTTGAGCAGCCAATCAGAGCACACCTATTTTTTGAATGAAAAAAGCATGCGGCCCTTCAATTGGGTTGTACGACCGTCGTGGTTGCGAAGGTGGACGGCCAATCTCGAGCGGGTTTTCCGGGCACCCTCCCTCGCCCCCTCCCCTTTTTTCTCTTTCAGCTTTTTTCTTTCTTTTTTTCCTCACCTTTAAAATGTCGACGCCTCAGTATACCCCTATGGCGACGCGCCGCGCGCAAAACATTGCCGAAGCGAAGCTCAAGCGGCTTCTCGAGTACAACCAGCGCCTGCGGGAGCAGCTGGACGTGCAGCGCATCACGGTGTCGGAAGCGTCCACTGGGTAAGACGTCGTTTTGTCGAGATGGTACGCGAATTGGGGCTCACACGATTCTGTTTTTATCATTTGATTGCTTTTTGTAGCCTTATCGACTATTGCAAGTCGACCAAGGATCCCATGTTGCCCTCCGTGTGGGGTCCCATTGATAAAAAAGACGACCCCTTTGCCCCTGTCAATGGCGGTGGCTGCTGCACCGTCATGTAAATGCGACGTTCTCCTTGTTTTGTTACTTTTTTTTTTCACTTTTTCTCCATACTCCATAATTGTCTCTACCTTATTCCCCCTACACACACTCTCTCTTTTTTTTTTCTATCTCTTTTTCCCTCACTTCATGTTGTCCCCGTCATCCATTGCGGGCGGCCCGTCGTCCCAGCTCGCATTTTCGATTGTTTTGCACTTTTTTAAACCCGCATCCTCGTGTGCTTCCGTGAAGTGACACGAGGATCATTACCTTTCAAGTTGTCTCCGCACCCCATCTCGCTTTTAATGCAATAAAACGCCCATTATTTTTCCCATCGCATTTTATCTGTAGCTGCAAGTCAAAAAAGGTGGCCCCTGCTTTTTTTTCGCTCTCTCTTCCCCTTCATTTTGGGTCACAGACAATTTGGATGATCCCATGGCAGAAAGGAGAACCAAGGACGAAACGCGCGGACTTTTAAATGGGTGGCAGATCATCATCTCCTGATTTCTCGCCAAGGTTGGCTATTTTTTTCTCATTTTTTCTTTGTTCTGTCCCCCTCCAACCCTATACCCGCCTTTTTTTTTTGCGCACCATGACACTCTTGTTGACCAAGTCGTGCGACTATGCGCTGCTCGTTGCTATTGAAGAAGGTATGACCGAGCAAAAAACAAAAAAAAAAAAGAAAAAATCGAGAAACATGGCCGTTTTATGCTTTTTTTTGCCCGTTTTTTGCCCCCATTTTTTCTTTTGGGCAATTAGGCAAGCACTTTTCCAGCCCTGCCGACGACGACAAGGACCTCTTTATTCACAGCCGGTTGGACTTGCCTATGCCGGAGCCCATGGAGGACCTTATCCCACCACCGACACTTATTACGACACAGCCAATTCCTTTAAGCAGCGCGCCGCAGTGGCAGACGACGCTTGTGTACTTTTTGTCGAGCAAGATCCTGCGGCGGTTGCGGCAGCATGGCGCGTCTGTGAAAATGCAGATTTTGACCTTGTCTGTTGACGGGGACACGGAGGTGGTGGGGCGCGTGGACCTGCCTTTGGACGCGGCCAAGGTGGTGGTGATGAAGGACGGCAAGCGGCCCCTCAGCTGTGTCAAAGACTATGTGATTGACAAGGGCGCGTGGCACCCATTACGCGCGGCCACGCGTACACCCACCAATGGCCAAATCCATGCCACCAATCCAAAAATCAAGGTAGGACTTTTTGTGGTCGACATGCCACCGCCCGCAGGCGCCACCAATGCTGTCCATGGCATGCCAATTCCAATTCCAACGACAACAGCAGCAAATTATCAAGCGACAAGGCGCGTCCCTACTGACCAGAGCGGACTCGAGCTGCAGGCCATTGACGAGAGCATTTTGTTGGACAATGGCAACAGCAACAGCAATAGCAACAGCATTAGCAGCCACGGAGTAAGGAAACAAGGAGAAGGCATGAGCACGCCGCCGCTCATGCCGCCACAACACGTCCAGGTCAGTGGAAGTAGCAGCTACGTGCAGATAGGCAATGGCACGGACCACCACACCTTTGTATTACGCGTCAAAGACGCGCTTGTGCCACGCGCCATGGAGGGCCGCAGCGACAATGACAAAATCGATGAAAATGGCGAGAAAAACACAAAGAGATGGATCAAATACACGTTTCCGCCATGGCAAATCCGGCATGCCGTGAATGCTACATGGCAAGTCGTCGATCCGCCCATGTGCCTTGCACTGCAGGGCTCGTTGGACGACATCCGCCGTTGGCTGGCCGACCAGGACGCCATTGCCATTGGTCTTTATCTAGACGACACACTCGTAGGCACCGCAAACGTCCTGCTGCAAGGCTTCCATCACAAAGGTAGCGTCGAGCAAGCCTCTTTCCCATTGCATGACAGCCAAAATCGATGGCATCTGCAGCCCGATAATCAGCTCGCAAAGGTCACCGTCCAAGTCGGCCTCACACCAGGATGGACCCAATAAATAAAAAAAAAAAAAAATTGCCAAAAACTTGCCAAAAAAAAAAAAAAAAAAGCGAGTGGGTCGGGCAATTAGGGCGCTGTGCTAGGAGTTGATATTTTTTTCGAGCATGGGGTGTCAATTGGATGCAGCGCACAGACAATTGGCAGACAATTGGGCAAGCAATCTAGCCAGAAAAAAATATTTTTTGAGTTTTTGGTCTCTTTTTTTTTTTTCTGCCACCTTTTGTTTCTTCTTCGTCGCTCCTGTGTCCTTGTTCTTTTTTCTTTTTATCGTCGTCCTATTTTTTGCCCGGTTGGTTCTTTTTCTTCTTATTCCCTCGGTTTACCCTCTTTTTTTTTTTTTTTTGTTCTTTTTGCACCCCCACGGCACCTCAGCCTCTCTTTCTCTCACCTTCACTTCCTCTTTTCTTACCACCACGCTCTTCCTTCGATGGCGAACAAGAGCCAGTCTTGCGCAAACAGCCGTGCCAGCAGTCCGTCTAGTACGCCGCTTTCGCGGTCACGGTCCAACAGCGTGAAAAAGAGCAATTGGCTCGACTCGCCCAACCACGGCAATATTCGCAACCACTACGATCACCTCTTGTCTCGCCTGCCCAGTCTGCACCACCATGACGACCAAGGCCACTCGGAACTATCCAACAAGGCCGAAGATTATGAAATCAAGGATACCATTGGTAAAAAAAAAAAAAAAAATGACCCTCTGTTCAGTGTCACATGGGGGCAACCCACTCATCGTCCTTCCATCCCTTTTAATTATTTTGGGTCATTCAGGTTACGGGTCGTCGGCTGTCGTGCACGAGGCCATTTACAAGCCCACACAACGCCGCGTCGCCGTCAAAGTGATTGATCTCGACATGTTTGAACGCAACCAAATTGACGAGCTCAGGGTAAAAACAGAGTGGCACATGCAGAAAATAGAAAAGAGCGCTGTCAATGCTGTACGACGTTGCTGGGTGACACCAATTGAGGGGTCTTTTTGCTCATGATGCGCTATTTTTACGCCATTTAGAGAGAAACGGCGCTGATGGCATTGTCCAAGCACCCGAATGTGCTGCGCGTCTACGGCTCGTTTGTGCAAGGGTCCAAGCTGTATATCATTACACCGTATTTATCAGCAGGCTCGTGCTTGGACATTATGAAAACCGCGTTTCCCGACGGATTCGACGAACCTGCCATTGCCGTCATTCTAAAACAGACCCTCGAGGGCCTCGTGTACCTGCACAAAAACGGCCACATTCACCGCGACGTCAAGGCCGGCAATCTGCTTATGGACGACCACGGCACGGTTCAACTCGCCGATTTTGGCGTCTCCAGCTCACTCACGGAGAACAGCGAGGTCAGAAAGACTTTTGTTGGCACGGTAAGGATCAATTTGCAAAAGATTGAGAGACAGAGACAGAGACAAGGAACCGTGTATTCCATCTCGCTCTTTTTTTGTCGCTTTTTCTAATTTTATCGCCTTTTCTTTTGTTCCCTTTTGAATTCAGCCGTGCTGGATGGCGCCCGAGGTGATGGAGCAGCTGGGGTACGACTACAAGGCTGACATTTGGAGCTTTGGCATCACGGCCATCGAATTGGCCACAGGCCACGCACCTTTTGCAAAATACCCACCGATGAAGGTCCTCATGATGACTCTGTCCAATGCGCCGCCCACCCTGCCTCGCGAGACAAGCACGCACAAGTTTACAAAACTCTTTCAGGACATGGTCGACTCGTGCCTGCAAAAGGATCCCAAAAAGAGGTAAAAAAAAAAGCACGCGTTTTGAAAAAAAATAACTCACGCCCTTTTTTTTCTTGACCCCATTAGACCCACAGCGGAAAAGTTGCTTGCCAATCCGTTTTTCAAGCAGATCAAAAAGCGTGAGTACCTTGTCAAGACGATTTTGGCGCACGTGCCTGCATTGGATCAGCGGCCACACAAAAAGGTGGCGCAAAAGCAACTTTCGTTCGAGACGACGGATCAATGGGACTTTGACAATGACGACGACATGGACGAGAAGAAGAGCGCGGGCAACGCGACGAATGGGGGCCCGAAAAAGCACATTTCGTTTGGCAATGTGGTGATCAAGAACCCGAGCACGAGCACGAGCACGAGCGCCAACAACAGCGCGAGCACGAGCGCCAATGCGTCTGCAACGCCCTCCGCGACGGCATCAGCCAATGTGTCGCAGCCTGGATCGCAGCCAGGATCGCCCGTCTTGTCCGCGAGCAAATCAGTGTCGCCGGACCTGATGATGCCCACGCCACAACGAAAGTCGCGCTTCATCGTGTCCGACACCCTCGACAGCACGGCCACCACCCAATCCCAGCGCTCGCTATCGTCCCTCAACGAGCAGTCCATCCCGCGCCTGTCCTCGGCCATGTTCAGCCCCGAACAGCAAGCTGCCGCCAATGCAGCCACCACCACCTCCATCTCGGAAGTGAAAAAGGGCAGATTCAGCGTCAACAGCGCGTGTGTGCCCCGTTCCAACTCCGCGGCGCCAACCGCCCCGTCCACGGCTACGTCGATCAATGCGGTCCCCATTATCAGGAACAACAGCAATGACAACAGCGCCACCACCACCACCAGCAACCAGCCATTGACCGGCATCCTCATGCAGGAACAACTCGAAAAACAACAAAATAGCATCGTCTCGCCGCATTCCGCCGACAGCACGCCCATGACGGCGACACCGACAACGTTGACAGGCGATCATCCCCTTGTCCACGAATTCCGAGCAGTGCCCGTTGCACGCATCGGCAGTAGCGATAGTTTACGCAAATCGCGATTTCAGGTGGACAGCGGCAGCAGCAGCGTCGTCGGCGGCAGCAATGGGAAAACAGGGTCACAGCAGGGCACGCCGCCGGCATCGTCGACATCCTCGTCGGTCCCGCCTACCTCAGGGACGCCTGTCATCACGACCGGTGTGGAGTTGCACAGACAATCGTCCAAGGCAGGCAGATTCTCCATTGAATCGGACGACCCGCATTTCCATCATCCGCCGCACCACCATCATAATCCCATGCAGCAGCACACATTGCATCACACACCTAGTGCCACCGTCACGGGCATGTCGGATTTGACACGGAAAAAGAGTCGATTCCAAGTTAGTGGGGATAATAGCCATGAATCGCCTCCCATGTCGTCGGCATCGAGTGCCTATTCGCCCAATTCGTCTCTTTTGCGCGGCGCCAAGGTGCCGGATCCAACGCTGCCAAACATTGTGTATGCGCATATGGAGAATTTGTACAAGCAAACCGAAGCCCAGCGCATTCTTTTGCACGATCTTTTGTCGAGCCTGGCCCTCATGCCCGCTGCACACCCACAGCAAACACAGCAGGCTCAACAGACACCGTCAACACAGCAACACGCGTCGGCCGCTTTGTGGTTCCACCATTACCAGCATCCACCTGCCCCCGCGGCCACACCGGGTGCCGCATCGGCACTGCCATCTTCCCAGCCTAGCACCGTCGCGTCCGCCACAGCCTCACCCTTGTACCCCGCGCCACCCTCGTCTGCAGCAGCCGTCGCAGCAGCAGCAGCAGCAGCAGCAGCAGCAGCAACGTCGCACGCGCGCCCACGTTCGCCTTCCGTTCACACAGACATGATTGCCACTATGGACCATTTGCACCACCTGCTGCAATCGTCGCAGCGCGAAAAGGAGCGATTATTGCGTGAAAACGAGGCCTTGAAGCGTGAATTGGAACGTTGCAAGCGCGCAGCCGCATTGCAGCAGCACCCTGCCCCCGCCAAGCAGCCATCTTCTTCTCATCTGGTATCCTCATCAACTGCATCGTCCGTGTCGTCATCGTCTTCATCCACGGCCGCAGGTCCCATGGCCGTGGCACCAACGAGCAAGCCAACGAGATCCGTCGATGATTCGGCCGTCGACCCGCTGCCTCCTCTGCCAGACACACCCACGTCCGTCCAGCGCGCACACAGTGTGTCTGCACCACCACCGCCACACCAGCACGATTTTTTGGGATCCCACCCCAACGGCATCAAATCTACGCCATCCACAGCCAATTCGAGTCCCGTTCTCCCGCCACACCGCGACAATGTATTACCGACACCATCCTCCTCATCCACGCCTTATCCCTAGCTTATCTCTCTACCTTTGTCCTTGCGCCGGAAGCATCGACTCCTTTTCTGGATCAAAATTTCCTCCCCACCCCCCGATAACCCTTTTGTACATGATTAAATTATGCATTACACGAAAATAACATGTCGCAGGAGTGGAGACTGGAGAGATCAATTTTTATTCATTGTGCGTGATTAAAAAAAAAAAAAAAAAAAAAAAAGATCCACAGGTGATGCGCATTGAATTTGACGCAATTGCTTCACGAATCATAGGATATCTTCACTGTATATGATATGATACAGTATTATGATACACTTTACACACGACGCACTCGGCATGCACGCCAACGCATGGAGTGTATGATAGTCAGCTGCAATTTCGTCACTCATGTACTTGAGACTGCAAAGCAATCTGAAAGGCGCTTGCTGCGGATAAAACGGATATTTCGCGTTTTTTTACATTTTGTGTCATTTACACTATACGTACAGTACACCGTATACAGGCGCTCGTCTCAAATGTAAATCGCATCTATTATACGTATGATACTGTATGATATGATTTATGATACAAAAGAAAAAAACTATGATACTGTATGATACATCATAAAAGAAACGCTGCTGCAGCCGAATGATGGGCAAAATTTGGAGGCGACGAGGGCCCGGTTGCATAATTGCGCGTCTCGGAATACTGTAGTTACTGCATGTTATGATATTTGAACGAAATTGCTACAGGATGCTCCAAATCCAGCAAGCGATTTGACGTTCAATTTAGATTGAGCATACAGTAGTATGTACTGTTGTAAGTCTGTAACTACCGGTATGTACAGTATCATAAATTTATTTTACTGCTTAATACTGAGTACTGAGTTTTGCCTAGAACAGTACAAATTGCAGCAGAGGAGCAACGCGCTACACTGCCCAAAAAAAAGCGCAGAAGGCGCGTTTTCCAGATTTTGAAGGCCTGATGTGCATCCAGAAATTTTTTTACAGCCTGCCTGCCCGCCAATGAAAGACGCGTCACGAGAGGAACTACGGCAGCAGTGCGCGGAGCAGTCCGCCCGATTTTTTTTTCAGCCCATGAATTTCAAAAACGCCACATTTGTTTTATTTTGCATTCATCTCGCCATCTGCATGGTCGAGCCCGTTGAAAAATACAGTAGCTACATCGCGTCGCATTCAGCGCAAATTTTCCAACAATTATGATAAAAAGCTTAAACCCCTAAAGCGCTACGACCACTTTTGAAAATTCAGGGGCCACTCAGGGGTCACGCTTTTCAAGCTCAGAAAATGCCAAATTTGGGAAATTTCGAACTCCGAGTGATCAATGCATCCCAAGCAAGTAACTCCGGCAATTTGCGTTTGGCAGACAAAATGGCAGCCAGGTCGCCCCAGAGTAAAAAAAAAATGCCCAAAGAGTGACGCATGAATGGCGATCGACTAAAAAAAATGACTGTTTTGGTGCAAATTTTTTTGCAAAAAATTAATGTTTGACACTTCCAAATTAAGTTGCGTGGATTGCATGGAATTTTTTATTTTATTTTTTATTTTTTTTAATTTTTATTTTGCACACTTTTGTGCGCTGGGTGGGCTGCAGGCTGGTGTAGAAATGATCGATGCAAAAAGCCAAAACCCAAGCTAGCGCACTGCGAGTCATTCCATCATTAGATGCTTTGGTCCCCTATTTGTTAGTGAAACTGCAATAAAAATCATAGGTCTATTAGACCGTTGGAGAGCAAATCACGATCAAAAAATTTGATGAAAAAGTGGATTTTCTCTGCGAGTTTTAGCCATCCATCGATGAAACTGGCCTCATTCGATACTGTACAGTACAGTAGTGATTCAAGCATTCAACAAATGTTACAGTATTTTCACTAGGGTTGTTAATTCGAGCGAGCGAGACGAGATTCACCTTGTCTCGTCTCGTCTCGACAAAATTCTGGGTCATCTCGATCGAGATTCTCCTGGTCGAGATCGAGCGAGATTCGAGCGAGATTCGAGAATGTCACATGACAAAACTCGAGCATTTTTCTTCAAAACTTTGTCTGGTGGGGTGAAAAAATCCACCAAAAAAGTCGACACAAAGACAAGAGTTGAACCTTTCACATCCTGATGAGTGCCAAGACAAAGCTTTTTCCCATTGCACCACACCACTAATCTTCTAAAATACATGATGAAACATTACACCTAACCTAATTTTTTTTGTTCGAGATTCGAGCGAGACGAGCGAGATTTTACTTTCTTGTCGATCGAGACGAGCGAGACTCAAGTCGTCTCGATCGTCTCGATCTCGTCTCGAACCCTCGAGATTTTCGAGCGAGATTCTCGATTTAACATCCCTAGTTTGCTCGGGCCCAAGGCGAAACGCCACCAACGCCGTGCTGCACGCATCTCTGCGCGCGCCCTTGTATCAAAAGCGGACGCGTGCGTATCATACGTATGATATCTTTTCGAGGCATTGGCGCCCTGGGAAAGGCTGGAACGCGACACAGTGTGAATTTCATTTTACGAGCTCGACGATTTATTTGTCGAGCAAAGAGTTAAAATAATGAATGCAGTGGGCCAATTGATAAAGTCGTGTGTTTTCTCAAGCAATTTTTAATGGGATAGCTGTTTTTTTTTTTATCTCTTTCAATAGAAAAGGGGTGAAAGTGGCAAATCAAATGGGCAACTCCTGCATGATTTTGACGTGCATTCCCAGACAGTGATTTGTGCCACACCGCGGGACGGCGGGTTGCCTAAAAAAGATGACTTGAGAAAACCCTTTTTTTTTTTTTTTTTTTTTTTTTTTTTTTTGTCGCCCCTTTTTCTTTTCCATCCGCGCATCTTTTTATTACATTGTGGCAATCGGACAAGCCATGGCCAAGCAAGGATCACTATTTGTTCGGTTTCGTCAGTTTGATGCGTATGCAAAGACGCTGGACGACTTTCGCGTCAAGACGACGACGGGCGCCACAGGTACAAAAGAAGAAAGACTCCAAATGATGCGTTCGCCATTAGATGGAAACAACAAAAAGACGCGCCCTGTTTCCTTTTTGCCTGCCCATTTTCCTTGCTCATGCCCTCTGGCAACGCTCGTTTTGATCTCTTTATAATTTAGTGACGGTGCTGAGTGCGCTTGTGATTTTCTACCTGGTGCTGTCAGAATTTTGGGCCTATACCACGCCGCATTGGCAGCCCAGCCTCGTTGTCGACAAGAGCCGCAAGGAAAAGCTGAATATTCACTTCAATGTCACATTCCACCATATGCCCTGCCATAGTGAGTTTTGCCAGATATGGCTCTTGGACCAAGCAATTGACCCTTTTTTTTTTTCTTTTTTTTTTTTTCTATTTGCGCAGTGCTCAGCCTGGACGTGATGGATGACGCGGGGTCGCATTTGACGGGCCTCTCGCACAATGTGTTCAAGGTGCGATTGGATCCCCAGGGCAATGAGATTGACAAGAACAAAGAATATGGTATGAACAGGGTGGGATGAGGATATGACTGTGTTGTGTTTTTGGTGGGAATTCATGTCTTTTTTTTTTTTTTTTGTGCATCAGAACTCGGTGACAAGACACACGTGTTGCAAGAGGCATTGGCGTCCAAGGACGAGTGTGGCAGCTGCTATGGTGCGACGTCGGCACGCGAGGATGGTTGCTGTCCGACGTGCGCGGATGTGCGCGAGGCGTACGTGAAGATGGGATGGGGGCTTGTGGAAATGGACAAGATCGAGCAGTGTGTGCGCGAGGACTGGAAGGAGCTGATTGAGCACCACTCCAACGAAGGCTGCAACATGCACGGCCAGCTGTCCGTCAACAAAGTGCGCGGCCAATTCCACTTTGCGCCCGGCCAGGCATTTGCCGCAGGCAACATGCATCTCCACGACATGCAGGCCTTCATGGCCGGCGCACCCGACGGCCACAAATTTGACTTGTCGCACGACATCCATCACCTCAAATTCGGGCCAATTGACGCCGAACACGTCCCCGAGGATCTGCTCGCTATCACCAACCCCCTCGGCGGCACGGGGGTAGTCACTAACAATCGTAAGTCACGTCTCACTTTGTGCCATTACCAAGCTATCGCGCCATTTTTTGTCGGGTCGTGAAAAACACGCGTCTCTAATTCCTACTTGTTCAATTTGTCATATAGCACACTCGGCCTTCCAATACCATCTCAAGATTGTGTCGACTGAGCTGCTTCCTCTCAAGGGCCGACCTGTCTACACCAACCAATACTCGGTCATCAGCCAGGAACGCATTGTAAATGAGCACGGCGGAGGCGGCCTTCCAGGTAACAGATGAAGCGAGAGAACAAAAAAAAAATTGAGACGCGCTCACATCGACTTTTTAGGCGTCTTTTTCATGCTCGAAATCTCGCCAATGCAGATCATCCACCGTGAGACACACGCGTCGCTCTCTAGCTTCGTGACCAACATTGTTAGCATTGCCGGTGGCATCTTCACGGTGGCAGGTCTATTGGATCGCCTGGTGTATCGCGCTGAGCGCTCGTTCAAGCGCAAAGTAGAATTGGGCAAAGCGCTCTAATGAAATCTCATCTTTTTTTCAATACAAAAAATTATCACGTTCCTTTCGTTTTATAATGTTCTGTGATTTTATGATATTTGCTCTTTTTGTTGGTGCGCATTGAAAAAGTGGACGAGCGCGTCCGGCCAATTTGGCTGGCAGATGCGGGAAAAATGGAGGGGAGAGGATGGTCTTTTTGGCCGCCGCCTCGATTTTTTTTTTTTTCCCTTTTTCTTGCCGCTCCCTTCCTTTTCATTTTCGATCTATAAAAAGCAAGTATGGGACGCAGTGCCAAGTTTTACAAGCGCCCGTCCAAGAAGCAAAAGGAGGTGATCAAGCTGACAAAGCCTGACACTATCAAAAAAGCGGGCGACGAGAAGAAACAAGCTGCCCAGCACGCGGCTCAAGCCGTTCTTGCCGCCGTGGTGCCGACGGCGACGTCGACAAAGGCCAAGGCCAAGACCCCCAAGGCCAAAACGGCCGACGAACATAGCATGGACGTGGATACCCCGGTGGCGCGCAGCAAGAAACCCGCCGACGAGCCATTGCTTCCCGAGAAACCCGATTACGTCGATCTTTTGGCGGGCAAAAAGACATACAAGCGCGTCCCCAGCAAGCGTCGTTGATCATTTTCTCCATTGTCGCCTCCATTCAGCACGTCAAACCCTGCCCAGACGGCAAAAAAAAAAACGGATTTTGTCCTTTCATTCCTTCATCTTTTTTCATTGCATCATGTTTTTTTTTTTTTGATAAAAGACTCGATTTTTTTTTTATTTGCCATTGTGGGGAGGGTGAAGGGAAAGGAGGTGTGTGTGGCTGCTACTTGAATCATTTTTTTTGGGGAATCCAGGGGATTTGCATTCTTGAGCGGGGGCATTTTTTCAATGTTTTTTTTGAGGATTTCAAGGTTTTTTGATCGAGTCTTGGGCCAAGCCAGGGGAAAAGGGAAAGGGGGGAAACGGTAAAAGGGGGATGTGGGGAATTGATGAAGGGCCTACATGAAGTACATGACCTTTTGGAGATCAGGCTTGACGACGGCGAATGCGGCGAGCTGCTTCTCCGAATCGAGCGACTCCGAGGTGGCGTCGGTGTCGCTCCAATTCTCGCCTTGACGATGGAAGCGGGCGCGTGCGGCGACGAGATCGGCATAGTACGCGGGCGGGCAAATGGAAACGGCGCGGGTGGCACGGCCATAGATGTAGCAAAGGCGGTACGTGAGCTCCTGGAGCGCATCGGGTGTGAAGCCATTGTCATCGTACAAGACGTGGTAGTGAGTGGGACGCGACGTGCCTTGGAGACCGGCGTGCGACTGCAAGAAGAAGTCGAATTCGAACGGATGGACAATGTCGGTATCGACGACAGTGCCTGGCATACAATTGCCGGTGCGGTCAGCGTCGGACTGCGAGACGGGGAAGAAGCGAGCGTGATGGCGCTTTTGCACAACGACGAACGTCATCTTGGGCTTGTAGTTGGGGTCGAGCGACGTGCACGCGGTGCGGATCGCGGCAATCTCGTTTTCAAGCACTTGCGAGAATTGGCCCTCGGACACACCATCGCGGTAGAACACCATGCGCGCGGGTTTTTGACCAGTCGACTGGAAGAATGTCTTGAGCATGTCCTTGACCATGTTGGCCAAATCGGCAATGATTTCTGTGCGATTGGCTTGCACACGGATCGTCGACGCGTAGCGCGATGCAAACGCGTCCATGGACGCCGTCACTGCAGCAACAGATGGACGATTCATGTCGCCAGGTGACGGGTGAGTCACATCGGCACCAAAGATGATCGTGGGCACTTGAGCAACGAAGGGAATCTGCGAGCCATCCAAGAACACGTTGACACCGCCGAGCTTCATGTTGACCTTGAGACACACGTTGGCGCAGTATTGCTTCTTGGGTTCGCCAATGTGCTTGCTCTGCAGACACTGCGTGGGCACGCCGATGACTTTAAAAAGGGGGAAAAAAGAAAAAAGACGCGTCAATTTGACTATTTTTCCTATTTTTTTTCTTTTTTTTCTTTTTTTTTTTTTTTTTTTTTGCTTACTGGTGTCAGAGACGCGCTTGATTTCAGCGTACAATGCCACGCCAGTGTTGGGCAACAAGCAGAAAATCATCTGGGGTTGAGCCTTGGCAGCATTACCGGCCTTGAGCCACGCCTCCTTGAGCGTGCGCTCGATGTTGCCCTGAGGATCGGCATTGGTGATGGGCGGCTGGCGATTGACGACGTTCTAGAAAAAAAGAAAAAGAAAAAGAAAAAGAAAAAAAAGGAGAAAAAATGAGCAATTGGTTTTTTTTTCTTTTTTTTTTTCAAAAAAAACGAGCTTACAAGACCGGTGTCAATGAAGGTCTGACACATTTCGCGAATGAAGCGCTGGATGGCTTGTGGGTTGAGGCTAGATGTGAAGTTGACGACGGACCAAGAGCCGAGGGTGGCGCCCTTGGCGACCTTTTTGCCGCGGAGATTCCAAGCACCACCTTGGGGCGCAAAGACGGCGTCTTGGGAGCTGGGGTGGTACGAGATCTTGGGCGTGGGGAGGACGCGAGCATTGACCATGGCCATCTCGGGCTTGACGGTGACGCCGAATTCTTGCAAATGGGGGTTGTTCTTGTACTGGAGCATCTGGATGCCCTGGTTGATCTTGTTGGCGCGGACATTGGGCTTTTGGCACGTGAACTTGATCATTTCGGCGGTCTGCTTCTCGTTGAGCTTCTTCATGTGGCGCTGGCCGGGCACAACCTCGCACACTTCCATGGGGAGGTAGGCATTCTTGCCAACAGAGATACAGGGCAGGAAGCCATAGGCGAGGCGCGTGTTGTAATTGGCGCGGAAGTAGTCGGCGACCGACAATTCCTTGCCATCTTCCGTGCTGAACATGGTCGAGTCGGCAGGCGAGGGCGTCAAGCGGTTGATCTTGTACTTTCGGTTCTTTTCGCCACGATGCTTGGTCATGACACGGAGCGTCTTGAGCACCTTCTCGAGGCGGATCTTCTCGCGTTCGGGGATGCCGCGGCGCAAGTCGTCGACGGAGCGACGGCCAAGGATCTTGGCCACAATCTCGTGCAGAGGGCCAGATTCATAGAAAGCCGTGGCAGACACGTCCACATTGACCATCATCTTGCCTAAGAAGCAAAAAGGGGACAAAGGGGTGCGTGAGTCATGTGAGTCGCGTGTTTTTCTTTAAAAAGTGTGGCAAAAACGCGTACTTTTCCTTCAAACGCGTGCCCTTTGTGGCAAAACGCGTGTTTTTTTTCTGTTTTTCTGTTTTCTTGTCTCTCTCTTGCTTACCAACAGTGGGGCGCGCCGACTGGTAGTAGCCTTGCCACACCTCACAGCCATTGGGCAAGGGGCGGCTGCCCTCGGGGGTGTAGAACGAGCGGCCGACCGTGCAGTACAAAGCAGAGGGAGCCTGGCGCATGAGAATGTCGAGGACCATGATCGCTAAGATAAGGGAAACAAATCATAATGAGTGAATCGGCCAATTAAAATGGACAAGGGGAGAAGGGGGGACAAGGGAGTCAAAAAGACAAAGAGAAACAAAAAAAAAAAAAAAAAAAGAGAGAGAGAGAGAGAGAGATGGGCGTGTGTCACGCGTCGACCGCATGGAAAAAGGCAGGAGGGACGGATTGACAACAATGAAAATAGAATTGAATTGACAGGCGCAAAGCGAGTGAAGAGCGTGGGAATGGGGAATACAAAGTGACAAGGAAAGCAAAAAAAGCGAAAAAAAGAGCGAAACGAGGAAAAAAAAAAAAGGGATACTTACCAGTCAAGCAGTTGTTGCTCAGTTCGCACTTGCCCTGCAAGAACATTTGCAGCTCGGTCATGTTCACGGAGCCAACGGGACGGATGTTCAGCTTGAAAATGCCGCCGGAACGAGCCTTGCCCTCCTCTTGGAGGTTCACCTAAGACAAATCAAGAAAAAAAGTGAGCCCAAATTCGAATGATAAACAAAGGGGAGTTTTTTTCTTCTTCTTCCTTTTTGGCCTTACCTCAAAGGTAATCGCGCTATTGTCGTCGCCACATTGCAAGGGCTTGGGCGAGAAGATGTTGCGGCGACCGTCAAAGATGGCTCTGGTGCCCTTGAAGAAGGATTGACCAACACCTTCCTCAAAGCACATCCACACCTTGCGGAGGACGGCGGGAGGCGCCTCTGGCATAATCTGGACGTCCAAGTGCTGAATATTCTGCGAGGGAATCGAGGTCATTTCAAAGAAATTGGCGCGCACGCGCACGGCACGGCCGTTCTTGCCAGGACCGGGGCGAAGAACGAATTTCGTCAGTTGCGTCGACATGAGAAGCAAAAGTTAAACAAAGAGAAAAAGGAAGGTAAAAAAAAAAGTGAGGAAGAGAAGGAAAAGGGAGAAAAAAACAACAAGCTCTCCGTTTTGAGTGTGATTCGGACTCTTTGAGGCCTCTGATTGGCCGCGTGTGACGCCCAGAATCCTCCTCGTACACTCGGCAGCCAATGATGGCGCGTATTCGACGCCCATCAAACACGATTTTTTAAAAAAAATTTATTGCCTTTTCAGACGGAATCTAAAGAGACACGCGTGTAAAATAGGGGGAGCGACAGCGCCTGCGTGTTTGCAGCGTTGCGGCAGCGGAAAAGCACGTCGTCCGGGACCATACGGATGAGCGAGCCAATGGGGATGGCAAAGAATCCAAGGCCAACGCACAGCGCCCAATGCGCCTGTGATAGCGGCACCGTTTGGAACGCAGAGCCTCCAAGCTGCACAATGACCACCTGGCCAACTACACAAATCACAATGATCACCATAAAGAACCGATTCCGCAACAATCCCTCCAAAATGTTGAATTCATTGTCAATCCGCCGACAGCTGGTAAAAAAAAAAAAGAGAATGTGAGCTGGCCGTGTCGCCTCTTTTTTTTTCCTAAAAGACGCGTGGTCTCATTGTCACTTTTTATTTTTTCTCCTCTTTTTCCACACAATTCCTCTATTTTTCGCTTTTCCCCGTCCCCTCCCCCAATCCAGTCTTACTTGAGCTCGTTAAAGATTTGACAAAAAACAAAGGTGGTAAAGACGATGGTCTGGAGCGTGGCGGGATCGTCGTGCAGGGATGGGAGCAGCCAATTGGTGTAAAGCAGGGTGGGGATGAGAATCATCTGGTAAAGGGCTTGACCAAGGATCATTTTCCACATGGTGGGTGTGATCAATGGGGCGGATCGTGGCTCCGGCTGTCTGTGCAACAGATGGGGTGTGGGTGGGTCGGTGGCGAGGGCGAGGGCGGCAAAGGTGTCCATGATGAGGTTGACCCAGAGCAATTGGACGGCGGTGAGGATCGATGCCTGGTCATGGCTGATAAGCGCCGACAGCATGGTGAGGAGGACGGCAGTGATGTTCACGGTGAGCTGGAATTGGAGGAATTTTTTGACGGAATCGTTGACACATCGGCCCCAGGCAATGGCGTGCACAATATTGGCGAAATTGTCGTTCATGAGCAAGATACTGGAGGCCTCTTTGGCCACCTCGGTGCCCGATTGGCCCATACTGAAGCTGACATGCGCGGCTTTGAGTGCGGGCGCGTCGTTTGTTCCATCGCCAGTGACAGCAACAATATCGCCGTGTTCTTTGAGCACTTGAATCAATAGCCGCTTATCATCGGGCGTGCATCGCGCAAGTACGCGCAAATGCGGTAATAATGACGCGCGCAGGTCGGGGGAAAGACGCCGGAATGACGCGCCATCCATGGCCAAATCGCCATATTGGTAAATTCCGCATTTTCGTGCAATTGTCTTTGCCGTCACCATGTTGTCACCCGTGACCATGCGCACACAAACGCCTGCACTCTGGCAGTCTTGCACGGCCTGCTTGACACCGGCGCGCAATGGGTCTTCAATGGCAAGCATGCCAATAAATGTAAAGCTGCCCTCTTGAACCAATTCTTCAAGCAAAAGGCTTTGATCCGGCTCAAAAGAAAAGTCCTTGTACGCGAGGACAATGGTGCGCAAGCTCTTGGACCCATAGTTCTGCAAGATCTTGGCCAATCGCTGGTAATTGTGCTCCGTCATGGCCCTTGTTTGCACTGCGTACCTATCGGCAGCCTCACCTTGATGGTAAGACGCGTCGTGCATGGACAACAGATGTGTGCATTGCGCGAGCAGCACTTCCGGCGCTCCCTTGACGTGCACGCGCCACGTGTCGCCCACGCGAATCACCGTCGCCATGCATTTTGCCCGCGAATCAAACGGATAAACGCGTACAACTGGCCAACACGCACGCAAACATTCAAACGGCTCGCTGTCCAATTGATCGCGCGAAAACGTCAACAGCGCGGTCTCTGTCTTGTTGCCCACGAGCGTCGTGCTGAGCCGGAACGCCGTCGAATTGACGGCCACCGCCTGATTGACAAAACACCGCACCGGCAGTGGCAAACGGCAGCGCACGGCACTCATGTCCACCAAATCGGCACGGTACCCGGGTGCCTCCTTTTGGAACCGGAACGACGACCCCAGCGTGCCTGCCACCACCGTCATTTTGTTCTGTGTCAATGTGCCCGTCTTGTCCGAGCAAATCGTGGTTGCATTGCCCATCGTCTCGCATGCCGCAAGAATACGTACCAAATTGTGCTCCTTGAGCATCCTTTGCGTCGCATAGGCCAAAGCTAAAAAAAAATAAAAGAAAGAAAGAAAGAGAAAAAGAAAGAGAAAAAATTGGACAAAATGGATCAGAAAACGCATAAAACGAAGCGACGCGCCCTCAGCAGCGGAGTTGTCGTTTTAGGCATTTACGATGAAACTCCGCTTAAATGACTTGTTCCCCCTTTTTTTTCGCTCTTTCGTTTTTTTTTTTCTCTTTTTTTTTTCTTTTTTTTTTCTTTTTTTTTTCTTTTACCAAGAGTGACGGCCAAAGGCAAGCCCTCTGGTACGGCCACGACGACGACGGTGACGGTGGTGATGAGGATGTGTGTGAGCTGATCAACCATTTGCGTGACGGGGGGCTCGGATGGGTCTGCCAAAAAATCAAAGACGGCGCGAATGGAGAGCAGCATGAAGAGGAGGCCAGCGGCGGCGACGCCGAGCTTGGCAATGTACGCGGCAAGGTCATTGAGCTTTTCTTGGAGCGGCGTCATCTCGGATTGTACGCGCAGGGCCATGAGTGTGCGCCCGTGGAACGAATGCGGGCCGACGGCCGTCACCATGTACGTGCAAATGCCCTCGAGCACTTTGCTTCCGCTGATCATGAACGGATCTGGCCGATGTGGCTCGTGGTGTGCGTGCGTCTGAGCTAAAGACACCGATTTGTCGTTTTTGGCATCGTCTGCGCGCAAAATCATGAAATCGTCGCAGCACAGCTGCCAATGCGCCTTGCGCACCGCGTCAGATTCACCCGTCGCCGCCGACTCGTCGCACTTTGTGCCGTGGCCCTGGATAAACACGCCGTCTGCAGGCACAATGTCGCCTGGCTCAAGTGAAAGCACGTCACCTACTTGGATGTCGTGAATGGAAATCAGGCACGGCTGCCCGGAGCGAATCGCCTTTTAAAAAGGAAAAAAAGGTGAGCAAAATGAGCAAAAAAAAAAAAAAAAGAGATTGTGAAAATGCGCAAGAATGCGTGAAACAGCGTATTTAACGAAAATCGAGGCAATTTACATTGACAAGTCGGTCTTCTTTCTTGGCATTGAGCTTGCGAAACTGCTTTTCCTTTTGGTAATCATTGACGCTGCCGACAATGACGACGAGAGCAACGGCTGCAATGATGGCGATACCTTCCACCCACTTTACACCGGGAATCCGGCGGCCATTGGCGTCAAATGCAACGCTTGTCGTGTCCTCGTAAATACCCATCACGAGCGAAATGATGGCGGCTACAGTCAAAAGAATCTGCGCATGAAAAAAAATGAAAACAAATGAAAAAAAGGAGAGAGTAAAAAACGATGAGTGGTGCACCAATTGCTTTTTTTTTTTTTGCGCATCCTTACGAGTGTCTTGTCTTGAAAAGCGGCCCACATGAGTTGAAGCAGGTTCTTGCTATGCAGATCGGGTAGCCGATTGGTACCAAAGATGAGTTCTCGCTGTGCACCTACGTACGATAGGCCATGGACAAGACTTGAGTGTAAGCCATTGGCTAGTCCATCCATGCCGTCCATCGCAGCAAGGAAATTCACGTCCTTTTTGTCGACAAGCGAGATCAATTGCTGCACAGTGAATGAAAATGGGTTGCTGGGATCGCGGTGTGGGAGTCGCACTTCCGTATCCTTTTCAACATCATGAATTGCAATCTCTTCAAAGTCAAACGTCATGTTGGTGATACAAAATGTCTGTAAAAATGAGCGTCGGCAATAAATAAAAAAGGAAGGGGAGGAAGGCGGTGATGTACAGAAAGAAAAAAAATGAATGGATGGGGTGCGTAAGAAAAGGAAAGGATGGGGGTGCCGCGAAAAAAGGGCAAGTGAGCAAATTGAAAGAAAAAAGAGTAAAGAAAAAGAGAAAAAAGTAAAAGCAAGAATCGCTGGCGAGTGAATCTCGGGCACCACAAAACACACACGCGTTGATTTCGACCTCCTTTTTTTTTGTATATGTGTGCGTGTGTGTGTGCTTGTTCCTTAGTTGCTCCATTTTCCTTTTCAGCCCATGAATTCAGGGGGGGCATTGGTCCCGCTTAAGGAGCAACAAAAAGAAAAATAGCCCAATGGCATCGCTCGCCTCCAAATCACCCGCACCATGATCATAAATTGCGTCTCAATTGATAATTACTATTTTTTTCATTTTATATATACAAAAGTTGGGGAGAGTGGGGAGACAGAAGCGAGGACGAGGAAGGGCGTGGGGACAAAAAGGGGCACGCGCGTGGACTTGTCATAAAACAAAGAGAAAAAAAAGAGCGCGAGGCGCGTCACGCACTCTTTTATGGAGCATCCATGCAGAAAAAAAAAGGAATTGGAACAGGGAATCATGAGGAATTGTGTCTGAATGGAACAAGTAGAAACAGGAAAAAGAGAGAGAGAAAAAAAAAGGGGGGAGGGAAAAGAGCGGATCAGGTGGCAAGCGATGTGGATGGTGGATCGGCATGATCGGCTGTTTCAAGGGAAATGACAAAGCGGCCTTTTTTGATGACACATGATTTGTTGCGTCGCAAATTGGGCGGATGGTGTCGGCCTGTGTTTGTGGAATGGATGCGTCTGAGCTCGTTCATAATGGGCAATGCGTGATTGCTATGCTGATTGTAATGGATGTTGCTTGGCGATGGGGATGGCGGCTGCGACCAAAAGGCGGCGTCCCAGATTTGCGGATCGCGGCTCCTTGTGGACCGCATGGATGGGTGTCGGCTTAGAAAAGTCGTGGACGATGTCAGAATGGACCGCGACGTGTTTTGGTGATTGTGTTGAAAGTAGCCCATGTCGTCATCCGTCGTGCCGCCTGACCCGTCTTCCAATTGGTGCACAGACATCTCTTTTTCTGCTGCCATGCGCAGCGCTCCCTCCTCCCTTGATTCCATCGGAAATGCCTTATTTTCATCTGCTGTTGCGTTTTTATCGCGTGGTTGGCCATTATCGCCGTCATCATCATGATAGTCATGATGGTCATCATTGTCATCATCTTCTTCATCATCAGACAGGATCCGGATGCCGGCCAAGTCGGCAAACTCCTTGGCCGTCAGGTCCTCCGAGTGTGTTGTAACGTTGGACGAGGTCTGGATCGACCATTCCGCTGACGGTATCGGTGTTGACGACAATTGGGTGGGCGAAGGGGCTGCTACCGGTGCGAGCAGCAAGCTCTTGAAAGAAGATGACGATGCTGTGGATGCGAACGATGGCCGGCGGATCGTAATGCTCGGAATCAGCTTGTCGGTGCCCAATGTTGAGCCATTGTTCATCCAAAATTGCGACGACGATGACGGCGATATGGGCGATGCATTGGAGCTGGGCGGCGTCGTGCCCTCGGCCACCACCACAGACGACATGGACAGCGCAGGCACTTTATTGCCTCGTCGATGCGTCTGACTCGTCGTACGCCGACTCAGATACCGCTGACGCTCGTAATCCGCATCCTTACCCATCAAAATCGCATGATCCGGCGACTCGCGCGAACGAACCGTCCAATGGCTCGCGTCGTCGTTGTCGTCGTTGTTGGCGCCAAATGCACCAAATTCGCTGTTTTCGCCATTTTCTAGCCTTATCGCCTTGTCATGGCCTTGGCGCCCGCGCCAAGAACCCTTTGCAGCGCGCTTGCTGCTCCCATGGGGCTTGACATGCTTGAAAAGGCGTTGCAACAGGCGCGCAAGCTTGCTGTTGTGTCCATTGTCGTGTTTTAAATGTTTTGAGTGCGTGAGAGGCCTGTGCGAAATCATCGAACAGGGGGAAATGGTATCATATAAAAATAAAATAAAAAAGAGAGAGAGAGAATGGGGAAGAAGGACCGAAATAAAAAAATCAGGGGGCAAAGAAGCCCAAAACCCTTTTTTTTTTTTTTTTTTGTCAAGATGCAGCTTCATGCAGCCGCGGCGCTTGTGTCACCTCAACCCTCGACTGGCGTCAATTGGAGACAATCAAATTTGGGCTGCGCGGCGTGTGTTTATGTGTCGCAGCCGCACACGTCAGCACTCTCATTTGTCGAAAAAAAAAGCCCGCTTGGCCCCAGATCTCCTCTCCACCTTCTCTTTTACTTTTTTTTTTTATTCACACACCATGCACAACGTCTTGGATCCGTCTTCCGTGGTCGAGCGCATGATAAAGGCGTTGCCAAACACCGTCCAATCGCCTTACGACGCGCTTATGCTTATGGCCCACGCCGCTATGTTGAGCGTCGGGTTCAAATATGCAGGTCTTGGCGACGACGCACGACAAGGTAAGACTGGCAAGCGCCAAAAAAAGAATATAAAAAAATATAGGGGAGTGGGGAGGACGCGGATAAACCTCAAAAAAGAGACCCGCAGGCCTGCATGACACACAGAAAGATGGGAAAACGTCCATCTCCCTTGCTTTTTTTTCGATGATGGAACGCGGTCTTGCAGGTTCATGCAAGGCGCCATGGCTGATTTACTTTTTTTTTTTTGGTGAATTAGAGGGCGACGGCACACAAGAGCAATTACCAGATGCATGGAATCAGCAGGGCCCGCACGTGTATGCTATCCGGTACAGCCATCCTCAATCCAGCATGACATTCATCATAAAAAGCATCAAGCTCGCCGAAAAGTGGATCATTCATGGCCTGGCCATCGAGGTAAAAAAAAAAAAAAAAAAAGACATAAAAGACGCGTCCAAACGCTCAATTTTCTATTTTTTTTTCCCGTTTAAAAGGATAACAAGACGGCAACACTCGAAATTGCGACATCTGATTACACATCGGCCTCGTTCTTTCCTTATGCTTCTTCCTCGGATCAATCGTTCATCCATGGCTTCATTTCCAGCCAGCGACTCAATGATCTGCTCGTCTTGTACAAAATCAATATCATCCAGCGCTTGATCCCGGGCATTGTCAAGCCAGGCTATGAGGAAGAACAAAGGTAAAAAAAAAAAGAGGGGAGACAAATGACTGGAAATCGTCTCAATTGACGCGAAAAAAAAATTTAGCAAAACGACGACCACGGCAACAAGCACTGGCCATCGCGATCCGGCCTCGTCCTCGCATATTCCCGCATCAAGTACCGTGCCACCTTCTCGACCCCCGCTCATGCCACCCATCTTCGATCCCGCAACCGCCCCTGATCAGCCATCCACGTTGTAAGGCCTTGTCCCCGCTGACCCTTTTTTTTTTTTTACGAGTTGCATCAAACCTTAATATTTGCCAATTTGCCTTTTTTTTTGCAGGCCCAATCCCTTTAGTGTAGGCCGCGACGATCTGGATCCTCTGCATGTCACGTTTCCTGGGTAAGCAATTTGTAGCCAAATCCAATGGTCCGGCGATTGTGCCACGGCAAAATCGCTCATGTCCCCCTTTTTTTTTTCTCTTTTATTAGACAAGGAGGCGGCATGTACGTGGGCCCAGGCCATCCTATGTTTGGCCGCCGTGACGATGATCCCGCAGGTGTGCTTGGTGGTGGACCTCAATCTCTCCCAAGGTAAAAAGGGAGAAAAATTGGCCCGCTTTTTTTTGTTTTCTTTTTCTTTTTCTTACGCGCTCGCATTTGCTTTTTGTAGAGGCTCGGTGCCGCCAGGCGCGCGCTTTGATCCCATTGGTCCCTTCCAGGGCCGCCCACCCACGCGTGGCCGTCGCCCGCCCAGACAATTCCCTGGCGAACCAGACAATGACGAGCCCCCTCCCCCTGTAAGCGACAAACACGCGCTAAAAAAAGAAAAAAGGAGCATGCTAAACCAACATGGGTCTTCTTTTTTTTTGTTATCTCTCCCCAATAGGGCTTTGACAACATGTTCATGTAAATGAGCAACGAGCAAAAATAGGCACCGTCGGGAAAATCCAGGGCAAATCATCCCTATGCATTGAAAATAAACTACGTGGAAGCCTTTTGGGCCTCCGCGCGCCCCCTCGTTTGTCGCTATAAAAAGGAATTGGGATCGCCAATAGCGTCTTTTTTTTTTCTTTGACTTTTTATTTTCCATACTTTATGGACCGTCCTTCGTTTATTGTTTTTTCTGGTGGCACCGCGTGCAACCATATTGGTAGGCACATGCGCCCTTTTGGCTCTGTATGCATTAAATCGTTTTTTTAATATCTCTTGTCGCATAGCCAACGCCTTTCAAGGCATCACACCCAGTGTTTGCTACGTGCTCGCCATTAGCGACAATGGCGGCAGCACCGTAAGGCACAAGAAGAAAAAGTCGCTGGGACCGTCTTTGACGACCTTTTATGGTCGTTTCCGGTGGTTGGGGGGATCAATTGGGCTGATTTATGCGTCTTTAGAGCGAATTGCTGCGTATTCTTGGTGGCCCGGCCATTGGCGACCTGCGCTCCCGCCTGACACGACTGATCACGACGGACGGCAACGATGTGGTCGAGCGCCTGGCCATCAAAGAGCTGCTGAGCTACCGTTTGCCTAGCGAGGGCTCCGAAAGCAGCATTCGTGAGGAATGGTATCTGATCGTCGAAGGCAGGCATAGGTAAATAGAAAAAAAAATGGGCAACACGTGTCCATGTCACATGCATGGAATCCACGTACGCGGAATCGAGAGCCTGTTTAGCCTGACGACGCGCTCAATGGGTCTGTTTCTTTGACATTTTACCTAATTAGATTATGGCAACAGATTTCGGTGGAGAAAAAAGAAACGCTGCGTGGGTTCCTGGTCGCCTTTAACAGCGAGATTCTCAAGCGCGCGCACAAACAATTCAACTTTCGTAATGGCAGCATCGGCAATTTCTTCCTGACGGGCGCACGCCTCTTTTTTGGCTCGCTCGAGGCCGCCATCTTTCTCTTTTCCGCCATCACAGGCATCCGCGAACCAACCCACGTCCTGCCTTGCATCAATACCAACCACAGCGCAGCCATTGCAGGTAAAAAAAATAAAAACAATAAAAAACTTAGGAATAAAGGAGAAAATTTGAGCGCGTCGCGTCCTCACGCCTTATTCGTGCTTAGCTATCTTGGAAAATGGCCAGGTTTTGCGCGGCCAGTGCGAGATCAGTCACCCGGGACAGAGTACAAGCAAGTCGACCAAGGTGATGAACCCAATTGATGCGTTTTCAAAGCTGGCCATGCCCAATTCGCCCACGCAGGGCGACGATGCCGACAAAAACGCCAATTTGATCTTCAACAAATCCGAGGACGACAAGCTAAAATCCGCCATCCGCCGCATCTATTATATGAATGAGTATGGCCAGGAAATCTACCCGCTGCCTAATGCCAAGGTAAAAAAAAAAAAAAAAAAAAAAAAAAAAACACAGGGACATGCGCCGGTGTGGCGAGCACGACGTGCCTCAATGGCTCTTTTTTTTTTTTTTTTTAGGTGATCACGCACTTGAACAGCCGCAATTTCTTGATTTATTCCATTGGGTCGCTGTACACGTCGTTGCTGCCGAATTTGATCCTCCGGCGCGTGGGTGCGGCGATCAGCAATTCGCCGACGCTGCGGTTCAAGGTGCTTGTATTGAATGGGACGCCAGACCGCGAGACGGACGGGTACACGGCAATGGATTTCATCGGTACCATCACCAATGCTCTCAACGAGAGCCAGCTCATTGACGCGAGGCACAAGTACTACGACGCGATGCCCTCGGACTCGGCCGAATATGTCAACCATTATCACCACGCCGACGCGTATCACCGACCCGTCGACCACGGGTTTAGACAGTGGCCGCCTCCCCCGCCCGCGCCGCTCTGCACCACCGCTGCTCAAACCCCGCAACAGCTGCCGCAGTCATTCGAACTCGCTCTGCCGCCGTTGCCCTTTAAATCTCCATCCATCCACAGCAGCGGCGCATCGTCACCAGGTTATCGCACACCCCCTTTTCCTCCAGAACTCGTCCCCAATCTGCCGCCATCCTCGTACATCACACACTTGGTCTACCTCACCAATTCAAGTAAGCAGGATTCTGAAAAAAATAATATGGGTGCGCGTCTCACCTCCATTTTTTTTTTTTTTGCGCGAATTTTAGAAATACCAGTGGATGTCGTTGCCATCGAAGCTCTGGGGATCCAATGCTTGCCGGTTGAAGGCGAACGCGCCGCGTCCATGCCTCAATACCACGCCGAGAAGCTGCAGCACCTCATAGAGAAACTTTTGACCTCGCAATGAGCACTTGATCGAATAAAATTCCCGCAAATGCTACACTTTTGACCTTTTTTTTCGTAATGAGGATGATTTCAAACCTTGTCAAATTGTTTTCTGGTCGTGCGTGACAATGTGTCTAAAATTGAATCCGATCGCTGTGATATGAGAAAATCTCAATTTGACGTGTTTTAGAATTTAATGCTTTGTTGCTCACAGTTTGAGCTTAACGCGTATGAAGACTTACTGCAGGTGATTACGACCTGTGCAATTGCGGCCGCGCCGCTCTGCCTTAAAATCGGCGGGCAACCAGTACCGCCAAAAATCAAAATCAGCCGCCAGCAACGCTGAAAACGGTGACAACTTTGTCCTCTGGTACTAGCGCAATTAGTAAGCAAATCGGCCTGAGATCCTTGAGTTCCATTTGCACGTAAGGGCACACTTAACAAGGATCTTTACAAACTGGAAATCGTCACTCCCGCAAAAGCACTGGCGATGATCAACCACCGCTTTGGCACAGATCTCAAACTGGAACAAGTTGGCCGATGGATTAAAACCTCGGGCATTTGGGGCGAGATCATGCGGCGAGTGGTCCATGGGAGCAATACTAGCTGCACAAGAGGCTACAAGGTCTATTTGATGCAGCCGGCCCTATCGAGGTATGTCAAAAATCGCATTGACATGGCCTTTTATTGATGGATTTGAATTCGTAGATGAGCTGCCGAAGTTGGCGCCGTAGTTTTCAAGCGCTACGTGTTGAACAGCCCAATGAAAACCTAGGGCGACGCTCGAAAATCTAAATTATCGGACGCCTCCACGCATGCACACTTGCTTAGAGCAAATAATTTTTCGATGCGCACCGCCATTTTCTGACTGGGTATTCCAACTTTCCGCAGCGCGTTTGCCTCTGTCCAGGAGAAACCCATTTATTAAAATTCAACAGGGATCCGTGACCAACTTGTTTCCTCCCTGCCATCTCCACCATTGACGACACACAGTGTCTGTTTCTTTGAAAGAAAGAATAAAGTGACAAATCCGAGGCTCCTTGATGGCCCATCAAGACTTTTTTTAATTCAGGACAACTCTGGGCACCAAGGGGCACAAGCACGTGCTGTCCAACGCGCCCATTTGCACCAAAAATGTCTGCTTTGTGATCTTTATTCCTGATCCATGTCCACAACTAACACGTCTTCCTCATTTTCTTTCAAATATCCGAGCAAAATGGCTTTACGGTCCCCAGAGAGCTCAAGCACCGCGCTTGCTCCTGCAAAGGTCGAGCCTGGAACGCGGGACAATAAAAAACAAGTGAGCCAATGTGCCCGCTGATCGGCTTGATTCCCGTATTTTACCTCTTTCTGTCCCAATGCGATTGCACGCGACAAAAAGCGTGCGATGGTGGGTATCTTTGGCCATGAGCGGCATGAGTCGCGTGGCCCAGTAGTTAATGACGTCCTTTTCCTTGGGTCCATCATCCTTGTCCGATGGCAGCCGGCTCTGTAGCCACGCCATGCTGCACAAAAGCACGTCTGTCCGCTCGCGCGCGTGAAACGACGCAAACTCCATGTCCCAAAAGTCTGCCTTGAACTGATACGGATTGATGTCCATGCAAATCCCAAAACCAACCTGCCAAAACAGCCAACACGATGAGCCCGCATGCATGAAATCCCTGAGGCGCTTTACCTTTCCAAGATCTTCCAAGTCCACGGTGTCAAATCCACGACCCTCTTGCGCCCAGTTCTCATCCGTCTCGTACAGGAATGATTTGCGGTACGTCTTGAGCAATCGACCCTCGCGGTCGACAAAGCATAGGCTGTTGTAATAAATCAGCTGCCCGCTTGATTCATCCACTAGCCATAAAAATGAATTGAGCAATGGATCCATCACGCGACGCGACTTTTTTTTTTTTTTTTTTTACCATGGCGCTCGGGGTACCCTGCGGCCACGTAACACCGTAGCCGTTGCGCTGCGCGCAGCGAAATTACAAAAAAAGGGGGTGGGCACGTGAGGTCGTGTTCTACTTTTTTACGCGTACATGCTTTTTTTGCGCGCTTATTTACCTTGGCGCTGTGCCCAGTGCACCGTAGGGCCTGTGCGCGTGTCCTCGAGGAACGGCTCAACCTCGTCCTTGGTGTGGAAGACATACCCTTGAATTGTGCACACGCATGCGTGAGAAACTGCCTTTGTTGCGCGCCACGGGCCCTCGGCCTGCCTCTTTTTTCCCCCTTCCCCTCCCAGTACCTGTGAATGCCATCTCCGGAAGTACAAGCACGTCAATGTCGCCTTTTGTGAACCTGTGGGAATATGCAAACGGCGGTTTAATAACAATTGTAAGAATGTCTAGTGAGCAGGGGCCATTTACCTGGCAAGCATGGCGTCGGCTTTGGCCATGTTCTCTTGTCGCTCGCCCCACTTGGGATTCAGCTGGCAGCATGCTGTCGACCGCGTAAAAAAAAAAAAAAAAAAAAGAAAAAAGAAAAATGAATAAAACAAATGAGACTCTCATTGCTGTTCACATGCACAGCCTACCCTACCAAATCGCATAAAGAATGACCGTCGTATAGCAAAAAAAAAAAAAAAAAAAAGAGTGAAAAAGGTGCGCTGAGGTCGAATTGACATCTGCGGCGCGCTGGGTGTCCTTTTAATTCGTAGTCCCGCGTTCTCAAATGGCCGCCCATTTTCCAAGCTCGTTGTTCAAGCTGATTTTGCCATCTTATGACGCTCATATGTATTTGGGGGTGACGACGCTGCGCGCATCCTGTATCGCCTCATCTTGATTTGCAACAATTCAGCCATTCATTGCACGAGAAAAGGCATAAAAGCGCGATTTTCACCCCGTTTTGGATTTTTGCACGCGAATAAAGCGCTTGATCTGCCCATGTTTCGATCTCAGTGGATAGAAACTGACGCGTGCTATCATTTCAGTGCCTGAGCCATCGTGCTGCACAGCACAAAAACATGTGAAATTCCTTTTAAAAACCAAAGCGCGTGTTATTCAGACATTGCCCGCCTGCTGTGCCTCCAGAAATTTTTTTACAGCATACCTGCCCGCCAATGAAACCTGCGTCACGGCATAAACTCTAGCCCAGTGCTCAAGAAGGATCCGCCCGATTTTTTTGGACTCGAAAATGCCAAAAACCTCAGATTTGTACTATTTTGCATTCATCTGGCCATTTGCATGATCGACCCCGCTCAAAAATACCTGCATCGAAATCAGCGTAAAATTTTCAACAAAAAAGCTTAAAACGCCAAAGCGCTACGACCACTTCTGAAAAATTCAGGGGTCACTCAGGGGTCACACTTTTCAATCTCAGAAAATGCCAAATTTGGGAAATTTCGAACTCCGAGTGATCAATGCATCCCAAATAGGTAACTCCAACCATTTGCTATTGGCAGACAAAATGACATGTCGCCCCAACTTCAAAAAAAAGCCCAAGGAGTGACGCATGAACGGCGATCGACTGAGAAAAGTGCCTACTTTGTGCAAGTTTTTTTTCCAAAAATTTAAGGTTTGACACTTCCAAATTAAGGTGGTGGATTGCATGGAATTTTTGTTTTTTTTTAATTTTTTTATTTTTTAATTTACACGTTTTTGTGCGCTGATGAGTGGGTGGCAGGCTAGTGAAATTACCGATGCAAAAAGTTAAAACACAAGCTAGCGCGCCGTAAGTTATTGCATTAGGTGCTTTGCTCCCCTATTTGTTGTAAACTGCAATAAAATCACAGGTTTATTAGACCAGTATCGAGCAAATCGCGATTAAAGATTTTGGTGAAAAAGTGAATTTTCTCTGCGATTTTAAGCCATCCATCGATGAAACTGGTCTCGTTCGGCAGAGATGAAAGAGGTGCCTTCGACACGTTAAAAGCGCCGCCAAGCCTTGTCCAATCCGTTGCCGAGAACATCGAGGTCAAAAAAATTGAAATGTTTGAACGACTTTCACAAGCATACAAATATCATGAATCGGGCAAACAAACATTCTGGAAACGACATCCAAGCGTGTTTTTTTTTGAATGGTGCCAGTTTCATCCCGATTCGCGAAATATTTCGAAAGCCACTGCTGAATTTGTGAAAACATCGATATTTTGGATTCATCCGCACAACGACTCAACTGACCTCTGGTTTTCAACGTCATGTCGAAAAAAGACGCGACAAAATGGCCTAATGAAACAGTTTTGCAGGCGCTTCAACCATGGTTTGTAGTATTTAAGATTGTATTTGTGAAAATAGATTACTGTAAAAATTGTCAAATTTACAAAATTGTTGACTATTCGCCTGGCTGGTCTCTGGTTTTTATTGATTTTGAAAGTAAACGCGCGGAAATGGCATTGTTTTGGCAACGTTCCTACCCTTTGTTCTTGGCGTTCAAATTGAATTTGCGGTTTTTCGTGAAATTGATGAATGCCTCGACAACGGCCTGATCGACTGCCGGTTTCCAATTTTTCCTGAAAAACAAGGCGCAAATCGACCACGTGAAGAATTTTCGCGGTGATTAAAGCACGATTTCACCGCGAAATGATTTTTGAAAAAACGGGCTACAGCCAAGCAAATTTTCAGCAATGTCAAGTTTCTCGTCGAACCAGCCGATTGATATCGGGGTTTTAATTTTTCTGAAAAGAGAGGAGCCAAATCCTATAAGTGGCAAAATTTCGTGGCTCTGCGACGAGTCCTTGGTAGCGAATGATTTTTCGACTTTTTGAAAAAAGTTGTTGGTCAGCAGGCCGAAATGCATCTGGAGGGTCCCCCGCTTGATAGGTTTAAGCTCAGCCAGAATATCCAAATCCGTTTGGCAACCTACACGCCAGCGCTATGAGAGTCATGTCATTAGATGCGTCGACCCCTCTTTTCAATTAAATCTGCAAAAAAATCGGACGTTGACTTAATGGATCACGAGGAACAACAAGCGAACGAAGTCAAATTTTTGAAACTCGAATTTCTCCACCAGTTTTCGTCTCATGCCCATGAAACTGGGCTCATTTGACTGAGAATCAAATTCTGCATCTTTTGTCTCTGCAAGTTTGCTGCCATGGATTGCTTTGTTCTTTCCCGAGAAAATTGATGAAGTTGAAATTTTAAATCTGGAGTCGCAAGTGGACAAAGGTTGGGCATCGGCCTTGCAAGACCGGGATAAAATGTTCTTGTCGCATTACTGTACTCTTGCCGTGAGTAAGTTTTCAGCAAGATCAAACCAGATTTTTACGTGCCAGGATCAAAATTGTGAATTTCTGGAGAAATATCGATTTTCTCCTCAACGGCCTGACGAACCCCCGGTTTTTATTTTTTGTTTTCGAGAAGCATGTAGCTAGCCAAAAAGCATAAATCACGATACCGGTAAGCCTCATGATAAAATACAGTTCTAAGCACTTTATAGCGAGCATTGCTGCTGATTATTTTAATGAGTTAAGGATTTTCTAGCGATTTTGCAAGGAGGTCGGTCGGCATTTTATGGCAGAAAAATTAGGTCTTCGTCGGAATCTCGGATCGCTGCTGCGCCAGTTACAACACGGGAAGGTACGTACAGTACAGTAGTAGTAAAAAAACATGCCTTCTTGTACGTATTTTGCGAAAATGAAATACAGTATTGGAAAAACCAATCAAGGACTACGGTGGTGGTACTTAACTCGGTACTTCTTCTTCTGTGCCAGGATCCTCCGCCCCGCGTCGTTCCAGAAGACATGCGCCACGCCTTCTTGACGACTGTACAGTAGAATCTGGGGTGGTGGAGAAGTACGGTAGTGTGAACAAGAAAACAATAAGACAAGAAAATACAATCGCAAACAGATGTACTGTATGAATTTGTCGATGGCCGTAAAAATCGGTTTGTTCGGAATGGCGTCCTCGTCACGAACAACTTGTAGCACTGGCAGGTTGCGAGGAAGGCGCACCAGATCGGCCACACTTAGCAAATTTCGATCCAGGCGATTGTGACGATCCTCTGCTGGACCGTCCTCTTGCGGTGTTGGGGCCCAACGGGCCAGCGTCTCTGGCGCAAGCACGGAGCGCAAAGTGGGGCGGCGATGGGTCACGTCGACGGCCCGCTTAACGAGACGTCCGCAACGTGGTTGTTGTTGCGCATGGCGTGAAGCGGCGCCACGGATGTGGCGAGCAGGGCGCTCGTGGACTCTCTTGGCAGGACGCATCTTGATATTGTATACAAACAAGGGAGTTTTATTGTAACAGCAAGAGGGGGTTCAGGGGAGGAGAAACGGTGTTGAAAGGGTGAAGAAAAAAAAGAAAAGAAAAAAAGGGGGAAAAAAGGAAAGTGGCGGGTCTTTTATGTGCGACAAGGCCAATTGGTCTGCTGCCTTGGCGCACAGACAGATCGAGATTCCAGCGGCGCAGCAAAAGGAGAAAAAGCGGGGCAAAGGAGAAGATCGGCCATTGCTCGATGGGGAGAGCAGCTACAAACTTGTGAGAGAGTGCGTTTGAAAGCCACGAGCCATGGCCAGATGATGGTGTTGGAATTGGGCGGCGGCCAAAGGAAAAGAGAAGGACTGGAAACAAAAAGGAACGAAAGGGAGCAAGAAAAAAAAAAGAGTTGTGGACAATGCTCACGAATTGGATCGTGACAGCGATACGGTGGCGAATTGGCTGTGCTGCTTTGTCCTTAAATGTTGCTTACCGGTAATTGGCCTTGGGTGCTGCTTAAACCATCTGTGTTGAGACCCATTGCTGCGTTGTCAGGGCTGACAAAATACGCGCAGGCTGATTTCAGGACGTGCTCCAGATGGCTCCTAACAGCCATCACATCCCGCTGGACACCGGCAACTTGAGCAGATTCAGAGCTGGTCGTCGCTTGCTGCTGAAGTATCATGTTTCGGATGATCTCCTGGTTGCTGTCAATCTTGTTGCTTAAATTTTGCAATTGCTCGGCGAACAAGAAGGTCCTGGGGTTCTTCCGCAACGTTGATTGCAGAAAGCAATTGCTCCTCAAATGTGAGGTGGTATTCGGGGTCGCTAAAGACAAGAGTGCCGAAAAAAAAGGATGGTTCGGCCAGCAGTCAACGCAGTTCATCAACACGGAATCTTGGAGCAGCACGCGGCGCATTGTCGCCAGAAGGTTGAGAAACGCTTCCGCGCAAATGGAATACTCTGCTCCATCGAGTTTTTTGTGCGTGACCTTGTTGAGCCATTCTTCAACTTGCGGAAAGATTTTCTTTTGCAGCGACTCGGGGGGTCCAAATTTGCTCTGGGCAGCCAGTAAAAGCCCTTTTCCGAGGAAAACCCATTGATGATGCGAATGGATTTGCGAGGGAGAGCAAGCAGGTACAGTAGCGCTTTTCCATGCTTCCAGTTTCCCAACGACCGTGGCGGCGCAGGTCTTCTTCTTCCGTCGCACCATCGATTTCCGCCAATTGGGCACCACTTCCACGGCCAGAATGTGTTTTCTTGGAAATGCGAATGTTCAAGTCCTCAAACATGCATTTCACAGCCCTAAGCTGCGTTCGATAGGTCATTGCATTTTCCGGGTAGCCATTCTTGAATGCCTTGACATCAAACCCAAGTCGCGTTTTTCTCAAAATTTGGGAATTCTTCGCCTGAGATGTGCCATCGATAAAAAAAGTATTGTGCAAGGGTACCAAACGCACACACACGGTGGTCCTTGTGTCGGATGGCGCCACCAAACTCAACCTTGCCGAACTTGTTAGTTTTTCCATGGTCGAGACGAACCACCAACGCAGGACATTCGCTAAATCCTTCATCAGGAAAGTGCACTTTGCAAAGATCCGAAATCAATGTCTCGAGAGCTTTCACCAAGCAACAGCATCATATGCTGGAGCAGAAACCAAGTACGATCCCTGAGCGAGGAATCTCTTTGTTGATCAAAAAAAAAAAAAAACATCGAGATTTGCACAAGCTGGTCACCAGAGTAGCCGTCCTGAGCAGTATGCGCGCCACGACCCACATATTCTTCACGCTTGCTTTTGTGCTCCGCAATGCGCTTGTTCTTCATCCAGGCTTGCAATGCCTTGCCTCGAATCTTCCCAGGTTCCACACCCGAGATTTTCTGAATGACTTGCGTTGAATGCAAATCAATCAAGGCCTTCACCTCCATTGAGTACAATTCGAAGGATAAATCACAAGGCGTGCCATCGCCGCGTTTTTTGGATGGGTGGCCACGGGCCTACGGCGAGATACGATGTCCTCCAAACACACCAAGATCTTTTCCTCTGTGACGGCGGGACCATCAGCATATTGTCTCTCGGCACAGAAATTCTATAAAAGACATTCGCATTCAATTCGACCTCTACATACGTTCTCTTGAGCTGCTGCGCAACCATTCATGGCTTACAATGAGTTTTTCTTGTCTTGGTTTAAGCTACCCAGCGTGTTTGTCGGTCTCACTTCTTGCGTAAAAGGTGTTCATTGTTTGGCGCACGTCTTCCTGGCCTCGCTCCGTGTTTCTATCATTAGCGGATGTGCTGCTGCTAGCAGTCTCACGTGACGCATTAGATCGAGATCAGGGAGAGGGCATAATAAAGGTGTTTCAAAACAAAAAACAAAAAAAAAAAAAAAAAAAAAAAAAAAAAAGGAAAGAAAAGAATTGACCCCTTTTCCCCTTTTTTGTATTGAATGGAAAAAAAAAGATCTCCGCGGCAGCCCAAAGTTTCTCCTTCAAATGCATCCATCCCCGTGTCACTGCGACCACCAGATGACGTGCAATAAAAATCGCGAGTTCAAAAGCTCCATTTCGCGCAAAACGCGATTGAAGGTGTTTGAGACCATGTTTTCGTCACAATACTACCCTGGTTTGCAACCCACCAGCAAGAGCTTGATCTGCCGCGTACGTGACTATCCATGATCAAAGAAAAAGTCCGAGTTTTGGAAAATAAGCGCGTCGCAAAGTTAAGTGGCACTTTAGGCGATTTTCTGACGCGTGATTTATCGCGTGTCCCTCTGGCTTATAAAATCGATGTACCTGGCCCACAAGTTGCTGGTAGACGTGTTGGCACGGCTCTAGGACGAGAGTTTAAGGTGCTATTATCCAATAAAGTTAAATCCAAAATCATCCATTGCTCGATACGTACTTGTCTGGGCGAATGGCCCGCTTTTTGGGTATACTAGTCATTTCTCCAAGGGCTGCATCCTTCGTGCAAGTTTGGTGCTCTTTAGGCGAGCTGGTTTTCCGCTCGGGCGCCTTGTTAGATATGATTTTGATTTGCGCGTTGAGCCCACCTCATGGCTTTTTCGGCGCTGCAACCCCCCCTCCGCGTCGTACACGTGGGACGTGTTCTGTGGCACCGTGGGCCTGGATTGGTGCATTTTTGTCATGATGCACTTGTGAACCCCGTGATTTCCGCTATTTTCTGTTGTTGCTGCTTTTTTGATTGACAACCAACGGCGCCAGCGTGATGGATATCTGGTGCGGTGGACGTAGTGGGCGTAGGTTCAAGAATGGATGAAATGGGCAATTGTGCGCGGGCGGATGGATAAAATTTATACGCCGCACGCGGATCAGTGCCCCAGTGCGCGGGAAGAAATGGCCAATGACCCTGTTTAAGCGCACGTGTTGAAAGTCAGCGGTCGAGACGCTTCGATAAAAGTGGCTTGGGGGCGGGTTAGTGGCTCGAAACAAGAAAAAAAATAATCCCAGCTTCTTTTTTTGTTTTTTCTTCTTTCTTTCACTTTTCTTATTCACATCAACATGTCTGTTACTCTCCCCTCTGGCTTGGCCTACAAGATCCTCAACGGCTTCTTCGAGAACGCCTCTTACGTCCGTGGGTAGGTGTTGTTTTCTCGCTCGTTTTGCCCAAAAAGCGCGTACGCGCTTTTTTCAAGTCGACCCCCTGCCGAAACTGACACGCTTTTTTTTTTTTTTTTCAAAACTAGCGTCGAGGCCTCTGACTGCGACAAGGCTCTCTTTGAGTCTCTCTCCGAGGGTGCCAATGCCCAAGACTACCCCCACTTGGCCCGCTGGTACGCTCACATTGCCGCCGTCCAGGGCTTGACCGCCAAGTAAGTTACTATTTTTTTTCTAATTGCGTTGCCACGCGATTTTGGAGACCATCCTGGTGTGTATGATGATGATGACTGATTGTGTTCTTTTTCTCTCCTTTTTTGTTTTACCCCTGTTTAGGGCTGCCGCTGCGCCCTCTGCCGCTGCCGCTGCTGAGGAGGACGACGACGACGTCGACTTGTTCGGCTCCGACGACGACGAGGTCGATGAGGAGGCCGAGCGTGTCAAGGCCGAGCGCGTTGCCGCCTACAACCTCAAGAAGGCTGCCAAGCCCAAGACCATTGCCAAGACCACCGTCACCCTTGGTAAAGAAGAAAAAAAAGTGCAAGATGAGCGAGCATTGAAAATGCTAACAATGTTGCGACATGCCCCTTTTTTTTAAAAAAAAAAATAGACGTCAAGCCCTGGGATGATGAGACCAACATGGACGAATTGACCGCCGGTGTCAAGGCGATCACCATGGACGGTCTGTTGTGGGGTGGTTCCCAGTTGGTTGCCATCGGCTTTGGCATCAAGAAGCTCCAGATCAACTGTGTTGTTGAGGACGACAAGGTCTCCATGGACGACTTGCAAGAGGCTATTGAGGGTCTTGAGGACTATGTCCAGTCGGTCGATGTTGCCGCCATGCAAAAGATCTAAGCAGTTCCTCCTCTTTATTTTTTCTTCTTCATTGCATTTTTATTAAAAGAAATCCAACGCTCTCTCTTCCTCTCTCTTTTCATCTTGATTTTGTGTGTCACACTTGTTTTCACGCGAGATTTGTCGCGCGTTCCACCTTTTTTTTTTTTTTTTTTTTTTTTTTTTTTGCGCGCTTGTGCGCGTGTCCCCTCATCGGGCTCGTCATCTGTCGCTCCTCACTCTCCGCTGTTAGCCTGTCCTTTTTGCCCCCTTTTTTTGGGTGCGTCGGCGAATTCTTGTTGCTTTTCTCTCTTTTCGCTCTTTTTTTACTTTTCTGCACAAAATCATCCTGATGTCCGTGACCACGGCGTCCATGCTTAAGGCGTCGACGTCGACGACGACCGAACCATTCGATGATGCGGCGGCGGCGGCTGCGCGGCCCATTGACGACATTCTTGCCGCCGTCAATTACTTTGACGTGCTGGGTGTGCACAAAAAGGCGACGAATGACGAGATACGCAGCGCATATATCAAGGTACACCTCCAATGATGACAGCACTCGTGCGCCGTGGTGTTTGTCGCGTCATACAGCTTTTTTTTATTTTATTTTTTATTTTTTTGTCTTTTGTGGGGCCCATGGCCATTAGAAGAGCAGGGTGTGCCATCCGGACAAGCTGCCCAACGATCCGCGTGCGACGGCGTGTTTCCAGCGTAAAAAGAGAACACAAAAAAAACAACTGAAACACGCAAATCCAAATTTTTTTTTTGGGTCATATCGCTCCCCCTCTCCCCTTATTTTGCCTTTTATAGGCCTGACGGAGGCACATGAAACGCTCATCCACCCGCGCTCACGTTTAAATTATGAAATCACACTGGAAGCCGATCCGTCGCACGCCATGATGAATTATCCTATGGATGAAGCGACGGCTCAAGAGGTGTTTGAGCGTGTTGTGCACCAGGTATTTGTTTTTTTTATGAGGGGAGAGGGTGCTACGCTTATCAGCAGAAGCGACGGTGGGGCAGGGGGGCCGAGGCAACGCGTGTTCCATGGCTGAGGGGCGTGTCGATGAGCTGACCCGAGTCCTTTTTTATTTTTATCTCTTAGTTGTACACAGAGATGGTGGATGGGGAGTTTGAGACGATGAGGGTGATTCTTGGTAGGGCCGAGTCGTTGTCTGTGGCACAGACACGTGAAATTGGGACGATGACAGCTCATGCACTTATTTTTTTTCTTGTAAAATTGGCAAGGTGCGGTCAATGAGGCGTCGCCATATCTCAAAGTGTCGGATGACCTGATCAATCACACAGAGGACGCGCTGCGCAAGATCCGTGATCTGATGTTTTGTAATCATGGCTCCTTTTTTTCACTTTTTTTCAGCACTAATGCCCGTTTTTGGTTTCAACAGCAACGCAAAAGTATTATCGTGTGATTGAAGATGAACTGTTGCGGCTGTACGAGCTGCAAATGGCATTGCGGTCGCTAGGGCTCTTTGAGCTGCGGTCGCGGTTGCGGCTGTCGCTGGCGATCAGCCGATCGCTGCTTGAGTTGCCGATCCTGATCAACAACGCGACTAAAAAAGACCATCCGACGGGCATCTTGGGTGCGTATGTCGAGTCCATGCTGCAAAAAGTAGCGACTGCTCTTGAGACTGGAGAGCAGTACGCGTCAAGGTGACGCTTTTGCAATAAAATTGCTGTTTTTCATGATACCATTCATTCTTGGTCCTTATATTGAAAAGATGATCCAGAGGAGCGGGGTTTCAAATGTCGAAGCATGGGCGCGCGCTGCCCTTTTCTTGTCGTGAGGCACCGCACCCCCCATTTTTTTCCGCTCTCGTTTCCACTTTTTTTTTTTTTTTTTTTTTTCAGTCTTTTTACTGCTGTTTTTCTCTGTTTATGCCTGCCTCACTGTCGCTGGGTGATACGACGACGACCATGACCCCTCTTATGGGTCCGCTGGTGTCGTCCAAGCCGAGTATTCTGTGGGTGCATGACCCGTCGACCACGTCGTTTCATCAAGACGCCGTTGTCAACCCGGACGCTTTTCCGACGATTCAAGACGGGCAACTTCTGCGGCTCCACTTTGCGCGATCCCAAAACAACGGCCCGCACGTCGAGCCCATCATTGTCAAAGCGGCTGTTGCCGACAGGGAAGCCATTGGCCGCCAACAGCAGCTACAGGTAAATCCTCGCCAAATGGCCCTTTTTGTTGTTTTCTCACTCTTTTTCTTCTTTTTTTTTTTTTTTTTTTTGTATGTGTGTGTGATCGGATCGGATTAGATCTCGCTGTGCAAAGACATTGCCGATCGCCTACAGCTGCGGTTTCGCAAGGAGGTGTTTATCGAGCTGGTACAGATAAAAAAAAAACATGCGAAATCGACAAATCAACCGTTTTTTTTTGTTTTTTTTTTTGCTCATTTTTAATGCTTCTCACTGTGCTAGATTGATACAAGCATGCCCGGTGTCGTGCTGGACCACGTAGAATTGGGCTTCAAGGAGCAATACCTGGGTCGTAGCGACATGTGGCGGCTGCAGCAACACCTTGCGTCGTCGTGCGTGTATTTGGAAAAGAAGATCTTGTTTGCCGGGTCGATTAAGACGACAGTCAAAAAGTTGTGGTCTGGAGACAATGAGGTAAACGAAAAAAGGAAAAAAAAGACGCGTCGCGTCGAGTAGTGACGTCTTTTTTATAAAAAAAATAGGTCTTTTCCGGGTACATCAATGACCACACCAAGATTGTGTTCCGGTCTGGGTCGGCCAAGTACTTTTTGTTCATCCAAATGTCGCGCGAGATGTGGGAATTTGACGAGGATGGCGAGCTGTACTTTGAAAAAGTGGTGAATCACTTTTTGCCGCAGCTATTCCATCGGTGGAAGGACGAGGGCACAAACCACGTGGTGTCGATTGTGCTTTTTACGCGCGTGTTTTACGATGGTGCGCCGTCATTGGATCAAAAAGACAAAAGCGGCAAAAAAGACGACAAAAAGAACGACGACGATGATGATATGCTGCTTCAAACCGAAGATGGGCGCTATTACAAGGATTTTTACAAGGTGCTTGCGGATTGGGAGACAGCGGATGACTGGACATCGATCATCATGCCTCTCAAGGAGGAGCAGCTTCAATTTGAGTCGCGCGTGCTGACGCGTGTGGACGTGCACAGCGGCGTGACGTCTGTGTCTGGCAGCATTGGCATGGCGTACGAGGGCAATATCCTCGAAGCGGTGAATTTGGCGCTGAATCCCTTTGACAGGCACTATGTGGATCGTGATTTGATGCGCACAGGTCTTTCGTTGATCCTGATCACGCCCGGGGCCGGCAAATTCCACGTGGACAAGAAGCTGTTGCGATTGACGAATGAGCGCATGTCGGACAATGGCATTGCGATGGATCTTGTGTGCCTTGCACGGCTTCCGCTGCACATCACGCCTCTTCTGCGATACCAAAGCGGGCCGCCGCCCGAGGAACTGGTCGTGTCTGCTGCCGCCGCTGCTGCTGCTTCTAATGCACAAGAAGGAGGAGGGTTTGCGAGACATCACACAACGACTCTTTCGCCGGATATCAAGGCACCTTTACCATCATCTTATTCGGACCCATTGTACCACGACACGGACGACGCCTTGGGCAAAAAGTACACGTACTATGCAGTGCCGCACTGGATCGACTGCAGCTTTTATTCGCACGAGACGGGCCAATTCATGCGCAATGACAGCTTCAAAACGCGATGCAAGATGTTTGACGTGCAAATGATGGGACTCATGGAGAGCGACATTGCCACACTGCAATTGCCATTGATGATCGACGATGTCCAGCCTCCCACAAGGTCAGCATCCATGGCATCCACCATGTCTGCGCATTTCCCACCCTCATTACGCACAAAACAGAGCAGTAGCAGCCTCAATGACAAGGACGACTCCCAAAACATAACCCCAATGCATCTGCAGGGCGCCGCGCCAAGTTCTCTGGGCAATGGCGAATCGTACCTGTCGCGATCCGCCAATTTTGCAATGACCCCACGTCGTTCATCCTTCCATCCTCCTCCTCCACCTCCGCTTCCGCCCTCAATGGCCAATCCTCCGCCTCCCACAGAGAAAACCATCGACCCCGAGCGATATGACGCCCTCGTCTTCAAGGATTCGTACGAACCGCGGTTCCACCGCCGCGGAGCCGACTTTAAGGGCACCAATCAACCTTCCACAGCGTCCAAATGGTCTGCCACCAAGAATGGACCCTCAAGAACATCCATGGACACGGCTGACAGCGACCATTCTCGCACCAATTGGAAGTATGCCTCGGGCACAACGGTAAATTCAAGAACAAATAGATAATCGAAAAAAAACCGCGCTTTCGGCTCGAAATTCACACCTTTTTTTTTTTTTTTTTTGTTTCTTTTTTTTTTTTTTCCAAAAAAGACGTGGCACCATCATGAGCAACAACAACAGAGACGAATGGCGATCCCCATCTCGCAGAGCCAGCAGGCGGGGGGCAAAATTACGTTTTTTGATCCAAAAGAAGATGCGCCGCAGCATGGTGCGCCGCATGGAAGCAACAGGGAATCGTCGCCAACGTACACAAGGCCCGGTGGGGCGACATTGTCGCGGCGCAACACGAGCGGTGATTTGCGGCCGTTGTCATCGGGTGAAAACGAGGACGACGAGTCTGTGGTGATCAGTTCGAGCACCGTAGAGCCCGTGCCCATTGGCGGCAACAAGTCGATGCATCGTGTTCCGCCAGGCAAAATCAGCGGTCCAAACACCACAACCAATCCCGCAATTACAACGACCAGTGGTGGCGGCGTCACGGACGCCAAGATGACCGTCACTGGCAATGGCAGTCTGCCATCGCTGCACAAGCACGCATCTGGCAATAGCGATCATTTGCGAACAACGACGCATTTAGCCGCGAATCGGAGCTCACCTTCGCATCATGCGCCATCGCAATGGAACAGCCACCGCTCCATAAAGTCCACCTCTGTGAATCCTTGCTTTCCAGCGGGCTACACCGCCCTGTTCACGTCGCATCTACGTCGCTGGCAGCACGCCTTGCCCAAACAGGCCACTTACGATGGACCTGTCGTCTATTGGAAGTCCTTGGCTACACCTGCCTGTCTCCCGCTCACAACAGATTATTTTCCTTCAAACGACGAGTTGAAATTGCTCTACACTCACTACATGTATACCGTTTCCGCATCAGAAGACGTCAATCTTTATCAAGCAGGCGACCGCAACCTTTCTGAGCTCAAAAAGACAGAAATATTGCTCACAGAAATGATCAGCCAACGGCTTGCCCAAGGTTTCCAAATCATTGTCGACATCACTGGCTCTTCCAACTATCAAAAGACATCCACGTCTGCTGCTGCTGCCGCGTCAAAGGTAAATCATACAAAAAAAAAAAAAAAAAAAAAAAAAAAAAAAGAGGGCGGGGCAAGCATATTAGAAAAAAATTGAAAAAAATGACTAATTTTCCCTCTTTTTATTTTTTAAAAAAATCGCAGGTTGTCAATCCGATGCTCGTGGATCAAGAAGACGCGGCGTCATTGTCGTCGGCCACGATGTCGCCGCCGCTGCCGCCGTCTGTTCCACACGTGGCTGCACAGCAAGCGCGGCGCCAATGGCAGCAACAACAGGTGCCACAGCAACCTCCGGTGCCAAGCAGGCCCACAGGCGGAATCTCGCACGCCTTGTCGCGCGCGGCAGCCGCTGCAGCAGCGGCCGCCGCTGCCAATGCGTCGTATTCGACAAATGCGCTCACGGAAAAATCCATGTCCACGCCGCCCGCACCGCCGTCATCGCCGGCCATCATCAAGCCATTGCAACCACCAACGACGACAACAAGCACAAAAACACGCGTCGCGTCCGGTCTGACCACTTCGCTCTACGCGCCGCCACGCACACTCACTAAACCGATCCCAGGGCCACCGAGCACGACCGAAAAGTTGGCGGTGACCGCCGCCACCGCTGCAGCCATGGCAACACCCATGTCGACGACGGCGACAGGTACCAATGGCACCACCAACACAGCCACCGCAACCACGTCTGGTGGCCAAGGCGTGCTGTCGACGACACTGGTGGGCGATCATGCGAGTCAAGGGCGGTGGAAGCATATGGTGTGGTGGTTGTCCATGGGCCACCAGGTGCATCAATTGACGTTTGATCCGTCGGGGCAAAATGTCGAAGTGCGCCGATACGTGCGCGAAGTTGACTTCGACGATACAAAAATTGGGTACAAATGCGCCATTTGGCCCAAGAATGTCGATTCGTACCGGCCAAAGGCGGTCACCTTTAGCTATACCAATGTCATGTACGCATGGAATTATCTTGACCACCTCGTCGCGGGCTACCAGGAGGAATTGACAGACAATCTGCGCTTTTGGCGCGCACGCTTCATTGTCATTCCACGTGAAAAATTACCCTCCAACACCTTGGCCGTGCGTAGCACCACCGACGACAGACTCAACGACGAGGAGCGTCGACTCGTTCTCTTTGACACATGGCTCCAGACATTACGCAAAGCCAAATGGTTCTCCCCAGTGGAGCGCGAGGAGATGCAGCGACGCAAAAAAAAGGAAATTGGCCCGGATTTCGGCCTCAAGCTGACCACCATGGACCCATCCACGTATCTGACCATTGAGGCCGCCAAGGCCGTCGAGGGCCGTCGTCATCATCTTCACAGCGACAATGACAACAACGCCAATGTGCACGCCATGTCATCCTTTTTTTCTTCCTCGTCGCCCTTGCATGGCAGCAGCAAGGACGCCAAATCGCTCGATATTGTCAATGCGATGCGCGACCCAAAGGATGGCGTCAAGATCATGGACAGACGATGGCATTTCAAGGTGTTTCGCGGCGCCTTTATTGGCTCCGAGGCCGTCGACTGGCTCATTGCTCACTTTGATGACATCAATTCACGCACCGACGCCGTCAAACTCGGCAATGACCTCATGAAACGCGACCCTCCGCTCTTTGTTTCGTCGTCCAATCGCCACGGATTCTTGGATGGCCATTATTTTTACCAGTTCCACGAGGAATTCGCCCCGGGTCATCAGCGCTCCTGGTTCCTCACCACACGCTCGTCCTCGGCTGCCCGTCGCCAAGTGGCCGACCCTGAAAAGGCGTCGTCTGATCAGACGTCGAGTGAAAAGGACGACGAAAAGAGCGATTCGACGGCAACGGCAGCGGCACCGGTGTCATCCACGTCTTCGTCAACCACAACCACCACCACCACAAACGCCACCACACCGAGCGGCCCGGGCACGCCTGCTACTGCTGCGCCACCTCCTGAAAAAAAGAAAAAGACGACGTACTTTGATATGGCGCGGTCTATGATCATTGACGTGGATCCGTACAAAAAGAGCAATCGCCGCGAAACGGCCATTCTGCACTACGACACCATCCACAATGCGAACAATTGCTATCATTTCCAGCTGCACTGGATGGGATGCACGGCGCAGCTGGTCCAGGAGCTGCTGCGTGCCTGGAGCCTGCAAGCCGACCGCTGTGGCTTGAAATTGGTCGAGGGCTCCGTCGAGCAGGCGTACGCCGAATCAGAAAACAACAATCCGTTCCAGTGCCCGGTGCCCATTACGCTAGCGCAGTCGCCCCCACCCGTCACGGAGCTCGCTCACCTGTTTGATGTCCCCGACCAATTTTACGAGATTGCTCTTGTGCGCCATTTGGGCTTTGTGCTGGATGTCGAGGCCGACGACAAGTACGAGCGAGCACGCGCCAATGCCGGCGTCCAGGTCAGATATCCTTACTTGAAATACCCTTACAAGTACGACCAGTATATTCACCGCACAGGCGTCGCGTTTGTCCAAATCCGACCTGACGGCAAGGGCTTTTATTGGGTCAACAATCGCCTCTACACCAACCACACGCCAGCGCTTGCTGCTCGCAGACGCGATGCATCATCCCACTTGCAGCACCCCGACTACCTGCGCAGGCTCTTTGTCGACGCATGCAGCGACAAAGACTGGCTCGCCGCCTTTTGGACCGCCACACGCAACCAATTGCTCCACATTAAGGATGACACAAAGGACGAGGACGAGGACGACGGAGACGACTTGGTCCACGACGACGATCCCGCCGCCACCGCTGGCCATGACACACTCAGCAGAACAACCTCCTCCACATCCACGTCCGCCACCACCCTGACAACCACAGACAAACCCGAGCCCGATACCAACAAGAAGAGCAACAAGCAGCCGCCAACAGCCGGAGGATTTCTTCAGGATACCATTGGTCGCTGGGTGTTTGAGAATGCACGCGCTGTCGTCGATCCCGGTTTGCCAATCACCACTACCACCGCCACTACTACTACACCGCCCCCAACTTCACAACAACAACCCGCCGCCACATCGTCCTCGTCGTCACGAACCAATTCCACTGCCACAACACCCGTCCCAGCAGCATCCACATCAACAACACTTCCACATACTACCTCATCCTCCACCGCCACCACACCCCAAGCAGCAAGCCCCAACCCGCCGCCATCCACCTAAATTCAGTCCCCTCCGTTTTTGTATATTGATTTGATTTCATAAAAAATACTTTGTCACCTTGGTTTTTCATGAAAATTCGCTTGTTCTTGCCTGCCTGTCATTCAATTTCTACAGTATTGCCATTTTACCAGCGGCATGAGACTACAGTAGAGGATGCACAACTTTAGGGGTTTTGATACAATATACAGAAAAAAAAATATGATATGACAACCGTATCATATAATACAGGAATACGTATCTAAAAGAACTAATTTCGCAATGTTTGTTTCGCAACACTTACATTATCTCAGGAACCTACAGTAGACCTCTTCTCGGATTTGAAAAGGCCATTGCTTACGACCTTACGTAGTACGTACATTACAAGCCTACAGTATGATAATGCGTCTCCGGCATCCCGCATCCGTTTGAAAAAAAAAATCGGCCAAGCCGCCAGCGTCCGAGAAAATACATAGAAGCTCAAATTTTTTTTTTTTTTTTTACGTATCAAAGGATTTTACACGCAACAACGTAAGTACAGTAAACCACACGGATCGACCATTTTTAAATCGCCTTGTTGGTGGATAGAACCAGACGCGTACTGTCACTTGCATGCATAAAACATCGCGCTACACCGCACAAAAACGTGGATATTTACTTTTTAAGAACCAATACGCGTGTTTTTCATACAAATGCATCACGGCCTAAACTGCAGCTCTGTGCTCAAGACTGACCCGCCCGATTTTTTTTTTTTTGGGATCAAAAACACCAAAAACCTCATATTGTGCTATTTTGCGTTCATCAAAAATAGCTGCATGGATGACCACCATTAAATGAATCATCGGCCGGACAAGTAAAAATAGTGTACGGTATTGTGTACACAAAACACAATGCGGTACCCTGAGGAATCGATTTTGTAAAAATTGTGGCTCGGTGCCAAAAAAAAAAAAAAAAGCGATTACATTAAAATCGCGTCAATTCAGCGCGTTGACACGCGACATTTTGCCGAGCATTGATGCTTTAATTGGCAAAAAATGTAGTAAAACGAATAGCAAAGCATGCCAGGACTCTGTGAACTTAACTTTGAACACAATGTAATGCAATCTTGCAAAAAATTAAAGCAAAAATAAAAAAATTACAGCACCTGGTATTCCCGCATGATCTCTCACTGCAGTACTAACCAGGCCGTACTATGGATCGCTGCAGAGATCGGACGGGATCTGGCGCTTTCATAGTCGTATGGCCGTAACATGTTAATGTTTTAGCTTGGCTCAACACATCGCCGCTTTTCGGCAATTCGGCCGCCGAAAAGCCGAACCAATAAGTGAATCCAAGTTCCCAAAAGCTGTTGTGATTGGCTGATCTTCGTCATGGCATGATTTAAATTTGACAGGTGGCGCAAAATGGCTTTTGCTCTGAGAAAACAACGGCATTGTGCGCCTCAAGGGGCTGCCGTTGGCACAAATGGTATGTAAAAGCACCATGAAGATAAAAAGCTAGCGCGCAAAAGACACCAATGCTGACAAAGTGGCTGTTGCTGTCAAAAAACCCAGTTTCGCCGTTGCGATAAAAAATGTGGGCGTGTCAATGTGCGTTGCTGCGATCGAGCAAAAAAAATAGGGGGGGGAGCGCTAGGTCGATCCGTTCAAATTCGAGTTACGAGCGCTTGATGATATTTGTTGATTGTGAATGCGTTGGCGCGACCATTGGTCTACTTAGACACACATGTACCGCGTCAAGTCGTCCAGAGCGACCGTAGTCCATTTGATAAGGCTCGCACTATGCAAGCCATGGACAATTAGTCAGACAGCTGTCGAGAAAAAGGGTCATTTCGTGATTTTCAAAGATTTCGACTGAAAATGGCGAGTGAGCGGGGCTGTAGCTATGCACGTGGGCTTTTTTGAACGCCAATTTCTACGCGCATATTTCAAAATGAGATGATTGCCAAGCGAACAGTTGATCAAAGGTAATATGAGCTTCAAAGCACATTGTGCCAGTTTTCGCAACACAAAGCCGTAGAGACTCGACGTACGGGGTGCTGGCACAAGGACGAGAAGATTGTAATATGATGGTACAGTGGGCACAAAAAAAAAAAAAAAAAAAAAAAAAAAAAAAAAAAAAAAAAAAAAAAGAGAAAAAAAAAGAGCGGGAAACTTGCAACTCTGGGACACTTGGATCCGACATGGCAACAACGTTGATGAATGGCTGCTTGATCGGATGGTGTGCCACGTTACACAGAGATCGTGGAAAAGTTTTTCAAGTCCGCGGTGTCAATTTCCCACCCGTCAAAAAGTGAGGCGTATGGACTCGCATCCCCCTGCCCCTTGTTTCCCCTCTTTCTTTTTCCTTTTTTTTTCACAAAACACAAACAGCATATCATGTCTTCTCTCCACGGCTTTGAGCAGTTCAACCACGTCCCTGTGTAAGGCACCAGAATGAAAAAGAGAGCGGCGTGCGCGTCCGTGTCATATTTTTGGTTCTTTTTGTGCCCCGGCGGCCTTTTTCGCTCACGCTCTTGTTTTTTTTTGTTGGTTCCAGGACCCCTCATCCCAAGGTATTCAACACGGTGCTTGAGAACGTGGGCCGCACGCCTCTTGTTCGTATCAACAAGATTGGCAAGGAAGAGGGCCTCAAGTGTGAATTGTGTAAGTGGAGCAAGCGTGGTTTGTCGAGCGTCAAGGGCGATGGAGGCAGAATTGATGGATGAAAAAAAGGGCATGACGTCACGGTCAGAACGCATGCCCGCGGAAATGGCGTCGCATTGGTGGCTGATTCTCCCATTTTTTTTTCTTTTTCTTATTATCAGTGGCCAAGTGCGAATTCTTCAATGCCGGTGGTTCTGTCAAGGACCGCATTGCGATGCGCATGATTGAGGAGGCTGAAAAGGCCGGCACTATCAAGCCCGGTGTTAGCACGATCATTGAGCCCACGTCGGGCAACACGGGTACGAAAACGGCATGATCCACACGTCCCATGGTGGGTGAATTGACATTTTTCTCCTCTTTTTTTTTTCCCCCTCCTTTTTATCATTTGATCTAGGCATTGGATTGGCCTTGGCTGGTGCTGTCAAGGGCTATCGCGTGATTATCACCCTGCCCGAGAAGATGTCGCAAGAAAAGGTGGATGTTCTCAAGGCGCTTGGTGCCGAGATCATCCGCACGCCCACGGAAGGTAATGTCAAGGAAAGCGGGGCCCTAAAATGTGACAATTGGCTCATTTTCTCTCTTTTTTAGCTGCTTGGGACGCGCCTGAGAGCCATATCTCCATTGCGAAGAAATTGCGTGACGAGATCCCCAATGCGGTGATTCTCGACCAATACGGCAATCCGTACAACCCTGTGGCCCATTATGACACCACCGCCGAGGAAATTCTGCAGGCGTGCGACGGCAAGCTCGACATGCTTGTTGCTGGCGCCGGCACCGGCGGCACCATCACTGGTTTGGCCGCCAAGATCAAGGAAAAGTGCCCTAATTGCCAGGTAAACAAAGAAAAAGCAGCACTTTTTTATTTTATTTTTTATTTGCTGACACGCGTTTTTTTTTTAAATGTAGATTGTCGGTGTTGATCCTGTTGGTTCGATTCTTGCGCAGCCCGAGTCGCTGAACACGGATGCCGGTGGCTACCAGGTGGAGGGCATTGGTTATGATTTCATTCCTGATGTGCTGCAGCGCAAGCTTGTGGATCAATGGTTCAAATCGGAGGACAAGCCGTCGTTTTTGATGTCGCGTCGCCTGATCCGCGAGGAAGGCTTGCTTTGCGGCGGCTCTTCCGGTACCGCCATGTATGCCGCTTGCCAGGTGGCCAAGTCGCTCAAGGAGGGCCAACGTTGCGTCGTCATTTTGCCCGATTCGGTGCGCAATTACATGACCAAGTTCCTCAACGACGATTGGATGCGCGAAAAGGGCTTCACCGATGAGAGCTTTGAAGAGCAAAGCTTTGAGCAAAAGGCCAAAAAGGACTATCGTGGTGCCGTCGTCAAGGACCTCAAATTGTCGCAAGCCGTCACCATTGACAGCGAGGTAAAAAAAAAAAAAAAAAAAAAAAAAAAAAAAAAACTGAAAACGAGAGAGAAAGAAAAACGCCGCCTTTTTTTTTAATCATTCATATTTTTTTTTCTTGTAAAAGACTCTCTGCCGTGAGGCGATTGATATCATGAAGAGCAATGGATTTGATCAATTGCCCGTGACGGCGGGCCCTAACAAGCGCCTGCGAGGTCTGGTGACGATGGGTCACATCTTGTCGCGCATTGCGTCTGGCCGCGCGACGCCTGCGACACACATTGGCGAAGTGATGTACAAGTTTGTGAATTCGAAGCACAAGTTTGAGGAGATCACGGTGGACACGCCGCTGGACCAGCTGACGCGTTTCTTTGAGAACAATTCCAGCGCCTTGGTCACGGAAAAATCGGCGGACAATACCCTCAACGTTAAGCACGTTGTCACCAAGGTGGATCTCCTGTCGTTCCTCGTGCGCCAGCAAGATCTTGCCGCGTAAAAAAAAAAAAAAAAACGCGCTCCTCCTCCCTCTCCCAATTAGGCATTGAATTGGCTTTTTTCAAAGTGACCCTAAAGCTTGTTTTTATTTTTCTTTTGCATTACAAAAAATAAAAATCATGACCATTTGCTTTATTCTATGCTCTTTTTTGCTTTCTATTGATAGGCAGTGCGCTTCTTTTTGATGGACACGCCAAGTGATTGCGCGGAAATCTCATCTTCGTGGCTGAGCTCGCCGTCGGTCTCCTTGTCATGCTTGTACTGGCGCATAAACGCGTCCGTGCGCTTGTCAAACTGGCCCTCATCGATCGATGTGCGAATCGCTTGCATGAATTCGTTCATCTTGAACACATTGTGGCTATGGAGGGTGCACAAAAAGGACGTGTTAGCGGCAAACGAATTAAAAAAAGAAATAAAAAGATCGAAAAAGAGTGAATATCTTACCTCATGAGCAGGATGGTCGCAAGCATTTCGTGCGCATTGAGCAAATGGTGGATGTATGCACGCGTCTGGCCGCGGCTGCACGCGTAGCAGGTGCAGGTCGCGTCCAATGGCTCAAATGCATCGGCATACTGCTTGTCCCACAGATTCAATGTCTTTTCCTGGAGCTCGTCACTGTGTGAGTCGGCGCCATACTTGAACATGATGGCACGACCACGCTGTGTCGTCCTGTACGCATAGCTTTTACACAAAAAGTGAGCAAGATTGCGGTTTAAAATGTGAAATTTGCCACTTTTTCTCTGTTTTTTACCTGCCGTCAAACATGTCAATGCCGTGGCGGACGCCTCGTAGGATCTGCTCGGGGGCAATAAGGCCGTAGCCAATGCGCAGCTTGTCGGCTGGCAGCGGCTCCAGCGACGCCTTGATAAAATCGTCGAACTTTGCGTGATCCAGCGTGTGGACGTCCAACACAAAGCCCTGGACATCGCGTTTGGCGGTCTCCTCGCTTGAACGCTTGCGCTCCTCCACATTGTCGTTACCCATCACGTGCGCAATGATCGGTGTCGCGTCACCCTACGCAAAAAGCGAAAAGAAAAAAAAATAGAGAGAAAACGCGTCAACAAACCCGTCTTCATGCTCAATTACGCATTTCCACGCGTCGTGCGTACGTACCTTTGCTTTGGCAAGGCAGGCATCAAGCCATTTTAGCGTGCGATCGACGGAGCGACGGATACGCTTGACACCGGGGTCTTTGTCGTTGATGGTGTCTGCCATGGTGGCAATGAGATCTGGGCGGTACGATTGCAGAATGCGCGTCCACAGTTCCGGCGTGATCTGACGTGTACCGCCATGGGTATCGATCGACAAGTACTTGTCCGTATTGATCGCCTTGAGCGTGTTCTTTTGCGGGTCGCGCACGTCGCAAAACACCAATTGGCCCTCCAAGTTCAGGTATTTGTGCAATCCTGCCGTGAATTTCAACGACGACGGGTCCTTTTCCTCCAAGCTGGTGATAAAAAAAGGAGTCACTATGGCAAAATCCATCTCGTTTTTTGTAATTTTTTTTTGTGCTTTACAAGTGCTCCAAGGTGATGTGGTACATATCAATTGGCAACCCCTTTGTGTTTTCGACGATCAGGTGCGGAATAGTGCCTCGTATAGTGTACGACAGACAGGCAGGCGTCTGGACCGTCTTGCTCTTGCTGGCAAACTGCACCGTTGCACGGCGCGGGTATAATTTGTTCGTGGAGCTCTTGGACTCGGTCAAACAGGCGAAGGAGAGCGTGCTAGCCATTCTACGCATAGACAAGAGAGGACAACGTGAAGTAAAAAAAAAAAAGAAGCAAAACGAGCAAGAGCAGGTTGTCAAAACTGCTTTTTTTTTTTTTTGTGGACTGCAGCCTTCCATTTAGGGAATTGAAGCACCGACGTGGCTTGGGACAGATTCCCACTCTTCGCGACGCGTCAATTGCACTTTTTTTTTTTTTTTGGATGATTGACCTTTTTATTTTAAAAAAGTAAAATATTAAAATAGCCTAGTAGTAGGTTCCAACAAGTTTTTTGGTGCGTCGCTTCCTTAGAGTGCCATTGGCGACTTTTTCTTGGCGTGTGACACGGCGCGATCGCAGCTCTGCATGCCTGTTGCGGTAGGAATCCACGGCGCGTTGAATCAGACCGCGCTTGCCAAAGAGCTGGTCGCGATTTAACCAGCAGAGCTTCCATCCAAGCTCATTGCAGCTTGTTTCGTAATTCCACCGATTGCCATCGTATTCCTCCTTGTCCACATTGGCTCGTGGATAAATCTAAAAAAAAAAGTAAGAAAAATTCGAAACCCTGGCGTTTTTTCTTTTTTTTTTTTTTTTTGATTTTACCGCGTTTTGCAGTCGGAAATCCATTGGTATGTCATCGAGATTCACACTGTTGATGTCTGTTCGGACGGTGTACTCCTTGACCAGTCGTTCATGCGAATATAAAAACGTGATGTGCTCAATTCCATTGACAAAATGGGCGACTGGCTCGTGGGCGGTCAAGGACACGACGGACGCGACCGAGGATGCTCGACGGCGCGTCGAGCTCTGTCTGCGTTGCTGCTGTTGCTGCTGTGGATGTGGATGTGGATGTGGCAGATACGCGCCGTGGTCGGAACGCCGGCGCGGCTGGGCGTGCATTTTGATGTTTGGGTGGAACGGCGAGGTCATGATCATGTTTGCTAAGGAATTGGCTTGTGCTGGAAGGGGCATGGGCGCTTGGCACGCGACGTATGAGGCCTCAATGGGCGGTGTGGGCGGCAACAGGCCGGGAAACCCAGTATTTGTCGCGTGTGGTGGTGGTGGTGGGAGTGCGTCGCCTGTTTGTCCAAGTGGATGCACGGCGCCAGCTGCTGCGGCGGCGGCATGCATCATGGAAGCATTGAAGGGTGTGTAGGTCGGGGTTGGGGGCTGCGACTGGTGATGGGGCGGATGCTGAGGCGCGTTTTGCTGATGTTGCGGCGTAATTTGCTGATTCGTGAGCCAAATTTCGTCTGTGGACTTTAGCGTTGCCGGTGCCGAGTGGTGCTGCTCGGCAGACGATGGAGTGGCCACTTCCGACGGCAATGTGGGCGTAATGCTTGTCAATGCAGACCAAAACGAGGGATCAACGACATTGCCCATAGACAGATCACCACCCAATGGGTCCATATCCAGGCATTGGCCATCATCACCTACAAAGGCAAGCAAATCATCCATCGAAGATGGCATCAACACGTCCTCTGGCAACTTGCTGTTGTCATGGCTGCTGCTGCTGCCGCCGCCGCCGGCACCAAGCATCAGGCCATCCACGCTCTCCAACTTGAGCTCAGGGCTGATCTTTGTGTTTGCTGTCGTCATTTACAGGTGGATCAAAAAGTAGTGGGTTTGTTTGTTGGATACGAGAAGCAAATAAAAAAAGAAAAAATGCAACAAACAATGCGCGTCGTCTCTTAATCTCGGCCTGTGTCATTTGTCGCCTAAGACAAACACCACCTCACTCGTCCCAATGGCTCTCTCTCGATCTTTTTTGACTTTGATGAGTCCGGCTACAAGCGTGTTGAATGGCTACGAAGCATCAGGGGCGTCACAACAAGGGAAATTCATTTGAAACCGGTGATTGCCTGTCCATGGGCGGGGTCGGCGGGAATGTGAGCCGAGGTGGAACCATGTGCGTCAAACATTTTAATCGAAAAATGAATCAAAGTTGATGCCTAATTAGGCGAGCAGATGGGTTTCAGAAAGATGATCCAAAAATAAAAAAAAATGGCACGCTGGCTTGTCAATGAAAAGGAATCGTGAGCAGAAAAATCGAGAGAAAAAAAAAATACAAATGTTTGTTTGATCACTATTTTTGCCTCCATGGCCGACAAGACCACCTTTGCGGGCTGCCGTTTTGGGTTAGGTTGGTAGAATTTTGTCTAAATTTGGAGAATTTATCCTTTTGCCAAGAGACCCGTGTCACCTTTTGCATGTCCCCGCTCCTAGTTCCTTCCCCCCCCCTTTTTTTTATGCACAGCACGCGAGGGTGATGGTTTTTCCTTTTCGTTTTTGCGCGTTTTGTGCGTATTTGGGGGGAGAAAGAGACGAGTTTTGCATGGCATGGGCACACAAGATGAAAAAGGAGTGTGTGTGCGACTCAGAAAAAAAAAATAGATTTGAGAAAGCGACAAAGGCGACCGTCGTCCGCTGGCTGAGCTTGATACATCAAAAAAGACACCACGAATATAAAAGGTGGAAAAGAGGTCCCTTGATTTTGCCATTTTCTTCCTTCTTTCCATCCATTCCTTTTATTTATTTCATCTTCCAATGCTTGCCAAGCTCGCTGCATGCGCCGCCTTGGCCCAGGGCATCCAATTGGTGTCTGCTGACTATTGGTCCAACTTCAATTCGAGCGTGAACCCTCTCAACGTGAAGGTGCCCCAAATCACACAGACCACGTCGATTGATCCCGTCACGGAGTGCACGTACTACACGCCTGATCCCTCGTTGATCACCATCACGCCCACCGACTGGCCCTCCAATTGGCTCACGGCCACCACCAATGGCATGAACACCAGTGCTGAATTCACCGCCCTTTACAACTCGATCAATTGGGCCAACGCGCCCAACATCTCGGTGCGCACCTTCAACACCGATGGCTCCATGAACACCAATGGCTACGACGTGGCCAATGATCCCGATTGTTGGTGGACTGTCTCTGGCTGCACGGTGCCCAAGCTCCAGGATGTCAATGCTGACATTTACAAGTGTCCTGAGCCCGATACGTGGGGCTTGTCGTATGACGACGGCCCCAATTGCTCGCACAATGCCTTTTACAACTTTTTGCAGGAGCAAAATCTGCGCGCTTCCATGTTTTACATTGGCTCCAACGTCATGAACTGGCCCTATGGTGCCATGCGTGGTGTCCAAGACGGCCATCACATTGCTTCCCACACCTGGTCCCATCAGGTAAAAAAAAACATCCATTGTCGTGCCCTCTTTTTTTTTTTTTTTTTTTTTGGCTTCATGCCAAGCTATTGGCAATGTTTCACGATCCCCGATCACTCAACTTTATGATTTTTTGTTCATTTTTGATAGTACATGACGACCCTGACCAACCAAGAAGTGCTCGCCGAGTTCTACTACACGCAAAAGATGATTCACTTGGCCACTGGTGTGACACCTCGCTACTGGCGCGCTGTAAGTCTCCCATTGGCACCCTAAAAACACGCATTTTCGCATTGACCAGGCGATTGACACGGTCGTTTTTTAATTTTTAATTTTTTTTTTAGCCCTATGGTGATGTCGATGATCGTGTGCGCTGGATTGCCACGCAATTGAACCTGACGACGATCCTCTGGGACTATGATACCAACGACTGGCAGGCAGGCGACGGTGTGCCCGAGTCGACGGTGCAAAACACGTACAATGAATTCATCCAGATGGGCAACAATGGCTCGATGGCCAGCGGTGGCAACATTGTGCTGACGCACGAGATCAACAACACGACGATGCAATTGGCCGTCGAGAACATCCCCAACATGCTCAAGTCTTACAAGCACGTCGTCAACGTTGCCACCTGCATGAACATCACGTACCCGTACATGGAGCAGACCGTTGCCTTCCCCTCCTTTAGCCAATTCATTGCGCAAAACAGCTCGGGTGCGGGCGGTGCCGCCTCCAGCATCACCACGGGCGCCGGCGCTCAGAGCTCAAGCTCGTCTTCCTCGTCGGGCGCCATGTCCTCTGCCCAAGCCAATGCCGGTGTCGCCATTTTGATGACGGTCGTGGCCGCTGCGCTTGCCCTCTAAATCTTTCCCAATGGGCCCCCTTTCTCCCTTCCCTCATATGCTCTCTGTACAACCCTCAATAAAAACTAGTCTTTTTTTCACTCCAAAACGCGCAATGTCTTTGGTCTTGCCCAGGATGCTGGGATTTGCATGAGCCTGTACGACTCTGAGTTGGGCGCGCACACGGGGGGTTCCATTTTTGATCAAGGTTGAATAAAAAAACGTCCATTTTTGGCGAAATTAAGCTGTCTCTGTGTCACGTTGAGCGGCCTATGATGTTGCTCTTCTTGGTCAGTTCAAAGGTGAGGCCGATGAAAGAGCTTGATTTGGCCACCGGTGTTCTCAATGGCACCTCTATTGGCCGCAATCGCCTCCTTGAGGGTCAATGGACGAACGGCAGACGCGCCATCCTTGCAACGTGCTCGAGTGGCTTTGTAAACGCGTCATTTTGGTCCTTGACCCCCCTCCCCTTTTTTTCGCCACCCTGCACGCCCTGGCACCAACGACCCAGCAACCCAGTGCCAAGAAAATTTCTGTAGCAACAAAAATAACAAGATTTTGATTTGCCCATCTCACGACCACTATATTTTCCACCCCCATCCGATGAATTTTAAAAAAAAAGACGACAAAAAGCATGTTCCACTTCCTTTCAGGGCTGTCTCGCCTTGCCCTGCAAACCGCAGCCAAGTCTAGACTCATTGTCTTTTCCCTGTGCATGTACCCCACGCCTGCTCTGTATAAGCAATGGCTGGAAAATGACGTGTCCATTGGGCCAGGCCACATTGTCGCCATAAACGGCCGCAAAAAAAAAAAAAAAAAAAACAAAAAGCCTCGCGATGCACGACAAATAGCCGCCGTGCACGGCTGGCCCTCTTCTCCCTTCCAATGTTCCAGTTTTGAAATATTAAAAGCCTAATCTTTATTTTTAGATGCATGTGGGCGTGCTCGGCTCCTCCGGGGACACCATTACGTCAGTTGTCAAAACAAAAGCACTCCCTCACGCGACCCGTCTCACCCACCGTCCTCATTGGCTTTGTACTCCCCCTCTTTTTTTTTTGCCCCCTCCCCCCTCGTGCTGATTCTGAAGGACTAAGCTCGGCTATTCCTTGTGTGGAGCCCCCAAATGCAGAAATATTCGACACGCATGGCTTATGATGTACTTTTATGTGCGAAGGCGCTCAGTGCTTGGCAGTTCAAGAAAATAAAATGGGGACACGCGCACTGTGCATTATTGCAATATCATTCTCCTGCAAATTAATACGCAAAATGGCTTATTGCTCGTCAACTGACAGATGGGCTGTTATCATTTTCGGTTTTTTTTTTTTTTTTTTTGTGGTTTCTTCATGCCTATTACTTGCAGATGAGCTTGGCGTCATCCTGGAGCCCTATTTTTTTCGATTTTGGTTTGGAAGCTGGGTTATAGCTGATTTTGGATCGGCTATGATAGTGGCGCCCATTTTGCCTGCTTCAAGCCAGCAAATTTGACGCCCTCACTGGGGTTATCAGCTCATTAGGACGCCCTGGACGCGTTTCAGACCATGTGCAGCGTGCCTGTTTGCTGAAATCATTACGAGTTGCGCGATTTTGCAAAATGCATGACATTAAATCCCTTTTTATAGGACAATACCCGTGAAATTTTTTTCTTCATCGTCTGCATCTTTCATCGAGCTAGTGCACCCTGGCATTGCAAGGTCCAATGCCAACAGTTTTGTCTTTTTGCTGGCAAGTTCTCGCAAGTTTGCAAAAAAAAAAAAAGATAAATCACCATGAAGCGTCTCCAATTTAAAGTGATAGCGGACAGGTTCATGCCATATTGCTGTGATTTGAAGCCATTAGAGCCTCCACGAACAGGCAAAACTTTGATTTTGGTAGCAAGTGACCGTTGGCGCTCAAACGCGTCCGAGTTGCGGGGCTTTAAAAGTGAATGTCGCAGTCCGACCACGTTCGTTTCTCTCCCTTTCCGTTTCAAACTATCTTTTGCGAGATGCATCCCCTCACACAAGCGAAACGAGACGAAATCAAAGTTTGTCTACTGAATGGCAAGTCAAACCTGCAAACGGCGCACGACTGTGGCGTCAGTCAATCTTCGGTGTCAAGAGAGCGAATCAGGAACGGTCTTTGCAGGCCGCCCCGCGACGCGTCGACTACAAAAAAAATCAAGCAGCTTCTTCTCGACGGCATATCTATGAATAAGATTGCTCGAGAGTGCAGCGTGCCGTGGGACAAAGTGCGAAGGATACAATTTTTGAACGACATCCCGGCGAATAACCGCAGAACATATGACGAAAGCACGCTTGAAGAGATCAAAAGGCAACTCATAAACGGCACGCCAGTGACTACGGTTGCAAAGGATTTCCATGTCGGATTTCAATTTGTGAGGACGATAAAAAAAAAAGCCAGTATCGGCCTAGGCAGCTCAAGTATGAGGCTCAGTGCGAATAAAATCGAGGAGATCAAGAAACGCCTCCACGACGGCCAATCTGCAATGGCCACAGCGAAATTTTGCGGTGTGAGCTGCACGACAGTTACGAAAATTAGAAATCGCTACAAGATCCCAATTACGTGGATGACCAGGTCAAAGCTCAGTGCAACAAAAATCGAAGAGATCAAGAAGCACCTCTGCGATGGCCAATCTGCTAGTGCCACGGCGAAATTCTGTGGTGTTAGCCGCGACACGATTCGCAAAATTACAAAATACTACAAGATCCCATTTGCTCGGAGGCGCTTTTCACCCAGTACGACAAAAGTCAACGAGATCAAGAAACAACACCTTTGCGGCGGACGATCTGGCAATTTTACAGCGAAATTTTGTGGAATGTGCTGCGCAACAGTTTGCAAATTCCCCAAGCATCACGGGATCTTGCGGCTGCTCAAACAGCTAAACCAAAACGACATAGATCCTTGCTGGACCGTAGAAAAGTGCAAAAACAGCAAAGTCACTGCGAGGCATGTGGAAATGTCGCGTGAAACCGAAGGCTTGCAGGTCATCAAGGAAGAATCGATTGAATTGCCATCGTTGACAACCAGTGGCATGTCCTTCAACATCACCACTGTTGATGTACCATTGGCGAGCATCGAGTTTCTGGACGCGATCCCTTTTTGCATCTTGATTTGATGCCTCCCGTTGCCTCCTATATTTTTTTTTGCCTCAATTACTGTAACAAGAGCTGCCTATAAAAGTACAAAGAGCACAATAGAAGCGTGTAAAAATATTTCAAAAGGAGTAATTGAAGTTTTACATTTTTGATTCGATTTTGATTTGCGTAAATATTCGCCCATCTGGACATCCATGTGGGGACCGAAGTGTGCCCGAGCGCGTCGCCATTTAACGGTGCAAGATTCATCTCGATCGACCAGATATTTTGCGAGTTTTGATACGATTGTGCTGAATTTGTAAAAATGTCGCGCCTTTCTCGACAATGAGCTAATGAACCTCCGATTTTTACTTGTTTTCTGTGAAGAGAAGATAGATACCGTTGTGCATCCAGTCTGGGAGTGCTGCGGCCACGGGATGGTTTACAATGATGATTTTCAAAAACGACGCACTTTCCAAGGGTAACGCCGAGGGGTTGAAAATGACGAGATATAGGTCTTTCAATCACAAGGTAGAGCGCGCTTTGTTTGCCAATAAAAATGAAGTAAAAATCGCAAATCGATTAACTGGTTCTGGCGTGAAACGTGATGGACACGGTCGTTTTCGACCCAAGGCCAAGTTGACAAAATCGGAAACAGAGCCGTGAAGCATGGACCATCAGAAAGAGCACGGTCTGCTGCATACGTAAAACGATTCCCAAGCAGAATTAAAGTGAGAAACTCGATTGCGGGTCAACTTGGGCGCGTGATAAACCGCGTCAAACATTGTGTTGCACGCGTATGTACCTAATCAAGTCCATGGACTTGGTGCCTCTCGTGATAGCGGACGCGTCGGCGGCGATATAGGAGCGCGTTTTCCCCGTGCAATTCACGCTTGAGGTTAAATTTAAAATCACAAATTGCTCGTCAACGAGTACGTTGATCCCCTTCTGTTTTGGCCGTTTCGGTGAGGTCTCCATGCAGTAAACCATGTGTGCAAGTTTAATGCAATTACGGCGGCCTGATTTATCAATTTTCAATTTTTTTTCTCTTTTCCAGCAGCCATTCACATCTAATTTTTGATTCGCATGCGATGCTTCTCCAACTAATTTGCGACAGATGCAGCCTGATTGAGGAAGACGCCAGTGCATAAAGATCGGGGGTTGACAGAAAGGGTGGCGAAGAACGGCGAAACGTCAACTTTTACAGTATAAAACGCTGATTTCTCCACCAATTTACGTTGCATAGTGGTAAAACCACATTCATTTGGAAGCGAGATTCGAATCCTAGCTCTTGCCAGAAAGCTACATATTGTGTTGGCTGAGTCTCGAATTTCAGGCGCGAAACATATAAAAAACATTTTAATGCATTGCTTACGCCTACAAAATCCAACGTCAGTACCATTACCTGGTAAGTAGATATACAGCGTAAAGGCACAGCTTTCCAATGATCTAAATGGCACCGCCGAGGTCTATGTGTTTGTAAAATTGTGAAGAAAATAAGCGAAAAGCGCATAAAAAGTGCCAATTCACCGCAGTCGAGCGCCCGCCGGGCGAGCGGAGTTGTGCCCCACACCTTGGGGGGGAACATTGAGCCAGAATTTTAGCGCGGCGTTGTTCCGCTGTGCCCTATTTCTTCTCTTTCTTTCCTTATTCCCTTTTCTTGGGCTGCTATGATCAATCCAAGAGTCTTTTTCGACATTGACATTGATGGTCAAAGGAGTAAGCTTACCGAAGCGATCTGCGCAGGATGCTTTGCTGTGAAATCATACTCATGGTGGTTTTTGCTTTTTTTTCTTAGTTGGGCGCGTGATCTTTGAGCTTTTTGCCGATGAGGTGCCCAAGACGGCCGAGAACTTTCGATCGTTGTGCACTGGTAAGGGCGGACGGATCCGAGCGACATTGAGAGGGGGGAGGGGGGTTGCTTATTAAATTTTTTATTTTTATTTTTATTTTTTAGGCGAGCGCGGTATTGGCAAAGTGAGCAACACGCTTTTGCACTACCGCGGGTCGATTTTCCACCGGATCATCAAAGGCTTTATGTGCCAGGGCGGCGACTTTACAAAGCGCAATGGCTCTGGCGGCGAGAGCATATATGGCGCGACGTTTGCAGACGAATCGTTTACGCGCAAGCACACGTCCGAGGGCCTTCTTAGCATGGCAAACCGCGGACCCGGCACCAATGGGTCGCAATTCTTCATCACGACGCGCCCAACACCGCATCTCGATGGAAAACACGTCGTTTTCGGCCACGTCGTCCATGGATTCGACGTTGTGCAAAAAATGGAGGCCGAGGCTGTTGATGAGCGCGATAGGCCTCTGCACACCGTGATGATTGCCAATTGCGGCGAGCTCGAGCTGCGCCTGCCTGCCCAGCAACAAGGTAGCCTAGAATTGACGGCCATTGGGAGTACAGATGGAGTGGAAGGGGGTCAAAAACTGAAATTCTCATTTCCTTTTTTTTTGCAGCTGCGGGTGCGGCTGTCTCTGGGTCGGAAGGCGAGTCGGACGAGGAGAGTGCGAGCGACGACGAAGAACGACGACGTTCGCGCAAGCGGAAACACAAAAAGGGGTCGAAAAAGGATCGCAAGAAGAAGAAGCGATCAAAGAAGCGGCGCCGCAGCTCGAGCGTGGATTCTGACGACGACAATGACGACAATGAGTCGTCGCGCCGCCATCGCCGCCGCCGTCACCACCGTCACCGACGACACGACCGCTCGCGTTCGCGTTCGCGTTCGCGTTCGCGTTCGCCTTCTCGCTCGCAATCCGCGTCGCCTGCGGTGCATGACGATGATCGCGCACCAGCGAGCCCCAAACGACGCGACAAGGACGACAAGGACGCGTCGCGTTCAATTTCGCGTTCACGTTCGCGTTCGCGCTCACGCTCGCCGACGCGCAGCCGATCGCGGTCGGCGCGTCGATCTTTGTCGCGCTCTCGATCACGCTCTCGCTCCCGCTCGCGATCGCCCGGTCGCTACCAGAGGCGCCATGACGATTACCAGGCACCTGCATGGGAGCGCGAGCGCCGCTTTGCCGGCGACCCCGAGGTGCAATTCAAGGGTCGCGGTAGAAAGGTAAAAAAAAAAAAAAAAAAAAAAAAAAAGTCAAGCAAAAATCAAAAAAGAACAATTATCCCAATGCTCTTTTTTTTTTGTTTCCCCAGAAATTCTACCCGTCCGCAGGATCGCGCACGAGCCTTGCTCGATTGTTTGAGCGATAGAAATAGAGTTGAATGTGGCCAAAAATAAAAAAAAAAATTAGAAAAGGGAGATCAATCGCGGGTCTGCTCGCTATTTATTATCATAAATACAAAGCTGAGCAATAAAGCAAAACAATTGACAGTAAAAAAAAATAAACAAAAAGAGACAGAAAAAAAGGAAAACTCTGAAAAATGAAGAAATTGGTCACCCATCGGCTGCGGTCGCTTCCGTTTCGAGCTCATCTTCCTCTGAATGGTGCTGTGTGGACAGGCCATTCTGATGGCGGCGAGCGAGCCTTGTGATGCACGCGATGTGTGCGAGGCGAGGGATGTTTGAAGTGAGATGATGGATGCATGCTCGTGTCGGTGCAACAGACTGGGTGAGAGGGACAATGAGATGCGATTACGATTGCGAATGACACGTGCATCGTCTTGGGAAAGCGCGTCGAATCTCGCGACGAAGCTGTCGATTTGATTTCGAAAGTTGCATGCTTGGTGAACAAAAAAGCGGCTGATGCGTGCGAGGTGGCGTTTTTGTGTCTCCAGTTGGTCGTGCTTGATTCGCCACTCGGCATCGCGTTGTGCATGGTGGTCGACCTTCAAAGGGATGGGCGACACGGCGGCGTCGACAGCAATGCTATTGATATTTTCGGCATTTTCGTCAGTTTTTGTGTCCCAATCGTCAATTTCATCCTCGTCCATGTCGTCGCCTGCATCGATGATTGCAGTGGAAACAATGGGGCGACTGCGTGTGGGGTCGAGGATGCTCAATTCGGTCTCCACGCGGTGTAAAAAAGCCTTGAGGGCGCGATAGTTGTGCTTACGCTGAGCGGCATTTTCTGCGGGCTTGGTGACGCGGTGGAGCAGCTTGGCCATGCGCCTGCTCTCGTGGTGCGCCGACCGTTTCATGGTGCTCACAAGATGGCCTGGTCTTGCCACCGTCGTGAAGGCATGTATCATACCACACTGTCGCGCTTGCTGCGCCGAATTTCTTGGAAAATGTCCACGAGGCTCTTCAAATCAGGGTGGAAACGCGCATTTTCCGGCGTCACAAATCGCAAACGCGGCGTACTACGCGGAAAAGTCACGGCTGGCGAGCTCATGGGTCGCCTCAGGCGTTTAACACGAGAACGCACCACGCCATTATCGCGGATGATGGGCGTTTCCATGCAATTCGCGCGTTCCTCAGCGCTGCTTTCAGACATTAGAAAAAAAAATCAAAGTAGGATGAATAAAAAGACAAAAAAAAATGAAAAAAAGAATGAATGAGCGCGCTTGTTTCATATGTTTTTTTTAGGGACAATCAAAAAAGCGCATCAAAACGTGGTCTGATTGATGCGCAGCCTCTTTGACTTGTCTTTTTGTGATCTTTTGAGGAATTCATTGTTCTGGCGCGTTAAAATATGTGGGGTCAGTATGCCGATCATGGTCGATCAATAAAAAACTGAAAAAAAAACTGAAAATGGCGCTTGGGCTTAGCAATTCGCAACGCGTCAGCGGAGTAGACGCGTCGGGTTCGTGTTCAGGGCATGCTCTTGACTTGCGTCATCTGCTTAGTTCACAGCAAAAGAAGGTCAGCGGAATAAAATCATAACAAAGGGGTGTCATGAGACGACGCTGAACCGCAAATTGGTAAATAACCTAGGAAGTGTATCTCCTCAAATTTTATTTGAGTTGAAATAGTGTGATTCATTTTTTTGTTTTAGTGAGAGAGAGAGAGAGAGAAAGAGAAGAGCGCGAGAGAGTTGAAAAGGAAGGTATCATAATAATAATGTGGTTGGCTAGACGCCACCACGGCGATGCTGGCTGAAGAAGCCGCGGATCACGAGGACCTGGAGAGCGGCCATGGACACAATGGCGATAGATTCAAGCGACGCGAACCAAAAGATGCGCTGCTCAGTGGACGCGACGGTGCTGGCGTTGCGATTTTCGCGCGTGCGCAAGAACTTTTGCGCGCGCGAGATGGACGTGAGCGTGCCGCCGATACGGTAGAGGGTGTCCTCGAGTGTAGCAGCAGGGCTGTTGGCATTGGCCGCGGCATTGCCGGAAGTCGCCTCCTTTTCCGGATCGCGTGTGTGATCTTCGACCAAAAGTTCAAAATCGATCAATTTCTCGGCAAATGTCGACATGTCATTGGTGAAACACAAGGCGTACTCGCCCACGTGGCGCGCGTTCAGCACATAGTCGCCCTGGCGCTCACGCTCCCCATTGAGAATGATCTTGCCTTGCGGATCCGTCATTTCAAAGTCAATGTCAAACGAGCCGCCCGATTGCACCTAAAAATCAGCATAAAAAGAAAGAGGGTCGGGCATGAGCGACGACATGGCGACGAGACCAAGGGTAAAAAAAGAGAAAAAAAAAAAAAGACGGCCAACTTACAGCAAAATACAGGCCAAGCTTCTTGTTTGGGGTATCGACCCAGGTGAAAAAGCAAGGCCGGTCGTGGGCAAGGATATTGTAGGTAAGAACAGTCGCTTGCACGCGACAAAACCACACCAGCAAGGCAACAAGGCTAAAATGAACCAGGCGGGCCATGAGCAAGATGAAGGAATGGAGAAAGTAGGTGTATTGTACCTCGAAAAGCCCAATTGCTCGTCGCCACCGAAAAAGATGCATTTGGAGCGGGGCTTGCAATATTCACGCGCCGACCAATGGGATCAATTCCGCTGCAAAAGCACAAAAATGCGGCTTTGCATTCGCATTTCTATTTTTCCCGCGCTCTTCTTCCCTTTTTCCTCTCGTTCTCATGGAAACCCACACACCCACCGCCAAAAACAAGGTCTTTCAGATATGCTCCACTGGAAGAAGGTAAGAAAAGAGAATTCTAGAGAAAAATAGTCATTGACACCGCCCTTGTTCGTGTGTTTAGCCCTTGGTTTAGGTAATAAAAAGACTCGACGCGACCGGCTTCTATTTGTATTGCAGCCAAGAATAGACTGACGTTGATCTTGCATAGACCGGACGGCTCGTCCACGCAGACGTACATCATTGGCGTGGCTGGTAAGGATTTGTGAGCCATCGTTGAGAAAGGTGCAGCATTGACGCCGTGATTTTTTTCGTTTGGCAGGCGGCAGTGGCAGCGGCAAGACCAGTGTGTCCGAGTAAGTAACAAGATCAAGACCAAAAAAGGGCAACCATTGACGCGCATGTTTTTTTTACCCCCTTTTAGACGCATTCGCAAGAATTTGAACGTGCCTTGGGTCGTGATCATTTCCATGGACTCGTTTTACAATGTGCTGACGCCCGAGCAGAGTGTCCAGGCTCACAAAAAGTAAGTCCGCGTGGTCAATGGTTCAATGCAATGGATACTCATGCTTTTTTGCTATTTTTTCTCGTAGCAACTTTGATTTTGATCACCCGTCCGCTTATGATTACAACCTGCTTTACGAGTGCCTGTGTAAACTTAAGAATGGCAAGTCGGTGGAGATCCCCCATTATAATTTCAGCAAGCACGCGCGCGACGAAAAGACCACCACCATCTATGGCGCCAACGTCATCATTTTTGAGGGCATCTTTGCCCTGTACAGCGACAAGATCCGTGACCTCATGGATCTCAAGGTAGACATGGCTTGACAGAATCGCGCGTTTTGCAATCTGACTGTTTTTTTTTTATAGATTTTTGTTGACACGGACGCGGATATTCGGTTGGCGCGTCGTTGTAAGACCCATTGCGCGTAAAAAAAAAGCATCTCGGGAGGCTCATGATCTTTGTTTGTGATTAGTGCAACGCGACATTGTCGAGCGCGGACGCGAGGTGCCTGGCATTTTGGATGTAAGCAGCAGAAAGACGAATTTTGGTCCAATTATATACTCGGTGCTCACCTTGTTTCGCCCTTCCCCCCTTTTTTTTTGTAGCAATATTCGCGCTTTGTCAAGCCCGCCTATGATGAGCATGTGCGACCCACCGTGAAACACGCTGACGTTGTAAGTTTTATAAAAAATCAAGCTCAATCCCTTGGCTCACATCCCCTTTTAGATTATACCTCGAGGCTTGGAGAATGCCGTGGCCATTGACCTGATTACCAAGCACGTGCAGCGTCAATTGAATGAAAAAGAGCTGAACTTGCGATGGGATCTTGTGAAATCGAGCGGATCCAACGACACGCCCGCGGATGTCGTTGTCCTGCCCGCCTCCAAGCAGATCAGGGTAAAAAAAGAACTACGAGACAAGCATCGAGGCAATATCGTGCTCATTGTCACCATTTACAGGGCATTCACACGATCCTGCGTGACAAGGACACGCCACGAGATGAGTTTGTGTTTTATGCCGAGCGCTTGTCCAAGCTGATTGTCGAATGGTAAGATAAAAATAGATGGCGCGATGCAGTGGGTTCACGCGGGTTTCTTCACTTTTAAAAGTGCGCTTGGGCAATTGCCGTGCAAGGAGAACAACGTGGAGACACCGACGGGCGCCATTTACAACGGTGTGGCGTTCACGTCGGATGTGTGCGGTGTGTCGATCCTGCGCGCAGGCGGCACCATGGAAGAAGGTCTGCGCCGCGTGTGCCAGGACATTAGCATTGGCAAGCTGCTCATCCAGACAGCGTCGTCCACGGGCGAGCCTCAGCTTCATTATTGCAAGCTGCCCGCTAATGTTGCTGATTGCCACGTCCTGCTCATGGATGCCACCATTGGCACCGGTGCAGCGGGCCTCATGGCCATCCGTGTCTTACTCGATCACGACGTGCCAGAGGTAAAAAAAGAAAGAAAGAAAAAAAAAGAAAGAAAATTAAGAAAATGGGACTCATCTTGTATAAATGCTTAGGAAAACATTATCTTTTTGACCTTCCTGGCTGCGCCTGTCGGTCTCAATGTCATCAAAAAGGCGTTCCCCAAGGTCAAGATTGTCACGTCCATGGTCGATCCTGTTCTTTCAAAGGAAAAGCTCTGGATCGAACCTGGCATCGGCAATTTTGGCGATCGCTACTTTGGCACCGAATACGACTTGTAGCCTGCATTCTCCCCTTTCATCCGATTAAACGTATCATCCCTCTGTGCATCTCTAATCACGCGAATGGCTCACGAAAAAAGCTGACTTGTACCTTGAAAGTCGATTTTTCGATCAAATCATGCCCAAAATACAACTTGAATCATATCTATTTTTATTTTATTTTTTTTTTTTTTTTTTTTTTACGTATGTCCATGAGGGGACAGCTAGGCCAAAATTGACAGAGTTTAGATCAGTGAAACGCGAGCAATTGCCAACGTGAACTTTTGAAGATTGACGCGTCGATGACGCCGCAATACGCGTTTGCATGCGATCACCGGCACCCTCGAATGAACACAGTCTTCGTGCGCGAGATATCATCATTTTGAGTCACCCGATGATGTCCCTCACGACTCCTGTCATATTTTTTAAAAATTGGATGTTTTCGTGCTGTCATAGCACAAATACGCAGACCCCAGCCTCTGTGGGTATAAAACGAAAGCTTGACGCGACCTTGATTAGCCTGGCGCGCACGGAACTCAATGATGATTGCGTCTGAACGAATGAAATGACGCTTTTATTTCAAAGGCGCGTTTTACTCTATGATCATTGGCACCGCCATATGCGTTCAAGTCAATTCCACTTTTGTGGGTTGCCTGGTGAACAATGAACTACTGGGAAAAGTGCGCTTGGCTGTTTTTGGTAATAGACCAAAATGTGGCAGCGCGCATTTTTCATCATTTTCTGCGGGTGACACCAAGATCACTTTTCTTTCTCTTCCCTCAATTTTTTTTTCAACTTGGCCACGTTGACTTGTCCCTTGACATAGCGTGGTCTTTGCCATTATGACCTTTTTCAACAAGATATCCAATTTTGCACAAAAAACCAAAGAAGCGGCTCTTGCGCGCGCTATCCTTGCCAAAGACAAGCGGCTCGACACAGCGCTTGGAGGGGTCCCTGAAACGCCTCAGCTCGACATGGTAAAACGGAAGACGGGGTCGGTAAAAAAAAAAAAGGGACGCTAACGCACGGCGGCTTATATTTTAGGTGACCACGTTTGGTTTGCCTTCCAAGGTGGCCACACTGGCCTATGACCCTGTTGCTGGGCTGCTAGTCACTGGTAAAAGGGAAAAAAAAAGTGCTCTCTTGCTTATGCCGCGCCTTGGTGGCCATTTTGGCTGAATTTTTTTTTCGTTTTTTTTTTTTTTCGTGCTCAGTGACGAGGGATCAAGAGCATCTGGTGCTCAATTTCTTTGGCAGGGGCGTGATGTCGAGCATGGGTGTGCCTGGCGTCCAACAGGTCAAGTATTTGCAATTCAAGACGGGCCAGCCTTGCCTTGTGCTAATTGACACGAGCAATGTGGTGTATTTGATTGATCTGCGGCAGCGCAAAGTGCAGCATGTGCTCCGTTCGCAAGGGATCATTACGAGCTGCGCGTATTGCACGGGCACCGATTGGCTGTTTCTTGGGATGGCCGATGGGTATACTGACGTGCTCGATACGCGACTCGGCAAACTCGCGTCGTACAGCATCCCCGATTTGTTACAGGCGGATCCGTCGCAGGCGCAGCCGCAACAAGAGCAACAGCAGCCCGAGCAATCACAGCCAAAGGCGCGTCACATGGTGGTGGGGCTCGAATCGCACCCGTCCAATGTGAATTGGCTTTTAATTGCGTACGATCGCGTCGTGTTCTTGTGGGACATCAAAGAGCAGCAGATTCACGACGAATATCATCATCGGTCGCCGTCGTCCAATGCACACATTACTAGTCTGACGTGGCATCCGCGCGGAGACGCGTTCGTGACGGGAGATGACCATGGGCAGATCCACGTGTGGTCTGTTTCCACGCCCAGCAAGCCAATGATCTCGCGACCTGTGTTTCCTGCCATTGATAATGCTGCCGCATCGATTGAGCCCGTTTACAAGCTCGCGTGGTACCAACCACAAGCTGACGATACAACGAGTTGCCTGATTGTGGCCGGTGGTACGAGTTTGCAGGATATGCACGGCGTACATTTGCTCGAATTGGACGGCCCGCACGACGCGCGCAAGCAGTCGATGCTTCCATGCGCGGCGGACGTGGCGGACTTTGTGGTTTTGTGGTCTGACGCGTATGCGCGCTCACAACCAATCGGGATCGTGATTGTTGCCGCAGACGGCTCAATTTCGTCGCATCAGCTCACATCCGGATTTCCGCGGTTCACGCTGCCGCCGGCCCTGTCGCTACTGGACCCATTGATCGCCAACATGTGCTTCTTACCCATGGTTCATCCACCTCTCTACCACGCTCTTACCACCGTCACCGAAGAAGACCGCCAACTTTTACACCTGCCACTCATGGGTGGCTCCGTGTCCCCTCGCCACATCTACAAACTTGCCTCCAATGATATCCTCATGACCCTCCACGTCGGTGAGATCATTCAATTCTGGGACGCGTCCTACACAACCCTTCGTCCCCTGCCACAGCTCACCATCCAATGCCACGACAACATGCCTGAAGGATCCTCTGTCTTTGTATGCACCATCGACATCAATGCCTCCAATGGCGCAGCAGCCATTGGCTTCAATGACGGCACCGTCTTGCTTTATGAGTTTGTACACCCGACGCCTGCCGCTGCCCCTGATCACCGGGAGGACAACGACACCAGCAGCACTATGCCACTCAATGTCGGTGCTCAATTCATCGAACAATGCGACGACACCATCAATGAGCTGCAGGATATCTTGGACGACATGAAAAAGACATCAATCGATGACGACGAACCACACGACGACCAAAACGACGGCAAGGCATCCGCTGACGATCAAATGCCGCAGACAGCGCCACCAAAAGAGGCTCAAATCGCCCCAACCTCTGCCCCTGCGTCGACAAATCCGTTTGAATCAGCCGATACCAACCATACAGCCGCGCCTGGACCTTCCTCTGCTGATGACTCAAAACCCTCAGAGTCCACCAATCCTTTTGAAGAGCCCGCGCGCCCCTCCATTTCATCCTCTGTCCAAGACACTTCCGCCAATGATGCCTCCACCGCCAAAAATACCAATGGCGCCATCATTAGCGCCATAAAACGCTCTGAAAAACCATTTGGCTATGTTCCAGACCTGAAGATTCAACTGGACAGTGCCGTCAGCCTCATGGCTAGCGCCGGCGATGACCTGTAAGCTAGGGGGGGGAAAAGAAAAAAATGGGAAATTGACGCCCATGTCTCCCTTTTTCTTCTAGACTCGCTTGTGCCACGTGCCATCACCGCATCTATGTCATCCATACGACATTGCAAAAGGTGATTGCTTGCTTTAGAATCCAAGGTAAGAAAAAAAAAAAAAAGAAAACGGCCAAACAATTATTTACGCCACTTTCCAGATTTCCCTGGCTTGGAAGTCCTGCCGCAAGACCACGAGAACGCCAATGCATCGCCCATGCCTAGCATCACAACACTTTACTTTTCCAACACCTATGCCCATGGATTTTGTAAGTCATCAAGGCAAAAAAAAAAGGGCATTTTGCTGATCGTCTTGTTTTAGATACCCACGAAAGCACCGTGCTATTTATTGGTTTAGAGAATGGCCAGCTGTTTGAAATTGATATTGCTTCGTTGCAGCTGCATTTTGTCCATGCGTTCAATGGCAGCGTCGTGGATGTGCATTGCATTGACCAGCGTGGTGTGCCGCAAAAGGCACTGCAGCATCATGTTGCCCACGGCAGCGAACCAAAGCGTGCTGGACCACCCGCGCCACCCGCGCCACCTGTTGAGCCCGTTCCGGCCGCTGAGACCGTACATGCACCTGCGCCTGCTCCGACACGTGCCGAACGCAGCAAATCATTCCTCCGTCGCAAACCGACAAAGAAGAAAAAGGATGACCACCAAGGCGATGTGGCGGCCGACGATCAATGGGATGCCTTGACGCGCTCGTCCACCGTGACCACCACATCCAGCGCTGGCAGCAATGCTTCTATTGAAAGGAAAGCCAAGCACGAGTACCAGCCGCAAGAACGACCGCACTTTGTCTTGGTCGCGTCGCCCACGTCCATCGCGTGCCTTCTCGCCGGCTACAGCGTCAAGCTCTACGACATTGACTTGCCTGAGCAGGACGGTACACTAACACGCATCACACCCGTGCAATTGGATGGTAAAGGGACACGACCAATGTCATGAAACAGACACGCTTACGCTCCTTTTTCTTTTTTCTCTGTAGATATCGCTTGTTTGTCGGTGCTCATGTCCTCGGGCAATCTTTTGCTCCTGTCGCTGCCTCATCTGACCCCGGTGGCACGCATTCCCTTGGCCACCAACTCACGCAAGCTGAAAGAGGCTACATTGACCACGGATGGCCGCATCCTGTCCTGGCATGGCGCATACGAGATGAAGGAATGGATATACATCCACTCGGCATCGACAATGTAAAAGAAAAAAAAAACGCAAAAGTGGGCCGTAAAAAAAGGCAGTGGGCTCTGACCAAGTCATTTTCTTTCATAGACCGTATGGCCATGATGTCCAGCTGTTTGATATTGAGCGCCGTTTGCCCCCGCATCCGTCGCAGATCCAGCCTACACAGCAGACAAACAAAAAAACATGGTTTGGTGCCGTCGCCGGCGTGTTCAAAAAGGAGCCCTTGCGCTTAGAGGAATTGGATCTCATCAGTAAGCACTACTCAATGGGATGTCGAGACACTGGCCGTAAACTCACTCGTTTGTTTTTACTCAGTGGGACGCCATCCAATGACACATAAACATGCACAGCAGGGCGCAGCAGGCACATCCAAGCAGCAAGACCAGCCATCCGCTGGCCAGACGGGTGTGTTCAAGGAATTGAGCGACCGCATGAATGAGCGCGGGCAAAAGCTGGATGATCTCGGCCAAAAGTTCTCAGACATGAGCGACGCGTCCGGTGCTTTCCTCAAGGCAGTGCGTGAGCTCAATGACAAACAGACACAGAAAAAATGGTGGGAATTCTAGTCGTCTACAGCTCTACACTACGAAATAAATACATTACAGGTACAAAACCTCATGTTTGTACTATTTTGCATTCATCTGGTGGTCATCTGCGTGGTCGATCCCGCTCAAAAGTATGATAGCCGCATCGAATTCAGTGCAAAGCGACCTGTTGTGCCTCCAGAATTTTTTTTACAGCTTACTTGCCCGCCAATGAAACTTGCCTCGTGGCGTATGATAAACTATACGGTAGCTCAGTGCTCATCTGCTCAATACAGACCCGCTCGATTTTTTTTTGGAACGAAAATGTAAGAATGCGTGTTTTCAGACTTTGCCGGCCTGCTGTGCCTCCAGAAATTTTTTTACAGCCTACTTGCCCGCCAATGAAACTTGCATCATGGCGTAAACTACCGTATAGCTCCGTGTTCAAGACGGACCCGCCCGATTTTTTTGGACTCGAAAATGTAAAAAAATATGACCCGGCACCAACCACCGCCTGCGGTGAGTAGCGGAGGGCATTAGAGCCGAAGGCTCGCCCGGGAAGCTACCTGTACAGTAGTTCAGTGCAAAATTTGCAACGAAAAGGCTTAAACCCCCAAAGCGCTACGACCACTTTTGAAAAATTCAGGGGTCACACATTTCAATCTCAGAAAATGCCTAATTTGGATTTTTCGAACTCCGAGTGATCAATGCATCCCAAACAGGTAACTCCGACAATTTACTATTGGTTGACAAAATGACAGGTCGCCCCAACGTACAACAGTAAGAAAAAAGCGCAAAGAGTGACGCATGAACGGCGATCGACTGAAAAAAAGTGCCTACTTTGGGCAAGATTTTTTTTTGCAAAAATTTAAGGTCTGACACTTCCAAATTAAGGTCGTGGACTGCATGGATTTTTTTTGCATTTATCATATCATACAGTACGTATTTTTTTGTTTTTTATTTATTGCACATTTTTGTGTGCTGAGTGCGTGGGCTACAGGCCTGCAGTGTGCAGCCTGCTGGTGAATGAAATGAACGCAAATGACCGATGCAAAAAGTTAAAACCCAAGAAGCTTGTACTGTAGTGCACCGCAAGTTGTTACAGTATCATCCCAATAGGTGCTTTGCCCCTCTGTTTTTTGTAAGTAGAACTGTAATATAAAACTGCAGTAAAATCACAGGTTTACAGTTTTACAGTAGACCATTGTCGAGCAAATTGCGATCAAAGAATTTGATGAAAAAGTGGATTTTCTCTGCGAGTTTTTGCTATCCATCGATAAAACTACAGTACATACGGTACAGTGTGATAGTAGTCTCATCCGATAGAGCTGGAAGAGGTGCTTTCGACACGTTATGATAAAAGCGCAGTAGTGTGTCGTTCTGTCCGTTGCCGAGAAAATTGGATATTGGAAATTAATCAATAAGTTTGAACAACGACTTTTGCAAGCATAGAAAGGTCATGTTTCCATCGGGCGAGCAAATATCATAATCAAAAAATGACGTTCGAGTGCGTCTCTTTCAAGAAGTGACAACATTTTCACTGCGATCCACAAAATATTTCGAGACCTTGTGCTAAATTTGTAAACATATCATACCGCCATTTTGAATTCGTCTGCACAAGGACCAAGAAGCCGAGCACCTACCTCGCGCTCTAGTTTTTAAGATTTTGTATGAAATGGGCGCCTGAAAATACAGTAACCTCCTACAGTAATGCGTACCGTAAGTTTGGAGACGCGATATCATACAATCATGGTTTGTGGCTTTTAGACATGGGTGAAATTCTGAAATAGAATCTACCGTATGTCTTGAGCTGACTTACCGGTAGCCATTTTTTTGCCTGGGGTCTCGAGTATCATACAGTATGATACCGGTATGATAGGTCGAAAACTGGGCCAAAAATCGCAAAAAAAATGGCAAAGTCATCAGCTCAAGACATACGGCAAATTCTACTGTATTTTGCCCGACACATGAGCGAGACTCACGTCAAATGAACCAGCGGGCAAACGCGGTAAAAGCGCTTGTGGTTTGGGAACATCGCGTCAAGATCTCGGCGAGTTGGCCTTCACGGGGTCGATTTGGCCCTGATTCATACAAAATGCAGTCCTTTACTCGCCTCTTCATGTGTTTTCCCCGATACAGTAAAAGGATCCCCATGACCCCAATTGGAGCTACCGGCGGTAGGTGATATAAATTTAGTAAGGTTGTTTATTTGTACAGTTGTAATTAGAAAAAGAGAAGGGAAATGGCGAACAAGAACCAGCTTCGTTGCACATTACAGTATAATTAGGATGCTGCATCCGCCTCCTCAAGGCTTTAGCCAGCTTTGTATATCTCGTCGTCTTCCGAGCTCTGTTGTTGGGCGCGTAAAAAAAGAAGAAAAAACGAGTGAGTACGTGCGAAAAAGAAGATTTTGCAAAAGTTTGCTCGTTTTCCGTTCTTACATCATTGTCAGGTCTTTGTGGATGACAAGAACAGAATATAAAACGAGAAATGGTGAGATTGGATGCGCCTTGACCTGATCATGTCAATTGCTTACAAGTCGCCCAGCAACACCTGCAACTCGCGCACTCGGTCTTTCAATTGCGACTTGGTGTCTATGAGCTGATGGATGTAGTCGTAAGCTGATTTTTAAAGACAGATGACGATGAAAAAAAAAGTAGAGGAGGAGTGAGGATCACGCATGGTGTTTCACGGACGCGTTTTTCATTTTTCTTCATTTTTACATTTTTGGAGTATTAGCGACTCGCTTCGATGGCAATGGCTAAGTGTTGGCACGATATCAACAAGCTGATCGAATCCGATGCGGATGTTGGCACGTCTTTTTTGCTCGGATGCAATGTGGTTTGCTTTTTTTTGCTCTTCGGTGAGCAGCTCATGCGGCGGTTTCTTGCCGCGTCCGCCGGCGCGTGCCTTGGCACCTGCACCGGTGGGCGAGCCCTTGTCATTGGACAGCGACGCGTCGTATGGCGTGGCGGAGCGGTCGCGCTGTCGCTCATTCTTGCGCTTCAATGGCTCGCGCAGCGCCGAGTGCTGGGTGTCCAAGTCGGGGAGCTGGCTGAGAAGCTTGCCACTGCTGGAAGAATACATGATCAAAAAAAAAAAAAAACGAAAGAGAGGAGCAAAAAGAGTGAATTACAAAAAAATAAAATAAAACGAGTTTTATATACAAGGCGAGAGAGGGGAAGGGAAGGAGTAAAGAAAGTGGCGGGGAATAGCGAGAGATTAACCAAAAGAACAATGAACAATGAAAAATTGGGAGGCGAATAAAACGATGGGCCGCCCCTTTTTATATGCGCGAGGCAAGCAGGCAATTTGTCATTGTCGGATCGCCCGATTTAGGCATCGCTAGAATCTGGCAGTTTGCCCATGCTACCCCAATCATTTCTGGGGATGCACATGAATCCTCCAAGATGCAAACTCTAAATGGCCCGTTTATGCAAATTTTGTGCGCAAGCCTCGGCGTTTGCGCTCAATTGCGCCTTGTGTTCCTCGCGGGCCGTCCACGGCCCGCCCATCACGTTGCTTGGATCATGCTTTCCCTGTTGCCCATCCTGTGGAAGTGTCACTTGTTGCCTGGCAACCAGTTCATTGCTCCCCCTGACGCGTTGTCTGTGGCCATTTTGGCGCTCAATGGCTCAATTCTCATATATTTTTATTTTTTTTATGTTTTTTTTTTATTTTTTTGTGTGTATTGAAGCTTCCAATGCCTATTTACGGTGCCAATTTTCTTTTGCGCAAGTGTAAACAGACGAGAGTTGGTCAATTGTGGCATTGGTCGCATGAATTTCCTGCAGCATTTTGATGAGAGACGCTCAGGGACCGAGGCAGGCTGGATTTGTCAGACGATGAAACAGGGCGGTCAGGCGGAGAACCAATCAAAGGCGACTGGCTTTTTCTTTCTGGTTGGCGCAAGTTTAAGCAGTGAGAATTTTTCCTCCTCAGCTTGCCAACGCGCTTTTTTTCCCCTCGCTTCTTCACTTTTGTTTATCATGTCTGAAAGCATTCTAGACTTTAGCAAAGAGCTGGATGTTTCCGCGCTCGATCAAGTGGTCAATACGCTTTATTCCGGCTCCGGCAGTGATGTAAGAGAAAAAAAGAATGATAAAAAAGACGACGTTTGTCGTTACTATCAATCAAAACAACCCACTGACCCCTCATTTCCTTTTTGCCAATAGCAACAAGTTGCCCAGCGAGTGCTGACGCAGTTCCAGGAGAACGAGGAGGCCTGGACAAAGGTCGACGGCATTTTGGAGCACTCGAAGCTGCCCCAGACCAAGGTAAAACGGCGACAAACAGCGCCAAAACGCAAAAGGATTGCTTGAGGCGTGACGTACACCATGAATGGCCTGGACAATGGGTCCGGCGTGTGTATCATTCATACATTTTGCATGCTTACGCGCTATCTTGCTTTTTTTGACTAGTTCATCGCGCTTCAAATTCTTGAAAAGTTCATCCAGACGCGCTGGAACACCCTCGTCGCGGACAGTCGCAACGGTAAGCGCCAATTCCGCGTCTTTCCAGGGCGCCAACATGCTTAATTCTTTCTTCGTTTTATTCTTCCTCAGCGATCCGCAACTTTATTGTCAACGTGATCATCAAGGTGTCGTCCGACGAAGCCACTATGGCCAAGGAAAAGGCCTACATCAGCAAGCTCAACATGGTCCTTGTCCAGGTACAACAGCACATGACGCCATCGTTTGCGACCGCAGCTCACTTTCTCTCACTTTCTCTCTCTCTTTTTTCCTTGTCTTGTTTTAGATTCTCAAGCAGGAATGGCCGCGCAATTGGCCCTCATTCATTCCTGAAATCGTCGCTTCCAGCAAGGCCAGCTTGACCATTTGCGAGAACAACATGGCCATTCTCAAGTTGCTCAGGTAAAATCGTCTGTTTATGCAATTGGAACAGGAATTGACGCGTTTTTTTTTTTTTTTTTTTTTTTTTTTGCCACCTCCTTTGCTAGCGAGGAAATCTTTGATTATTCCGCCGAGCAGATGACCCAGCTCAAGACGTCCAACCTGCGCAACCAAATGTGCGGCGAGTTCTCCGAGATTTATACGCTCTGCAAGGAGGTTCTTGATCGTGCCACCAAGCCGAGCCTCATCAAAGTCACCCTCGAGACCCTATTACGTTTCCTGAACTGGATCCCTCTCGGCTACATCTTTGAAATGGATCTCATCGACACGTTGCGCAATCGCGTAAGAAAAAAAAAGAAAAAGAAAAAAGGCCTGTATCTCACTTTTTTTTTACCAGTTCTTTGAGGTGCCGCAGTTCCGCAACGTGACGCTCAAGTGTTTGACCGAGATTGGTGGTCTCAAAGTGGAGAACAATTACACCGACAAGCTCGTCCAGCTGTTCACGGGCGTCCTCATGGCCGTCAATAACATGGTGCCTCCCAGCACGGGTAAAAAACCAAGCCAAAAGAGGTCAATTTGAGCAACAAGACACTCACTTTTTTATCCCATGAATAGACATCGCCATGGTGTACGAGAACAGCAGCGACGATGACCAGGAATTCGTGCAAAATTTGGCTCTTTTCTTGACGAGTTTCCTTTCGTCGCACCTGCGCATCATTGAGCGGTCGCCGGCCACTCAGGACATGCTCATCAATGCGCACTACTACCTCATCAAGATCTCGCGCGTCGACGACCGAGAAGTGTTCAAGATTTGCTTGGAATACTGGGGCATTTTGGTAAATTTCTTTTTTTTTCTTATTTTCCCCTGACTAGCCGCGTATTTTTGGTCGAATTTCCCACTCACCCTTCTCTTCAATTGCCTTATTTCTCCCTCTAGGTGCAAGAGCTCTTTGAGGAAATGCGCCAGCCGTCGCACATGGACGTCCCTTTGCTTGATTTGTCCGTCGCCGGCGGCCAAGGCTACCCCCCTCGCAAGCAGCTGTACGCCGAGATCCTTACCAATTTGCGTGTCGTCATGATTGAGCGCATGGTCAAGCCCGAAGAGGTAAGAAAGAAAAAAAAGAAAGAAAAAAAAGAAAGAAAAAAAGAAAGAAAAAAAAAGAAAAAAATAAGAAAATAGCGCGTTCCAATGATGGTAGACTGACACTTTTTACTATTTTTGATTTAGGTGCTTGTGGTTGAGAACGACGAAGGTGAAATTGTGCGCGAGTCGCTCAAGGAAAGCGACACCATTGTGCTGTACAAGAGCATGCGCGAGGTTTTGGTGTACTTGACCCACTTGGACGCCGCCGACACGGAGGAAATCATGGGCAACAAGCTTGCGCGCCAGGTAAGTCGTGGTAATATGCGTCTAAAATTGGCTGCTGACGCGTGAATTCTTGAATTTGATAGATGGATGGCACGGAATGGTCGTGGCAAAATCTCAACAAGCTGTGCTGGGCCATTGGTTCGATTTCCGGCGCGATGAACGAAGAGCCCGAGAAGCACTTTTTGGTGCGCGTGATCAAGGACCTGCTCCAGCTGTGTGAGATGAAGCGCGGCAAGGACAACAAGGCTGTTGTCGCGTCCAACATCATGTACACGGTCGGCCAATATCCCCGTTTCCTCAAGGCTCATTGGAAATTCCTAAAGACGGTTGTCACCAAGCTCTTTGAGTTCATGCACGAATCCCACGAGGGTGTCCAGGACATGGCGTGCGACACGTTTATCAAAATCTCTCAAAAGTGCGCCCGCTACTTTGTCGAACTGCAGGCCAACGAGCGCCAGCCGTTCATTGACGAAATTCTCGACAAGATCGAGCGTGAGACATCCGACCTTGTGGTCCCTCAGCAGGTAAAAATGCCATTGGCAAGCAAAAAAAAAAAAAAAAAAAAAAAAAAGAAAAACGACGCTCACTCTTTTTTTTTCCCGCTTAGATCCATACCTTTTACCAAGCCGTGGGCTACATGATCGCGTCGCAGACAAAGAAACCCGCCCAGGACCGCCTGATCACGCGTCTGATGGAGATCCCTAACATGGCTGTAAGTCCAAAAAGCTCAAATTGATGATGCGAATGACGCGCTGACGCGTTTTTTTTTTTTTTTGTATTGACAGTGGAATGGCATTGTGTCGCAGCTCAAGCACAATTTCGATCTGCTGAACGATGCTAACCAAGTCAAGATCCTCGTCAATGTGCTCAAAACCAACGTGTCGTGCTGCGCGTCCGTTGGCGCACCCTTTGTTCTGCAGGTGTCCAAAATTTACAGCGACATGCTCTCGCTGTACCAGCTCACCGGCGAGCTCGTGAACCAGATCGTGGTTCGAGATGGTAAAAAAAAAAAAGAACAAAGAACAAGCCAAGAAACGGGCAATTGACGGGTCTGTTTCGTTTTTCTTTTTTTTTTTTCCGCGTTTTAGGCCTCATCGCGACCAAGACGCCCAAGATCCGCGGTCTCCAAGCCATCAAAAAGGAGGTGCTTCGGCTCATTGATACCTATGTCTCTGCTGCAAAGGACCTAACCATGGTCAATGACAGCATGGTGGGCCCCTTCTTTGAGGTTGTCCTTGTTGACTATCAAAAGAATGCTGATCTTGCCAAGAACCCCGAGGTTCTCAGTGTGCTGGCCACGATGGTCGACAAGCTTGGCGTAAGTTGACAAAAAAGCCAAAAAAAAAAAAAAAAAAGAGTGGGGAAGGGGGCCGCCAAGCTGACTTTATTTTTTTTGCGCGCAGAATTTGATGACCCCACGCGTCCCCCTGATCTTGCAAGCCACGTTTGAGTCGACGTTGAGCATGATCACCAAGGATTTCACCGAATTCCCTGAGCACCGCACCGGGTTTTACAACATGATCCGCGCCATCAATCAGCACTGCTTCCCTGGTAGGCATTTTTTTCTGCTTGTTTTCTTTTCTTTTTACCCTTTTATCGCGCAATTCTTGCATCATGCAAGCGTTATTTTTTATTTTTTCCCTTGATCATGCAGCACACTCATGCTCTTTCCACATTTTTTTTTTCATTTAGCCTTGTTGGAATTGGAGCCTGCTCAATTCAAATTGGTGATTGACAGCATCGTTTGGGGCTTCAAGCACACGATGCGCGACATTGCTGATGTGGGCCTGCAGATTTGCTTTGAATTGGTGCAGAACATCAGCCAGACGGACCCCTCCATTGCTGGCGGGTTTTACCAGTCGTATTTCTTGGCCATTCTGCAAGACACGTTCTTTGTTCTCACGGATCGCGACCACAAGAGCGGCTTCAAGGGTCAAACCGAGCTGCTTGCTCTTCTCTTCAACCTGGTCACCACCAATCGCATCCAAGTGCCATTGGACCAGTCACAAGGCAACGTGCCTAACCAACAATTCTTGGAAGGCTATGTGACGCTCTTGCTACAGAATGCGTTCCCCCATTTGCAAAGGTACGCCAATGGCTGAGAAAAAAAAACAAAGGGAGAGGACACGGGGCAAGGGGGACGGGCGGACGCGTCTCGTCGCCCTTTTTTTTTTTTTTTTTAGCCCCACCCCCTTGAAATGCGATCTGACGTCATTTTCTTATTCTTTATTTTTTTAGCGGCCAAATTAAGGTGTTTGTGATGGCCATGTTCGAGTACAACAACGTGCCTGCCAAGTTTAAGCTTGAGGTGCGTGATTTCCTCATCCAATTGAAGGAATTCGCCGGCGAGAATGCCGAGTTGTACCTGGAGGAAAAGGAAGCCGAAATGGACGCCAAACGAAAAGCCGAGCGTGCCAAGGCCCTGAGCATTCCTGGCATGGTCAAGCCAGCTGATCTTCCAGCCACCATGGATGAGGACGAGAATCTCTAAATTTCGCTCCACGCCCTCGTTTTCTCTCAATTTCCCCCCCCCCTTTGCCACCCCACCCCCACCCAAACCCCCCCCCCACTCACCCGCCACTCCAGCACACAAATCCCCCACCTAGTTGCCCAATTGATATCTTTTTCCCACCTCTTTCTCTTACTCACACTCTCTTTGCCACTACCTCATTGAAAATGACTGCTATTCTCCTTTTTTCTTCTATTTTTTTTCGTTCTCGCCTATGCATATCATTGAAAAAATAAATCCGTCGATACATCCAACTTTGGATCTATGCCAAACCTGGTCCTAGCGTGAATGGAGGGCGAAATGCGCGCTGAAGGGCGAGCGGAGTGCAGAAAGCATGAAAAAAGGCGGGGCAAGCCACGCACCCGATTTATTTTTTTTGTCAGGTACCTTTTTAAACGTCCTTTTTTTTTTTCTCTTGTTCTTCCTTGTCTTTCTTTCTGTTCAATTTCTCTTTTTCGTCCCCCTCCCTTTTTTTTTTTCTATTTTCCTTTTTCCCTTTTTATTTGTTGGCCCGTCCTTTCGAATGGTTCAACACTTTTTGTTTTGATATTCTTTTGCACCGCGTCACTCCGTCTCTTTCTCACTCCTCGCCATATGCGCTTTGATACTTTCAGAAACAATTTGGTTCGATATTTGATTAGTTTGCCCTTTCGACTGCATTTTTCCAACTTTTGGTCCTGACAGCCCCTACACCCCAGACATACAACACACAAAAAAGACACATCCACGCACCATTGAATTGCTCCCTGTTTCCTTTGTTTGATTTCTTTGCTTGTTTTTCCCTTCCCCACCTCTCTTTTTGCTCCAAACACGACCTCTTGAATTTTTTTTTTGTTTGTCATCTCCGACACCTTGATTTCCACGCCCATGATCCATCCCTCTGCTCCTCCGCCTTGCTCGGGCGACAATTACAGCGCCGAGCACGGCTGCTTTGAAGGTCCTGAAAAACTTCTTGAAGTTTGGTTTGCTCGCGCGCCTGTCATGCATCATCCGCATCCTCTGCAACACCACGGCGTGTCGTCGTCGTCCGACTTGTCCGACGACTCGGCGCCTCCCACCCCGACGCTCTATTTCGAGCAAAATCTGCGCGCCGTGCCCAAAGCCGTGTGGGATGAGATGCTTGCACAGGTCAAGTGCACCGTCGTTGATGTCATTCGCAATGATCACGTCGATGCCTATCTGCTGAGGTAAAAGAAAAAAAAAAAAAGGGCACAGGTCGGGCCCAATTGGTCCCGCTTTTGGCTCACTTGTGAATCTAATTATAGTGAATCGTCCATGTTTGTCTATCCACACAAGATCATCCTCAAGACCTGCGGCACAACGACGCTACTGCAAGCCCTGCCTGCCATGATGGACATTGCAAGCAAGATTTGCCACCTGGACACGGTGTATCGCGTCTTTTACTCGCGCAAAGCGTTCATGTTCCCCGACAAGCAGCCGGCACTCCACAAGAGCTGGCACGATGAAGTTGCCTACCTCGATACATTCTTTGGTACGAAAAAAAAAGAGCCAAAGACCTTGATTTTTTTTAAGGTTGGGCCCGGGAAAAGGCATGCATCCGCGCCTTTGAGCCTTTTTTCGCGTTTTTTTTTTTTTTTTTTTTTGGTTGACTTTTTTTTTTTCCCTTTTCCAGACCAGGGTGCCTCTTATATTATTGGTGATACCAATGCGGAGGAATGGCATTTGTACCTGACGCCGCCGTTTCCTGGGCGTCGACGCGTGCACCATGTTAGTTTGGGCATGAACAAGCTTGTGGACGGTGGCGCGTTTGATTGGCCAGTGCATGAGTCCGCTGGGCACCCCGCAGCGGAAGACCCCACGTGCGAGGCGGTCGTCGCACCAGGCAATGCCGCGGAAAACGACTATTTTGCACATTCGCCGCGTTTTTTGGCGTCGTCCGCGTACCGTGAGCGCGACGAGACGCTGGAAATCCTCATGACGGGCTTGGACGCGCGTGCCATGGAGCCTTTTTACCAGCAGGGCGACGAGCCGGGCGGTACGGCCGGTGGACGTCGTGTCGACCGCGATACGGGTCTCGATAAATTGCATCCCGCGGCGGACGTGAATTCGTACCTTTTTGAGCCCTGTGGGTACTCGGCCAACGGTCTACAAGGCGACGGATATTACACCATTCATGTGACGCCAGAGCCGCAATGCTCGTACGCGTCGTTTGAGTCGACCATCCCGCCAACAGCCGCAGGCGACCGCGACAATGACGCCATCTCTGCTCTCGTCGCCAATGTCATTGCCATCTTCCAGCCCACCGACTTCACAGTCACGTATTTCGCGTCAAAGGATCGCGACGACAGCGACCACGCCATGATGGTCCATAGCACCTTGGGCTCTTTTGCCGGCTACCGCCGCAAAAACAAGATTCTGCACGAATTCGATGGTTACGACCTGGTCTTTGGTCATTATCGTCGTGCATGAAATGCACATGAATGCAAACAGGGAAAAAAAATACGCAAAAACGCGTGATTTCGCCTTTTTTTTTAGGCTTTTAGGCTTGGATGCCGTAGAAATAAATCAATTGCTAGCCTATGGCTATTTTTATCGTTCATTTGCACGCTCACGCTTTGTTTGCCAGGAAGGGAACCATGGCGCAGCTGCCGTGCCTGATCGCAATGATGCAATCATACATGGAAAGTAGAATAAACAGAGCTAAAAACAATATTATACATGGCCAATGCGGCCATCCGTCACCGACAGGTTGTGAAATCTGACAGGATAGGCTAGCGTCGCCCAGTGACATGTGAGATGGGGTCCAAAAAAAAAAACAAGCACTGGAATCACGCGACACTCAAAAAAAGTATAACTTTTAGAGCAACTTGTGGCCCGCGTTCGTGCAAGTTGGAGCGCGTGCGACGAATTGAGCCGGTTGGCAGCGGAACACGTTCAATGTGAGGTGAATTGATCCGTCTACGACGGGATTCGTCTCATTTTTGACGAAATAACACAAAATAAAATCATTAGAGAATAAAAAAAGGGAGGACAAGCGGCAATGAGACATGGCCAATTCGTAATGCATGACGGAAGTCCTCACAAAACGCGTGGTGCCAATTGAACAAAGGGGGGAAACAGGGCAAATTGCAATGAAAGGACGCGAATCAAAACATTGGAGATGAAAAAAAGGGGGAAAGCCAAGTGACAATGAGACATGGCCAATTTGCAATGAGTGCTTTTGTGAAGCGTGGTGGCAGCCCACCAGGTCATCATGTGTCGCACGCGCCACATGGGCAGACAAGCAAAAAAATCCTAGAAAAGGTGGAACTTTGCGTCACTGTCACTGAGAGCAGCGTGTAAAACCAAAAATAAAGAACAGTCGAAAACAAGACATGCATGCATCCAAAAAAAAAAAAAAAAATCTGAGTTGAATCGCGTCCTTTTAATTTTAAAAAAAAAAAGCACCGAGAATGATGATCAAAGCGAAAAAAAGAAAAAAAGAAGCGTGCCGTCTAGAATTGGCGCCAGACGCAAGTTTAAATTAAGGGGCGCCAAATCGGGATGGCGAAGACAAGGGGAACGGGCCAATGGTCAGGGACCCGTTCAAGCGCGTGATCGAGAAAAAAAAGAAAAAAAAATCGGCCCAGCCTCAGCGATCCAAGCAGATCAGCGGCAATGTTGTATGTTGCACGCGCACACGTACATTGGAACCTTGCTGAAAATGGCTAGTCATCCCGTGTGCAAGTGAAATTGTGCAACATTGGCACGCAAGGTCTAGAACCACGTCGCCCAAGACAATGGACAAAAGGAAAAACCATTGAATTATAGTGTATCGAAAAAAGAACGAATGTTGTATTAAAAAAACTAGAATACAAATAGTACAGGAGGGGAAAAAGGAAGGTGCGGGGGAAGGGGAAAGTGAAACAAAGGGGGAGATGTGTAAAAAAAAGAAAAGAAAAAAAAGGATCTGATAAAATCCCTACCATTGATAGTTGGGGCTCTGTGGGGAGTGTTGGCGTGGGAGCAGCTGCAGTGGTGGCGGCAAGTCGTGGCGATAGTGCGATTGCTCGTATGAGGACGATTGTTCATGATGCTGGCCATCTGACGGGTACATGAAGCCAACCGAGTTGTCTTGCATGATGGGCGCTGAGATGCTCTGGGTGAACACCTGGTGCGTGGTCATGGCTTCTTCCTCCTGGCGCGCCTTGCGCTTGCGGTACACCTTGACGGCCACCACGGTCGCCGCCGCGTAAACAATGGCTGCTGACGCGACACAGATGCCAATGATGCCGCCACGCGACAAGCCGCCGCTGCCACCTGACGACGAGTCGCTTGCGCCGCCGCTGCTGCTATTAGGGTCTTGCAGCGAACCAGACGAGCTCGTCACTAGCAAAAAAAAAAAAAAAAAAAAAAAAAAAAAAAAAAAAAGAAAAGAATTGAGCCATTTGCGCACACAAAAAAAAAAAAAAAGAAAAAGAAAACGAGGCTTGTCTCTGCTTACCATGGGCATTGAGTGGGTACGAGCTGTCGATGAGGGTGGGCAGCTGGCCATTGGACGATGCGTACAAGGAACTTGTCGTGTTGGTGATGATATTTTGCAGAGAAACCGTCTGATTGTCTGGCAAGGCCATGTTGAGCACGACACCCGGGATGGACGCGTCACCATCGCGCTTGCTGAGCGTGCTGCCCTTGAAGGGGATGATGGAAAGGACAATGATATCGTCCACTGAGCACGCCAGCGCATTGCTAAACAGCGTCGGCACCGATTGCACGAATTTCGCCGTCAAAATCGAATTGGACACCATCTCGGGGAACGAGATGTAGTTGAATTTGATGGTCACGGTCGAGTATTCATCTGAGGGGGGAATTGCATGAGTTTGGTTAGGATCCCTTTTCACGTCAATTCGGTTTTTTTTTCTTTTTTTTTTTCTTTTTCTTTTTTGATTTGTTTACCTGGCACGCTGACATTGTCATTGGGGATGATGGCGGCGGGCAAATTGGAAGCGCTCGGTGTTGGCGAGGCATTGGAGCTGGAGGAGGGCAGGACGGTGGGCACGCTAAAGGTGGTTGTCAACCACGTATACGATGTATACTTGTACGGCGTCGTGGTGATGGTCGTGCTGGAGCCATGGTCGGCAGGCGACGTTGTCGTTGTCGTTGTTGTTGTTGTAGTGGTGGTGGTGGCGGTGGTGGTTGTGGGCGTGGGTGTGGTTGTGGGTGTATCCGTGGACGTCGCAGACGAATGGCCGGCATTGGACGAACTCGACGTGTTTCCAGTGGCCGTGGTGGTGCTTGTGGTACTGGAATCTGTGGACGAGGAGGTCTTTGTGGTGGAGGAGCTGTCGGAGCAGCCAATGCCTAGCAGATTATGACAAGTGGTTGTTGTCGTCGCTGTGGACGACGTTGATCCGCGATGGTTGCTAAAGGCGGCCGTGGACTTTTGAGAAGTGGTGGTCGACGAAGACGTGGGCTTGTCGCAGCCAATGCCAAGGAGATTGTCGCATTTGGACGTGGTGGAGCTGGAGGTGGTCTTTGTGTTTTCACTTTCCGTGTCGGTTGGCGTGCTCGTGGGCGTTGTCGTGCTTGACTTCGTGGACGTGGGTTCCGCGCACCCAATGCCAAGCAGGTTGTCACATTTAGACGTGGTGGAGCTGCTGCTGCTGGTGGAGCTGGTATCGGAGCTCTTGGTCTTGCTGCTATCGCTGGTTTTCGTCTCTGTTGGCTTGCTGCTTGTGGTCATCGTGGGCTCATCGCATCCAATGCCAAGGAAATTCGTGCACTTTGACTTGGTCGTCGTCGTAGACGTCGTGGACGTCGTGGACGTTTGATTGGCTTTTTTCGACGTCGTCGTGGCCGTGGGTTCATTATCGCACCCAATACCCAGCAAATTATCACATTTGGACGTGGATTTTGTCGCGGCATCGTGTGTGGACGACGAATGATGAGTCGTGGACGTGGGGGTGGGCTCATCACATCCAATGCCAAGGAGGTTCGTGCACTTTGACTTGGTCGTCGTCGTGGTTGTCGACAAAGACGTGTGTTTTGCCTTTTTCGACGTCGTTGTCGCCGTGGGCTTGTCATTGCATCCAATGCCTAGCAGATTCGTGCACTTCGTCGTCGATTGGGTCTCAGCATCGTGCGTTTTCGTGGTCGGCTTTGTCTCGGCGTGATGCGTCGACGAAGTATGGTGGTGTGTCGTTGTAGCAGTGGGCACGTCGTCGCAGCCGATGCCCAAGAGATTGTCGCAGTGGGATGTTGTCTTTTTCGCCTTTTGGGTCGTGGTGTGATGGTGTGATTTTGTGGTTGTATGCTTCTTTTTTGACTTTGTCGTCGTCGTTGACGCATGATGCGTGGAATGATGCTTTGGCACCGTCGTCGTGGGGCAGCCAATGCCCAGCAGATTGTCGCATGGCGTCTCTGTCGCAGCTGCACGTCGAGCCAGTCCCTGCAGATCATCGAATTCCTGGGGCAAAAAAAAAAAGGGGGGCGTGAGCAAGCCATTTAACACGTTTGGCAAGAAAAACAAGGTATTTTACCTGCTCCAAGGCAACGACGGGGCGCAAAGCGCAAAGAAGAGCAACTAAGCAATAGCATCCGAGCAGGCAGAGGTTCAGTTTACTCATGTAGACTTCATATAAGGTCGGGCAAGGGGAAACACAAAAATCAAGGGGTTAAAAGCGGGTTAGCGGCGAAAAAAAAGGGGTGAAAGGGGGGAGAAAAGACGGGCTGTCAAGCAACACTAGTGTGTTTAGAGAGTGGAAGTATTGGGGAAAGCGAGAGCAAAGGGAAGAAGAGGGGGAGGAAGGAACGACTTGGGTGGACGAGGGTGTGGAAAAAGGATTGACAATAGAGAAAAGAGAGAAGAAAAAGAAAAGAAGGCCAGAATCTGCGCTTCCAAGGGCAAAAACTCAAAAAACGTGACACAAAAAAGCTGGCTGGTGATACGGAAATCAATCCTCGTTGCACAAGGCTTCCCAATTCGGCGACGCAGTGAACCCAACAACAGGTCGGTACCCCTGCCTGCTTTGGTTAAGCGCCACGCGCCCTCAAATCAAAAAAGATGTTCATTTTTATAATTTCAAAGTGGCAGTGTCTCTTGTTGCCTGACGCGCTTCATGGCAACCAGGCATTCCTTTTGCCAATCTGTCCTAAACACCAAAATATACACCTCACACACAATTTTGATGGCGGCCGCCAACATGACGCCATACCAGACACCCGCCAGGCCATAATTGTGCCAAAATGTCAACCAGATGCCAAACGGCAAACCAATCAAGTAGTACGATCCAAGGTTCACACTGGCCACAATGTATTGTTTCCCAAAGGCATTCAGCACCGCCGAAAGCATCACACCATTGCCCTATAAAAGGCAATACAAAGATGAAAAAAAAAAAATAGCTGGGTGAGCTTTGCCTTTTTTTTTTTCATGGTTGCACCAGCCTTGTGTTTAATTTTCTTTTCTTTTTTTTTTTTTTTTTACCACCAAAAAGTGACACGGACTGACGACGTGTAGCAATTCAGCCACGGCATCCACCACCATTTCATTTGTCGTGAAATGAATCGCGATCGGGTACCGATAGCCAAACAAAATCATCGCGTTGAGCGATGTGAAGCAAAATCCAAAAAACACGGCAATCATCACGCATTGTTTAGCTTTGCCAGGCTCATTGGCACCCAAGTGGTGACCTAGCCGCACTGCCAACGCCGTCGCCAGCGCGCTATCAATATGAATATCCGGGAGATGATCAGCATCAGGGGCCAGAAAATTAAAAAAAAAAGATGGCCTGATCCAGATCCTCCCCCCTTCCCATTTGCCTTGAAACGCCACCTTTTTTTTTTTTTTTTTTTGTCTTACAATGGGATCATGAGCAGAAATGTGTTCACGGTGAGCACAATGGATTGTGCTGCAAGCGAGATTTCGCCCAAAACGCCCGTGACCAAGGCGCACACCTCGAATGCCCAATCTGTCGACACGCTGAGCATCCCTGGTACGGCCAGCCTGAGAAAGGTGCCCCATTGGGACGTGGCCTCGCGCCATTGCCAGCCTGGCCACACGCGCTCCGACGCGTCGCCGACCACACCTGGGTACATGAAACGCAGGTACACAAGAAACATGCAAAACAAGAGCGTTTGGTAGGCAATGTTCTCGACGCCAATCCCCACGATGCCAAGGTCCATGTGCTCGAGAAACAGCCAATCCAGCGCGTAATTGGCGGGAAAAACGAGGAAAATCATCACCATGGTGACTCGCATTCGATTGACAGCCTGCAGATATCGGCGGAAAGCAGTGGACAGCAGCATGGGGTACAAGACCGGCAGCAATAACACAATGTACCTGTGAGCCATGGCCGCCAGCTCGGCATCTTGCCCCATCCAGATCATGATGTCCTTGGCGTAGATCCTGCAAAGAGGGGGGTGAAACATTTCAATTTGCACTAGTCGGGGTCCCTTTTTTTTCTCACTTTACCATGCAATGGCCACAGGAACACAATACGCGCCAACGATAAGGATAGACCGCTGCAAGATGATGCCTAACGTCCGTTTTTGATGCGCCCCCGTGAAAGCTTGCGACACGAGCGTGTCAATGGCTGATGAAGAATTAAATATCAATCGTCTCGTCGTTTTCTTTTTTTTCACTAGCAATAAAGATACCTGTCATCAGGCCGTTGCCCATAGCAATGCCACACACCGTGATAAAAAGCATGGCCAATCCATTGGCCGCAAGCACTGCGCGGAAAAGAAAAAAAAAGAAGAAAAAAAAGGGCAGTGATGAGATCATGCTCGTTTCATCGTCCGCGCGCGGTTGGAAGGGCGAGCGGCCGTGTCAAAATTCATGCATCAGCGTGCCCTGACCCTCTTTTGTTTTACCTTGCGGGCCCATACGGCCGATGAAGCGCATGTCGACAATACGATTGCCCATCCCCACCAAAAAAGTGATCAGCAACGGCCATGCGTACTTTGCAAGTGCTTTCGTTTCGGCGACAATGTGCGTCTCGCGGACCATGGCATAGAAATCGTGGCTGGTCAGCACGTTTTGATAGGGGTCCTTGGCATCCAAAAAAGGCATAGCCATTGTCTGAAGCGTCGAACTCGATGATGACGGCGTCATACACAATGGCGTTCGCTCCGTGGCAAGCGCATTGGCTTCTTTCTTGTCCCGTTGGAAATGCATGAAGAAAAAAATGAACGAACAATGATTAGAAAGAGGGGGAAAACTTGGCAGAATCGCGAAAAAAAAAGAGGAAAAGGGTCATAAATTTCCCGTCTGCATTCAGCAACCACGGCCCCCCATGGATGGCCGTGGACCCCGTATGCCAACAAGGTTCAAGTGTTTGTTTTGAAGGCTAAAAAAATGAAAAAGAAGCTTGTATTTGTCACCCATCATGCTCAAATCAACAAAAAGGTTTCATATATCTGTCCAAGCACAGCGACCCAAGGTTCCTCCTATCGCCAGTGCGTTACACACAGCGTCGAACAATCTGCTCGGAAAGAAAACAGGATCCACACGGGCACCCCGACACGAGCAATTGCATATGCACCCGACAAAAAAAAAAAAAAAAAAAAGAGATGACAGGTTGGACCGCATGGCATCGGGGTCCGCGCCGATCCTTGGGAAATTGCCTTTTCCATGCCCACTTTTATTGTCCTCAATGACCCGCTGCGACTGCGAGCCTCCAATGCGTTGGAAAAAAGCTACTTTTGAGAATTTCGTCATTTTATGCCGCCGATTTTCACATGGTATGCCTTTGATAATACAATTTGAAGATCTAGAGTCGCGTTGGCACAGCGCGTATCATATTCAGGTCAGCTCAGGGGTACTGTATGGTACATACTGTATTCAGCAATTGTATGATATGATAGCACTTGTATTCCTGGTTGGCGGCCAAATCGCGCTTTGTCCTGCACAAAGCTATTGAAAAGAATATTTAAGCAGAATCACTTGGAAAGCAGCACTATTTTGGTACTGTATCTCTGTACAGTATGATTCTATGATACTGTAGTGATATATCATACTGTATGATACTGTAAAACTGTATGAATGTAGCATATGCTTGTTCCATGATGAGATGATGTCTCCCCTGATGATGAGTGATGATTGCATCATCTCACTATTTAAATTTGGCAAGGGCGTTGCTGCAAATACCGTAAACCTGCAGCTACAGTACACTCTGTACTGTATGATACTGTTTACTGTATCACACGTACAGTAGAACTCGATTTAAAAAACTGATTCAGCACCTGCTGAAAAAATGCACGGAAGCACGATTTTCATGATTTTGGTGATATCATATTTTTTTACATACAGCCAAAGAGCCAATGATGTTTGACCCGCTCGCTTTTCAAGCTCAGTGGTAAACAATATCTTACGCGCACTCCTACCGGTATTTCAGATTTTCAGTGCATGCTGTGTCATCATGCACTCATGCTAAGCTGCACAAAAAAAGTACACGTTTGCGTTTTTAAAACGAAAATGCGCGTTTTTGGAATTTGCGTATTTTCCAGTTCACTGTGCCTCCAGAATTTTTTTTTACAGACTCCCTGCCAGCCGATGAAAATTGCGTCACGGCACGAACTACAGGCCGATGCTTGCGATGGGTCTGTCTAGGGTTGCTTATCGATCGATTGAGACGAGATTGACCCCATCTCGTATCAATCGATTATTTTTTAAAGCGTCTCAATCGAAATGCCATATGAGACAGCGCGAGATCGATCGAGATCCGAGACATATCGAGATTTCGAATTCAATCGCATTTCGATATTTTTAGTCATCCGGACCCAATTGAGAATTTGAGACGCGAGCGATCGAGACGCGATCGAGACGCGATCGAGCGAGACCGATCGAAATGAAAAGATCAACAATAATAAAATGACATTTTCAACCAAAAGATTTGAACCTGAGGCACTAAACGCTCAGATTCGAGACGAAAAACGAGAAAACAAGACAAGTAATTGAGAGAAAAAGAGACAAGAGAGCGAGGAAAAACGAGGTAAGGGCGAGAGGCGACAAGAACGAGAAAAAAAGAGGAAAAAAGAAGGATACTGTATAATACAGTAGTAGTAGTATGACGGTGTGTACCGATATCGTAGTTTATCACACTCTTTTCGCTTTACCTGGTGTACCGGTACAATATGTACAGTATGTTCTAAAGTGGATGCACGCACGATCAAAAAAAAAAAAAGAAAAAAAAGAAAAATACGGGTAAGGGCACGCACCCAGCCGACTCCAATAAAATTTCTGAGGCGTGGCAAATCAAAGGGAGGGACGGGGGAGCACATTCCAAAAAGAGAAAACCTGTGGAAGTATGATACCATAACAACAAACAACCAAAAGTCACTACTCCTTGCTGTGTGCACCGCCGCTTTGGCTTGGCATTACTGTGAGGGCAGTGTTGCACGAGCGACTTTGGCTACGCAGAAAAAAAATGAAGACGCCAGCCCTTGAACCGACAATCACCAGCGCTCAGTGCATGCAAAATACACACTGTACTACTTTATCGTCGAATGAATCTGCAATCATACTGTAGATCTACGCCTTCTGTTGTACGGCCGCCGCCGCGCGCGGCGGCGCGCGCGGCATGCATGTACGCACGATGATGATACACGACGATCGAGCGACAAAAAAAAAAGAACAACAGTACAACATGCACAAACACAGCAGCAAGTTACATCAGGGATCCCGAGTTCCTGATGACCGCCCTTGTTTGCCTACTCCTCTCTTTGCACGGATGAGCCCATGCTTGCAACATTGCAGCCACTATCATAGATGGCTTGCAATCACGAATTTTTAAAGGTTGTCAGGCACCAATTTGCAAACTGAGAGATTTGGGTCCTCGGATCGCCACGCCATCATTATTCAGCCATATCATCTTATCATCATACTGTATGATATTCTGGAACAGACTTCATTCATCAATAAATATGTGACAAAATTTAATGATACATTGATTATTTGGTTTTGACTCAAAATGCATGTACAGTACAGTATTTCAAGTTTTGTTGGCAATCGGCTCGCAACATGTATACTTGATTGATGCACGAATACCGTTTTGAATGATTTTCGGGCAATTCTAACGATCGTCGCTGGCTCTTGAAAAAAAAATTCATACTGATATAAAAATAAACTCAGGCCATCATGATACCGTATATAAAGTTTGGGACGCTTCCAGGCACTGTGTAGTCGTCCATATCAAAAAGTGCGTTTTCGCTGGCAAATGGCTGTAAAGATGCGATTTTCTTGCACCTTCTAAGTAAGGCAAGTCTGACGGGTGTGACAAATGGGACACCGCAACAGTTTTGACAACTGATCGAGCGAGCGATCGAGCGATCGATATCTCGATCAAATATGTGTTTTTGATGACTTTTTTGCCAAGAGAAATTTTTATGAAACATATAAATAATATCATAAACAATGTGAAAGATAAGAATGGAACGGAGCCCCCAGGCAGTGCAGGTGCCCGCATCATGGCGTTGTTGTGATACATAATGACTCCTTGAGTGTTATGGATTGCACCACTCTTGACCGTGTTAAATTTTTTCTCTACTCTTTTTTTTTTTTTTTTTTTTTTTTTACAAAGACGATCATTTATCTACCGTAATCATCATGACACATCGTCAGCGTCAAGACGCCGATGATTTCTTGTTGGACGACGACGAGACCAATGATACGACGTCCAGTTTTGTCGCCATCGAGGCAGCAGTTGATGATGACGGTGAAAGTCATGGATCGACGAGCACTTCGGCCGATGTATTGCTGGACAGCCAAGACACACAGGGCTCCACGACGTCAGCATCCCGCCGCTTGCGATCTTGGATATTTGTCAAAGGGTGGGCGTATCGCTGTGCTAAGAATGGTGAGCCCGATGAAACGGGTGAGTATCTCAAGTGCCTGTACAAGAGCTGCTCAAAAAGTTTGGTGCCGTCAAAGGAAAAAAACACTACTGGAATGGTGCGTCACTTGAGAGTCTATCACAGAGTGGACGCGTCAAGTGCACCCAA